>JABFDZ020000066.1:18207451-18222923 GCA_019775955.2 Pollimyrus isidori | reverse complement strand
TTACCAGTTATACAAGTTAGACTGATTGGCCTATAGTTTGACAAATTACTTCTATCCCCTTTTTTGAAAATGGGCATTACGTTGGCATGCTTCCAATCAGAAGGTACCACACCTTCAGATAAGGATTTTTGAAATAGTAAAGTTAAGGGTCGGCAAATAATACCCCTCATCTCTTTTAACACTATAGTAAGATGCCATCAGGGCCCTGTGATTTATTTATTTTGAGCTTAGCTAGGCTTTGCAAAACATCAGCTTAAATCAGCTTAACACCACTTTGGTTTCCAAACTTCTCCTTGGGGCCACCACAGTCATTCCAAGTATTAATTAAATTTCAACACCAGATCAGATAATTAAGTTAATTAGTTAAATAACTTGATGAGACACTGATTAGCCAAGTAAGGTACGCTGATGTTCGAGTCAAAAATACATGGGTTTATTGGATGGTTTAGGCAGATGAGGGACAAGACATTTGCACAGTACTGTATGTGCGCAACATACTGTACATAGTCCCTGAAACAGCAGCAGAGCCTGTGGGACACATCACTATATGAAGTAACACAAGAAACGTATTTCATAAGAAATGTCCTTTTTTGTCAAAAGGTAATTAAAGAGCATAAAGCTATTTACATTGATCCTGTACATTTAAATCAATTTGATCATTTTCACTGGGCTTTTAAACAAACGATTTAATTGTTTTAATAATATTTTTTTATAAATGTCACAGAACAGTCAAAATAATGCATTTGGCTAAAATGAGCTCTGTTTGTAAGATCTTGGGATTAAATTAAATTGCAAGCAGGCAAATGGCTGGTGAAGAGGTATAGTAAGCAAGGAGAAAGGGCTGCATGCATAATTAAATAACTGACAGCTGGTTCATGCAGAAGAGTGAAAGCTGTAATAAGAGACCATTTGAAGAGAGACTGTATGCTGTTAACCCAGTCAGTTTGCTAAGGGGAGCTACAGCAACAGCCCCTATCGAGACAGCAGGCGGAGTAGCAGTAAAGGGACTGGCCCTGCTCCTGATGTCCCTGTTCCTATAGTGTACTTCAGGTTGGCCAATAAATGGTAGCACCTTAAATTGGTACCTGAACACCTTAGGGAAAAAATAGTCATCGAGAGCTAGTAAGGAGATGTGTGTAACATTGGCATGCGGAGAGCAAGGCAGGGACGACGGAGGCACTCATCTGTGAGTGTGCAGTGCCAGCTGAAGTATATGTGTGATTAGGTGTGAGATGGATTTGATGGCGGCCTGGCTCACCATGTGAGAAAGAGGAGCCCTTTTCACTCCCTGGTCATCCAGAAGCACCTCCAGAACCATGAAAATCTGAAAGTGAAGTAAATTTTGTCCTGTGCTCTGGCTGGGAAGGGCTTGAAAGCTGAAAATAACCTCTTTATGATGCAGTAACTTCCATAGTGCTGTAACCTTTTTATGGTCCTATGACGCTATCATCTCCTTATGTATAGTTTCAAATCATATTAACTACAACCTGAATTTGAATTTATTTAGTTGGCTTTGAATGTGTTGACCTGAACTTGAATTTTCATTCCTGAATACCAGAACCCAAACTTTAATTAGAAGTTGAAGTTGAATTAGAAACACAGAATTTGAATTTATTACCCAAATTGGAATTTATAGTGATTGTGTAGTAATAAAAATTCAAGTACAGGGTGTAAAATTTAGCTCTTGAAAATGTGGATTCAAGTACAGAAACTTCGGGTTCAGAATTCAGGTCCAGAAAAAAAGGAAAAGCATCCAGGATACTCAGAAAGAACAAAACAATATAGATCTAATCCAGAACAATCATGGCTAATCACAAGACAGATCACTTGAGATGAAGTTTTCTACATCCACCATCATACGGTGGATGATAACGTGCTGCTAACTCAGAAAACACTTAGAGATTCCAGTACACACATGCAAAGAAAACATGGCAAATCAGCTAGCAACACAACAGAAGTTTCCAAGGGACAAAGACTCTAGATGAACCATTAGGGTTGGGTGGTATATCAAAATATATATCAATATATTTTCTTAATGAGACACAATACTGTTTGATATAATTGTATCATGCATTAAACCAGGGCTCTATTAAAGATTTTTAATAGAGACCAATAGTATTTCTTCCTGGTCATATGCAACATGAGAGGTGTGGTAGTGACATTACATATTATCCTAGTATTTACAGCTAATATCAAATGAGCACAAACAACATGACAAGGGGCACCAAACAAGTAGGAATTGAACCTGGGACCAATGGGACAACAGAAGAGATCAACAGACAGAGCCACTCAGACAAGAATTAGGACAGGATCAGGCATCAGGGAAAAACATCAGACCTTAATGAGGACCAGGGAGCAAAAGAGGCAGAGAGAAGACAGGAGTGGAAACAGAAGAGGAAGCCACTGAGGACACAGTCCCGGAAAAAGGCAGAACAGGGCAAGACAGGGACTGAGGCTCAATGAACAGAAACAGGGGGGCTCCAGGAAGTCTTCCAGACCCTGGGGAGCTGTGCAACGGCCCATTCATTGGCAAAGTGGAGCCTCTTGCACCATTTATTGCACCAGGATTTAGGACCAGGTTGATCTAAGGTGGGGGCCCACAGAGCAGGACTTAGGGCAAGGCCCAGAGCGTCCCACTCCAAATCCTCCAGCTGAGCATTATCTGGGTCAGCCCAACCTGGTCAGGCAGTTGTTGTGGAGTTGGGTGCCTGCCTGGCAGCAGTCAGGGAGTTAGGCATTGACCTGATGGTGATTGAGGACTTCAGCTTGGTGGCAGCCGGCAGCAAGCAGAAGGCTATGAAGCGGGCACGAGAGAGGCAAGAGGACACAAGGTGGGTGCCTGGGCAATGGCTGAGGATGAGGTTGGGCATTGGTAGGACATCAAAGAAATGCATGGGTGAGTCCTGTGGAGCAGGCTGAGGCCAAGATGCCTAGAGGCAAGTGGGGCAAGGCTGAGATACCTGGAGGTAAACACGGCTTAACTAGGATGCATAGAGGCTAGCAGGACGAAGCTGGGACACCTGGAAGTGGGCAGGGTGAAGCTGGGACACCTGGATCAGGTTCTTGTGGCATAGCTGCCACTGATGTGGCCTTTCTGGGCCAGAAGCCTGGAATTCAGGTGGAGAGGCTCTCTCGGGGCCAGAAGCCTAGCGTGTGGGTGGAGCAGCCGTCTCTGGGCAGGGCGCCTGACATATGGCCTCTGCGGGGTGCAGCAGAAGTTTAAATGGAGGTACAGCAGAGGCGAGCACAGGGTCTGACAATGCAGCAGAGGTGTAGATGGACTTTGAGGACATGGCAAGGACAATGCCAAGAAGAACTGGGCTCTAGCAGCTTGAGACAAGTAGTGCCCCTACTGGGCTGGATTTTGAAAGATCAAGCTCAAAGATCAAAGATGGCCTCACCTGGCTTAGGGGCTGGGAGGTATGGCGGAGGCCTCTCCTGGACTGGGCACTGTGGACAGGCAGCGATAGCCTTGG
Source organism: Pollimyrus isidori (assembly GCA_019775955.2). Classification (NCBI taxonomy): domain Eukaryota; kingdom Metazoa; phylum Chordata; class Actinopteri; order Osteoglossiformes; family Mormyridae; genus Pollimyrus; species Pollimyrus isidori. The sequence goes on along the minus strand of JABFDZ020000066.1, from coordinate 18,219,447 downwards.
GGAGCCAGCAGGCAAATCAGCAGCTGGCTTCGATGAGCCAGCAAGCAAATAGTGGCGAGCGAACCAGCGGGTGAATCTGTGGAGAGCTGAGGGGCTTCACACAGTTTAGAGTAGGCATGCAGAGTGGCTCTACACAACGGAGAGACAGCATGCTGAGTGGCCTCGTGTAGCAAAGAGAGACAGCGGACTGAGGTGCAGTGAGCAAAGGACCTCTATGTTTAAGAGAAGCAGCGGGCTGACTTGCTTCAGGAAGTTAAAAGGCGGTTTCCAGGAGGGAAAGGAAGTCCTCTATTTGAAAATGAGGGAAATCCCATGGTGCTGGCAACCCCATCAACCACTGAATCCAAGGCACTTGAAAGCCAGAGCAGAAGCAAAGGCTGCAGGGGTTGTTTAAGAGTCTGTTCATTCTGTTGTGACGTTGAGGATGAATGACTTGAGTGCAGGTGTTGTGGTGAAACGAAAAGGGGTTTTACTGAACTCAGTGGAACAAAGACTGAAAATAAACTGGATCGCAAGGGACCAAAACGGGAGGATTGGAACTCGAGAAAGCACACGCAATGAGATGGTTTGACTTCAATGATGGGACTAATGCAGATGGAGCAAACAGGTACACACACAGACTAATAAAAGTCAACAAGTATCAGGAGTTGCCCAATAGGGCTACGTGATGGAAAAGACAGGAGGGTCAGGCAGACGTGGCGGGCAGGAAGTTGATGAATCATTGGATAATTCAGTTCAATTTGCAATTATATAGCACCTTTCACAACAGAGTCACCCCAAGGCGCTTTATATGGGTGTCATACATTACAACATCAGTAAGACAGAATAATACAAAAGCAGGAAAAAACATATTGGTTTAATAAAACGGTTTGTGTGGTTTAGATTTAAATCTGAACAATTTCCGTGCATCATACAAATATTGTGTATTACTAATCTGCCGAAAAATAGTTAGATATTGTTTTTTTGCTTAGCCCTATGGACCATACAGTAGAGATGAGGGACATGCAGTTTCCTAAGTCATGAATCTTCGTTTAGCAGACTATGGCTGTGTCCAAATTTATGGCCTGCATCCTTCTAAGGCTGCATTTGAAATGTATGTGCCACAGCAGTGCAAAAAGTCAGTTCCATTTCAAAGGTACCTTTAAATACGGTCTGGATCCTGTCCGTGAATTAGGACACAACCTATAATCGCGTTTACATGTGATAACCTGATTACAGTGTTTACATGTGTTCTTAATAACCTGATCTAATAGCATTTATATGACTAACTTATTAAAAACACATAAGAACATTTTAAATGGGTTGTCACATGTAAACATTTCAGCTAACAAGAAAAGTAAACAGATCTCACTTTGTGACTTGAGAAACTGCACGTCCTTTATTTCCAGTGGTGGCCTAATGGTTAGGGATGTGCACTTATAATCAAAAGATTGCTGGTTTGAATCCCTGACCAATAAGTACCACTGAGGTTCCCTGGGCAAGGTACTGCTTCCTGGGAGCGGAATTAGCTGCCCCCTATTCTGTCACAGTGTGACATATGGTTTAAATGTAGAGGACACATTTTGTTGTTATGCACTGGGTGCTACGTTGTATGAACATTGACAAGTAATCACTTTCCCCTGTATGGTCTGTAGGGCTGCTGGAATTGGCTGCAAACGATATCTTGCTATTAACCATATGACTAATGAGGTGGATGTAGAGAACCCCATCTCAAATGACTGGTGACCTGTCTTGTGATCGGCCAGGATTGTACTTGATTAGATCTAAGCTCAGTTGCTCTTTCCACATATCCTGGTTGTTTTCCCTGTTTTTCTGAATCTGAATTTGTAAGCCGAAACTTCTCAACCTGAATCTTACAACCTGAACTTTCTAGAACTGAACTTTACAACCCAAACTTGAAATTTTATTACTAAAAAAGCAACTGAAGTTCGAGAAATGAATTCCAAATTCAATTTCTTTAATTCAGGTTCAAATAAAGCTATTCGGTTCAGGTTCAGGTTGTTTAATTCAACTTCAGGTAAACAGATTCAAATTCAGATTCTTATATTGAGGTAATGAAACTCAAGGTCAGGAAAACATTAATATTTGGGTAACAAAATTCAAATTCAAGTTGTGGTCTAATTTGATGCCATACTTATGGTGCTTTGATGCAGTAACCTCCTTATGGTTCTGTGATGCTCTAGTTATGGTGCTATAATGCCTCAGGCTGCAGGGGATGTTGAGTATTGGGTACCTGCTGGGGGGCCAAGCTGAGGATCACTGCATGCTATGCTAATAGCGCTGCAACTCCAGATGACATTTTTGTGTGGATGATGCAGAGTCCTAACTGGTATTGCAATAAGCCCTACCTTTATCAGCAGCAGCTGCCCCTCAGCATAAATCCAGCCACATTACATCTCTTTCCTGGCCAGCCAACCCAAATATTTGTGACCCAAAGATTTTGGACATCTACCTTTCTGACAGATTAAAATGCCATTCATATTACTTGGAGACCAAGTGCATGCACTGGAGAAAGTGCACAAAAGCTTGCAGTGGCAAGCAGGGGGAGGTCTCTTATGCAAAAGCCTTAACTGTGATAATTACCTCTTGGAGAAGGAATATCTGTACTAGGAGTGAATCAGTCTTGCTAGCTGGTAGAGGGTGTGGCTTTGCCATTTGGACTGGCTCTTCTGTTTTGTCATGTTTAATACGAGCCCTACCATTCCTGTAGAAAACATCCTGTGTATTTCAGTTAACAAATTTCCTTCTTGGCTTGCAGGCTTTTTTTCTAACTAAATTTGCATCTTCTGTAGATTGAGCATCTACTTCAATATAAGACGCATAATGAATTGTTAGGAATCAAATTCTTTTGACCACACAAGGGTCAAGTGACTTCTAAAAACAATACATCTACATTCCCTACTAAATTAGTGGGTTTTAACTTTCTAATTTCCATATCTCTAAAAAGTGGTTTTTGTACATATCATCCTAATGAATATGAGCTGGGGTGCGGAAATGCCAACAGCATAGCTGTCACTTCAAAACACTCATGCAACATTCCATTAAACAGTGCAAAATGACTATATCTTATAGATGGTCAGCAGGTTGTTGACTACCCAGACCATCCAGAGATTCTGCACAATCACTTGTAGTGCCAGGAATGGGTAAGTGATATTTTAAACTGAGTTGTTCTTGCAGCTGAGGCGTAGCGATGTTCTAGACACCTCAACCTGCATGGTGGAAAGGGGAAAGTGCTCATAATCAGCCTCTGGTGGCCAGCAGGGGCAGTGCTGCACGGCGTCTTTCACCTCCTTTCTGAAGTTGCTGTTGAGGAAACCATAGATGACGGGGTTTATGCAGGTGGAGGCCATGGCCATCAGGTGGCAGAGTGAGAAGACCAGGTTGTGGTGGCAGTGCGGGATGGCATCGTTGTGCCAGTCCGCTACTGCATTGAAAGTATTGAGCGGCAGCCAGCAGATGGCAAAGGCAGTGACCAGGGCAGCCAGCATGATATTTATACGTTTGCTGTGACTCATGCGCCGGTTCTCCTCGGAGCTGCGGTCTAGCATGTGCCGGCGGCGCCGCAGCCGCATGAAGATGCGCAGGTAGCAAATCAGCACAAAGAGAAGTGGCCCGCAGTACTGGAAGACCAGCAGCCAGGTGGTGTAAGCCAACTTGTGCTGCGCCGAAGGCCAGTTCTCCGTGCATGCCTCCTTCTCCTCCTCTGATTCACGCAGGTATGCAGGCAGCATCTTGTAGGGCTCACTGGTGAGCAGGTGAAAGGCCAAGAATGGCAAGGAGGTGAAGCAAGCAAGCATCCAGATTATCACAACTGCCAGGTATGCCTGGGGCACACTGGGTTTCCAGCCACTGGGGTTGATAATGAGCTGGTGGCGCTCCAGGGCTATGAGCACCAGAGAGAGGATGGAGACTGTTACTGACATGCATTGGACAAAGGGTGTCAACCGGCACAGAACAGACCCAAAGATCCAGTGGTCCATCAGGGTGTAGACCACAGTGAAGGGCAGGCAGAAAGCACAGACCAGAATGTCGGAGACCGAGAGGTTGGCAATGAGGATACTGGTCACATTGGCTTTCTCTTTCTGCCGGGCAATAATGCAGATCAGCCCCACATTGCCCAGCAGCCCCAGCACCATCACCAAGGAGTAGGAGGCAATCAGGAATATGGTCAGTCCCTGAGACGTCTGGCAGGGATCCTGCAGAATGTGCGCACTTCCATTCATGGTTGTGTGCTGAGACCTGAGGAGAAACAGAAGAACATCAATCACCACACGGGCAGACAGTGTGAGTGAGTGGGAGAGCGGTATTCTTGTACTCAGCCCAGTTTGGAGATATTTCTGACTGGGTAATGGCCTTATCTTCCATTGGCTCCATCCCTTTTTTATGTCTGGGAACTAGGTGTCTGCCAGCTCAGAATACATTCTGTGAAAACCCACCCGTGCTAGTGTCTCATGCTCACTTTTTGATGTCTATAACCAAAAATCAGTCTTCAGAACAACCTTCTAGTGCTCTTAGAAACAAATGGCCACCAAAAATGATGACAGGCAAGAAGGACTATGGTTAGTAATGGGAAGTGAAGAAAGGGCTTTCTTCTTTTCACCTTTATCCATGCCTGCATTCTGAACAAACATGCTTTAAACATGATTGTTATTTCACGGGTAATTTACCCCCTGGAAGTATGCAGGAGAGAGAGAGTCTAAGGAGAAAAGAAGAGCTTAAATGGGGGTCAGAGAGGGCCAGTGGGCTCAGTGAAAAGGCCTCTGAAATTACTATTGTCATCACAGTGCAGCTGATAAATGTAAAGGGTCCTGATAGCCGTGCTGCTCTGAGAATGATGGTTTATCATCATCATCAGTGAGTCATGCAGCCTTAACAAAACTGGAGGAAAAATAGCCCTGATATTTACACCAGAGAGCCAAATAAGGGCACTGATTAATATGCAAATCTTTCACATCAGCATCAGTGACCCCCTTCTTTGGAGCTGATACATTTTCTAATGTTTGCTGTTATTGCCCCAGGTAACACAGGCACAGAGCTTTTGCATGTGATAAGCAAGGATTTCAGCACATCAGCCTAGGGGGGGAAATTAAGAATTCGTGATTCTCCAACCACAGTGCCTGTCACAGCTTGTACAAAAATGTACAAGAATCGCACAGCCCACATTCCCCATCGAACACTTGTCCTGCCATCCAGGTATACTGCAGGATAATCAATGCTGCTTTGATTGGGGTGACGTTTTCTCTACATTGTTTCCAGGTCATTTTCAGGTTGCTTTGTTGCGCATAACTACATGCCGGTTTAGTCATGAAAGGCCTTTATGTTTATTATTGTTCCTCACAGGTAGCTGTGCTCATGATGTGAAGAAGGCCAGGAGCCAATGGTAGCAGCGGGGGGGGTGACCTAAGAGAGTGAGTTTGGACATGTTTACTTATTGTGGTACCGTGGCGCTAGTGCAACAGGTAATTTGTTCACATAGAGTAGATGCTCAAGGTCCTTTACAGACTGGTTTTTAGTCATGAAGGCTGACGCATGTCACACTGACTGGCCGGCCGGCCCCATTGCTTCTCTCAGTGAATACAGACAGGCACTGGAGGCCCATCCTGGAGCCCATTATGGTCACACCAGCCAGCTAGATTACACTCTCTTAAAGAAATGGGAATCAGGGGAGTTACATTAAATTATGTGACTGATAAGGGCTTTGTCTCCACTTTTTGAGATTCTGTACTGAAGGATGAAATTCAAAAATACGTGACTACATTCCAGCATTCAAGCCTCTTTAAACCTTATTACTGAAACAGAATGGGTGTCTTGACTTCGGGGTGGGGAAGCAAGGTCAAGGAATCGGGTAGACTAGGGATTTATTTAGCAAACAACATGAAACATGAAGGCAAAAGAGGGATGTCAATGACCGTCCGGACTGGGGAAACATACTTTAACACGTATTGAAATACACTAGACTAATCAACAACAAGAAACAGCTGGTAACGCTGGGATTTCATACGAGGTAGATGAGGGCCGTGGCACATACTGTAGGAGGAGTAGATGAGCAAAGCATGACAGGACCCCCCACAAAGGCACACACTCCAGGCGCTCCTAAGGGGAGCGAAGAGACAAAACCGGGTACACAAGAGAAGCTACTGTAGGGAAACAAAAGCAAAAATATCAACAAAAAGGGAACAGTACTGCCACACAAAAAACAAGGGCAACAACCAGGATATCAACTGGCACACAACAAAGAATGCTGTCACACACAGGGCCACCAGGAACAGGAACACAGAACCCAAGGAAGGGGACAATAGAGGAACAAACACCAGGGGACAAACCAACAGGAGCAGCACTGACAAGAGGGGAAAGAAACAAGAAGGGACTAGGAAGGAACAAAGGCGCAGAGGGACTGGGAGCAAACACAAGGGACACAAAGGCAGAGGGCAAGGAGGTGAAGGGTGGGGGATAACAAGGAGCTTAAGGGAATGCCAATAGGTGGAAGGCAGGAGCCGCAAGGGCTGCATGGGACTTTGAGGCCAGAGCCAAAGGGACCCTCAGTGACCGTAAGGCAGAAGCTGGAGGGGACGCCAAAGGGGGCGAGGAAGAAAGCGGAGGGACCAATGGAGGAGGGAGGAGAGGAGGTCACTGACTCGCTGTAGGGGTGGCAGCGGAGATTGAGACAGCTCCCAGGAGGACCTCAAGCATGTCCTCTTGTTTTTGGTTTTTCCACCTATTTTTCCTGCCCCCCTTTTCTGGCAGACCCTGCCAAAGAACTTTAAGGCAGGCCACAGTCTGTGGCTACCTGCTTCATCCTGGTTTTAGCCACCCCAAGTCTAAGCCGCCACAGGTATCATGCACCTCCTGCACGAGGTGCACATATTCGGACATGGATATCTCTTTGAGGATATCACTTGTCCAGAAGGCGAGGGCTCAATGCATGGGGTCATTCCTGACCTCAGGCTGATCGAGCCAGTTGAATGTCTCATTCGCCAGACCAAGGTGCTGCTCCTCGGTCAAGTGAGGCATCTTCTTTTGGAGTCCGGTCATTTTGTCCTGATTTTGGTGCGGGGAAGCAGGAGCCAAAGCTGAGGAATCAGGTAGACTAAGGATTTATTTAGCAAAAAACATGAGGCAAAGCAAAAGACGGATGTCAATGACTGGACTGAGAGAAACATACTTCAACACGTACTTAAATACACTGGACTAATCAACAACAACAAGAAACAGCTGGTAACACAGGGATTCCACACAAGGTATATGAGATGCTATGGCACACAGGAGGAGTGGATGAGCGGGGCATAACAATGGGGAGCTGCTGAAGTAGCTCCCCATTCTCTGTACAGACCTATTTATTTTTTAATCTGCATTCGTTCCAATGATGAACATAGGTGCTTTAAGGTCATGCAGTAACCAGTGTGCATGAAATCAGCCAGGAGTCCAGGGCAGAGGGCAGCAATCACCTCCTTCCCAGTAACACACCCTGGAGTAACCAGAACCACAGACAAGGCATCAATATTTTAAGGGTCTGTGTTTGCTGCATGTAGTTGAGGCTGCTATGAGGGTCAGCCTCTCCATCAGTGCCTCCCTAAAGCACTCACTGTCTATGTGACCTTCATGTAACTGTGTCTCCCTATCTTAGGACTGAGTACTTGTATGTAATGCAGAGGATTAGACTGGCATTATCTCTATGGCAACATGAACCCTCAGAGCAGCGCCAGGTCTGTGCAGAAAGCTACAGGTAACTGAGGGCTTCTCGCTAGGCTTTGATATTTTCCTGCACGTCGCTGCAACGGCCACCCTGCTACTGCAAACACCACAGTGTCTGTGAATGTGCTCTCACTGCTGCCTGCACCTCACTCCTGTTGCATGCTGTAGGAATAATTGCCGTGCCTATTATGCATGCCATATTAGGCTTCGGTTTTGTGTATTTTTAGACAAGAGTAATTTACATGTTGTGGAAGGTGACATGTATCGATACTGACTGTGGGGTGGTGAGAGTATGTGAATATTGGTTGGGGTTAGCCAAGATACTGCTACCTGCTGTCTGCTCATCATATACTCATTTGTCTACCTTTAATGATTCAGTCAAGCTTGTTGTGAATCTGGAGCAGGCTGGGCACAGCCCGGGTAGCTCTCACAGTGTACTGACATGGTCACAAGGGGATTCATTTTAAGCTACCTTAGCACTTTGCTGACATAGGCAATTAGTGGCTTGAAGACCCTCAAAGAACATGAAGGGCAACTGGGGCCAGATTCATATCCACATCTTCCCCTTGTGACCTGCTGACTCTTACTGCTCTGTAAATTCAACAAAAAGGTCTTTGTAACTTCTTCTGTAAAAAACTTTTCTAGCTTTTGCAAGATGTTTTTTATGTTCAGTGCAGTGTTTTGGAAAGAGCATCCCTGGGTCATTGTATAAGATAAGCCGCCAAGTCGTTTATACAAACTCACAGTGCAAAGCAGCTGGTTTTCCTGATTCACCTCTTGGCTTCAGTCATGCTTAGACAGTTTTTGGTTCCAGTCTCCCTTGTCTGTTTAGAGTAAACACAATGCCCTGTATGGTCCCAGTTGCTCTCCTACATACATATTTGAATTTTAGAACAGTATTGACTATTCTGGGTCTCATTCATTTGCAAATATGTCTCCACTCTGCATCTTTGTTATCTTGTGTTGTGCTCACCTGAGTAATTGAGAGTCAGTTTTGTAATTTGAATAATTTACTGTGAATAGCTTGAACCTGAATAAAGAATCAATATTTTCTCCTTGGTATTTATATTTGTATTGTAAGTTTCTTGCATATTTTAAAGTGTAATTAAACATTTGTTAGTGATTCTATTACCTTAGCCAGGGTCTGAGCTGTGGCAGCATTAATTGCATTTGATAAACCATCCAGTGGCAGATTGTGTGAGGCTAAGCTTACTCTCAAAGTGACATTTGGGGAAGCAATTCTGTCACTGTCACCTGTCACATGTGCTGTGGTGTAGGGCAGGACAGAGGCGCCAAGCAGTGACATTATATCACGTCACATCCTTGGTCAGAAGTGTTGTAATGAGACAGGGTGAGTTTTGTCGCCTTCTGAGTGAGCATTCTCCCTTGCATCAAACAGCAGCTCTCCACACCGCTATGCATTCGGACGAAATTAGGGGGGCCCTCTTTGTGTTTAGAGCCAGGCGCTCGTTCCCCCACCCCCCAGGAAAGCGAGTCTGTGATCACAAGTGGAGAGTGTAGGGGGATTGTCAGTAATGTCAATCACACATAAGCAGAACTCATCACCGTACTTGTTTCTGTTTTGCATCAATGACACAAAGAACCACAAGAAGAAGGGTCCCTGTGGCTGCGGTGATAGCTGCATTTTCTAAATGCTGCAGGAACACGTTTGGAGATTGCAAACTGGTGAACTGAAACTGACTGGGCCTTAAAAGCGCATATGGCAGTGGTGCGATTTGACGTCCGCAGTGGTGTCCTAGAGTACAGATCAGTGTCCCATTGGTGTCTGCTAGAACCAGGACTTCCAAAGATCTAACCCCTCCCAGCCTATGCGGCAAGTATGGAAAGAGAAGGCTCCCCGAACATGCTCACTGTGAGTCACCTCAGCATAGTTTGTCTAAAAAAAAATACAAGGGAGACATTAAAAGACAAAGCACTCTATAAAAATGGGAGTCTGTCTGTTGGAGGGTCCTAGCACAATCGCAATAAAACATTATTTAACTCACTGTGATAAGAGCCTCAGAATATAATTTACAACAGTGTTTGATACAGTAGGGCTGTTCCAGTGTGTGAGCAAGATAGTAGGAAGTGCCAAAGAAAAGCTAAGAGCATGAAAGCCACAGATTCTGTTTTTCCTGGGGCCAGTGTTGGAGAATCAGTGGCCCAAGGAGCAGAAGCTTTGAGCAGAAATGCCTCTCGTTTCAGTAGAGTGATCAAGTGCTTCTGACCTGCAGTCATCAGGATGGAGCTCAGGGGACAGTTACAGCTTCACAAGCATCTATTCTATTCAATTGATTTTTGTATAGCGTCTTTCACAGTCATCCCAAGGCTTTTTACATGGTTCTGTTATGATAGACTCCTGTATCATTTATACAGAATAAGTCAAAAATGGGGAAAAGGCAAGACAAAGAAAGAAATCCAGATCTCCAACCAGCTCTGCATTCCACCGAATATTTAGATAAGTGCATGTTAACAATAGACTGGTTTTTCTCTTTCCTACTCACTTTTTTGTGATGACATCACAAAAGTTTGGCACTCTCAGCAGCAGTTTAATGGATGACAGTGACCTCCTAAGTGGCACGTTGCATCTGTCTCACCCATGGTAATTGATTACCTCATTGGCTGCCTTGCTGTTAACAAGTGGCAGCACACCATTTGTGTTCTTATGTGCCTGACTAGGAGACGACCCCAGTGAGCTGTGGTATCATTCCACTAATCTGGAAAAAAATCAATGCTTATTAACAGTTTTGAGGTTTTTACTGGATCTAGAGTAAGCTAGCACAGTATCCCTGGTGCAGCACATACAGTCGGAACACATCACGCAAGCTCCCCTGCCACAGTGGAAGTGTCTCTTATGCCTTCATTGGTAAGGTAAATTGGTAAATGACCTTTCTTCCCTGTGACAGAAGGTGATTTTGACATTAATCCATTTGTGCACTGAGTGACCTGATCTTATCGATTATGGTCAAGTGGTCAGAGACGCTTTTAAGTAGGGCATCCAGCCGCTACAACTTTTCCAGACAAAGATGTCTGTATAAACACATTCAGTTTCAGGTCGCTAACCAATGACCTACATTTATCCCCCCATTTCATCCATCCATTTTCCAAACCGCTTATCCTTACTGGGTCGCGGGGGGTCCGGAGCCTATCCCGGAAGCAACGGGCATGAGGCAGGGAACAACCCTGGCCAGCCCATCGCGGGGAACACTCACACACCAGTCACTCACACGTGCACACCTACGGGCAATTTGGCAACTCCAATCAGCCTCAGCATTTTTTTGGACTGTGGGGGGGAAACCGGAGTACCCAGAGTACCCCCACGACGACACGGGGAGAACATGCAAACTCCACACACAGGAAGCCCAGGCGGAGAACCGAACCTGGGTCCCAGAGGTGTGAGGCAACAGTGCTAACCACTACACCACCATGCCCCCCCCCCATTTCATTATACTGCCAATGTTAATATTCCACTTTGCTATGGCTGTTTCTTTTACTCATCCTCATATTGCATCACATTGTCTTGTCTTGTATTGCACTGCTGTTTCTCCTACCCCGGATGCCCTATCCTGCAACTGTAGCGTAAGAATTTCACTGTTTTTCTCAGAACACATGTAAAACCTGAGATGTCTTCATATCTAATAAGCACCTATCATGGTTACTATTGTCATTGGCATAATGCTTAAAACACATTTAAATAGTCCTCCCATGTGGACTTGTGTTTGTGGAGGTGTTAAAGTGAGCGACATACTGCATGCTGCCTCACTCTCTGAGCAGAGCTACATTCTGTACATTCACATACTCCCGGAGCACAGCTACACTCACTGAGTACAGTGACATAATGCACATTGCCATGCTCCTTTAGCACAGTGACATAATGCACACAAGCCACATTCCCTGAGCACAGTGACATAATGCACACAAGCCACTCTCCCTGAGCACAGTGACATAATGCACACAAGCCACATTCCCTGAGCACAGTGACATAATGCACACAAGCCACTCTCCCTGAGCACAGTGACATAATGCACACAAGCCACGTTCCCTGAGCACTGCAACACACTGTACCTTGCCATGCTCTCTCAGCACAGTGCTCAAAACACTGCACACTGTTAAATACCCTGAGCACACATACACATTGCGTTGGTCCCCAAGTACAATGACATACTGCACACACTTCTTGAGCACAATATTAAACTTAACACTCCCAAGCTCCCTCAGCACAGTTGTATGCTGCACTGCCACGCTGCCTGAACACAACAACATGCTGTACACTGCTAAGCTCCCCAAGCACAGTAACACACTGC
>JABFDZ020000066.1:18171107-18183413 GCA_019775955.2 Pollimyrus isidori | reverse complement strand
AATATGTATATAAACACCAGGATTGGAAATTTATCACAGGATATTCTGCACTTTTGCATATTGCACATTGAATCTTCAGTTCTGTGACACTGCAATGGCCCGTTGTTGTACTTGTTACGTGAGCTGTATCTTTTGGGATTTAAATGTCAGTTGTTAGATGGCCCTTGAGAAGAAACTACTGCTGAATCTGCTTGTGTGGGTGCGGATAGTTCTGTTTGATGGTAGGACACAAATGGCTGCTGATGTGGGATGAATCTTTAATGGTGTTTACTGCCCTCTTTTGGCAGCAGTTTGTAACTATCCTCAATGGCTGGTTGTGTTCCTGTGATATACTGAGCTGTCTTGATGATACGCTCTGGAGCTCTCCGGTCAGCCTGGTCTGGTCCAGAGGGGGCTGAGCATGCATCCCTGTGGGGCACCTCTGTTCAGGGTCAGCCTGGGAGAGAGGTGCTCTCCTATCCTGACAATGTGAGGAAGTCTGTTTCCCAGGTCTGTGTGTCTCTGTTTATGCCTAGCCTGAGGACTTTGGTGGTCAGGGGAATGATTGTGTAACACAGAACTGTAGCATTTGTTAGTAGCATTGTAACACTGGTATCCTTGGTTTTCGGGTGTTATGTAAAGAGATGGAGATTACATCCTCATTTGAATAATGCTCTCTGATGTGTCTAGGGCTACATCCCTACTGTTCTAACTGGATCAGTTTCTGACTTGCTTTACAAATTAATTAACCAACTGGTATTGTGGATCTCTTAAATGAAAGTAAATTAAACATTTTTGGTTAGATCCTTGTTTGGCCGCAATGTTATTCATCAATGACAATAACATCTCCAAACTGGAGTGTCTGTATTGCATTACGTCTGTGCTGACTGCTGACCTCAGCGATTTCCCCAAATGTGGGAATACCTACGGCATAATTTTTTTGGGGGGGCGGGGCAGTGTTAAGCTGGTGTGCCTGTAATCAGAAGGTCACCAGTTCAAACCCAGCCTCAGCATGTGTGCAGGTCCATGACCGAAACCCTTAACCCACAGCTTCCTGGATGCCCCAACAGGTGGCAGCCATTCACAGACAACTCACTCTACAAAAAAGAGCAAGTTGACAGAGGTGTAAAGACAATTTCCCCACAGGGATCAATAAAGTATCAATTATTATTATTATTATACAGTGTGTTCAAATAAGAAGGACATTTTAAGGAATTCACCATTGGATTCTTATTTACAGTTGCCTAAAAGCAAAGCAATCCTATGTTTTAAGGTGAATTTCATTTTCATAACTTAATAACATTTTTAATAACTGTGTCCGGGGTCAGACTTCACTCGCTGACTCAGTTTCATCTATTGTCTCTCTCTCAGAGTGACTCAAAAGGAAGGAGTTCGCCCATCATCCAGAATGCAAGATGCTGTCCAGTTCTGATCAATGAAGCCTACTGTGGTCCAACAGGCAGCCTGAGAGTGATGTCAACCCTATATGTCAGGATGACTGAGTACTATGCCCCAAGGTGAATGTCTGGGTGTGTTGAACAAAGACCAGTGCCAATGTACTGCACATGCTTCCCTTAATATGATAATTAATTCAGGATGCACGACAATACACAAAAACAGTTTATATATCAGATATATTTATGCCTCTAACAAAAAGACAAACTGAACAGTGGCCGGTTAAAAAGAGGGTTCGACTGTTAAAGCAGGAGGGACTGCTGAACAAGAACCTCTGAATGTCAGTGTGATAAAAGCAACCCAGACATAACAGATGACAGGAATCAGACCAGTTCTAGCAATTTCTAATGGATGATAGTTCGTGTGGATAATTACTAGCACAGTTAACTTGTGTTCGGGACAGTAGCATGAGAAATTGACTGCTCTGTCTCATTTGAGAATCACCCACAAATGGAATGCTACAGACACTACAGTGAAGCAGTCATCGATTATCGCAGGTTGGACTGCATAACATCCTGATTTCAATCAAATCCATGCTGCACTGTCCCAGGAAGCTGAAAGTCTTCAAACTCCAAGTCTTTCACACTTGCAAGTTTAAAATTAGGATTGACCAAAGTACTGATTGTACTGCACTGTTTCATGCTGATATTTAGATTATTATGAAACTACATGAGCATTGTGTTTAATATTAAAATGTAGTCATGCTTGAAAACTTGATTTGGTGTAGTTTATATCTTTGAATGAAACCAATCTATGACAGAAACATTTAGTTTGACATTGCCATCTGAAGATATTGCACATGGGATGATGTCACCTGTGCATTATGCCTGTTATTACTTGGGGAGAAGCACGCTCGGACAGCACATGCTGTCAGCAAGGTTGTGGACCTCCCCCGCTGACCCTCACCCTCGGTGTGACACACATGCACACACACACATATGCGCGCACACATACAAATAAAGTAAGGAAATAAAATACAAGAGTTTTTTCATTTTTAGTTTTTGCATTGCAGTCACGGATTTTATAAAGTAGAGTTTTCCCCTATGGGGACCAGGAAATTGGTGTAGTTTATGTCTATGAATGAATTCAAACTATAACAGATATTTTTAATTTGACATTGCCACCTTAAGATATTGTATATGAGGTGACATCACCCGTGCATTATATCTGTTACTGCTGGGGAGAAAGACGCGTTCCAGACAGAAAAGGTGGTCCCCACGACATCAAAATAACAGGTTTTAATCACATTATGGGGACATTTGGTCCCCACAATATATATACATGACTTACACACACAGACACACACCACAGAGACACTCACACAGCGCAGGTGCTACTGAACTGCCCAGTTCCTCTGTACTTCTGACCTCCATTTTATCCCCAAATGTTCCCACTCAGGAACCATAAACAACCTCCTGTGACACAGTACTGTATATATTTTTTTTGCTAAAATGTACAGCATCAATAGAAAGTCATAAATAAAACTCAATCACCCTTGGTACAGGTATAAAATAATCTTTACAAACAGCTAATTTCACCTGATTTTTTATACACCATTTGCTCACTTATCATGTTCTAGAGATTTCTGTTGGACATAAATATATTTAAGGTATGAAATTAACTTTCATTAAAGGCATTTCTGTGGTACATTACCTTTGGACTGCAGTGTTACCCCTAAGTGTTTCTATTAATGACAGCAGTCAATATAACAACTGAACTAAACATCAGAACATTTCTTTTTATGACATTTATCCATAAAGTGTGCAGCTTTTATCACTGCAGTATATTTTTGTCTGCTTTTCAGGTGGTTGACGTAACATACTTTCTGACGTGCTCTCTCTGTCCGCTGTTGGAATTGTGCTCATCTGTGTGCGTCCATGCGTGCTTATCAAGGCGGAACTCCGCTATGCACGCTTCAGAGAGCAGAGGGGAATTGTGACCGTGTAGACATAAAAATAACAAGCTGTTGTGTAAATAAGATCAATAACATAAGGCTATTTGGTTTGTTTAATAAGAGGACAATGTATAAACCTGTTCTATAGGAATGGTAACCTTAAATGACTTCTGTTGTGATCTGACGATATATAGAAAACAAAATGAAATAAAATTAATTTGACCTTCAATGGAGGGTGGGAGGTGCCGTTGGGGGGGCGGGCACCCCCATAAAATAATGGTAGGTGAAACACCGGACTGAATGTGGAGTTGTATCTATTTTTTTCTTCCAACAAATTTCATTATACAGACAAACAGGCTGTTAAAAAACACAAAGCTGCCACATTTAGGAAAATCTCAACAAAATAAATCCTGAATTACACACACACTTTACACTTTAAGTTGGAAAAAAAGAAATGCTAAAAAAGTTTACGATTTTGACAGTTTCAAAGTGCAAATCAAGGCAATCAGTCTTTAACAAAATGACACCTGTACAGACACACCAACAGCCGATAGACAGTTTCAGCCAATCAACTGAGTATGAAGCAGTAGTCAATTAGGTGGTTGAAAGATAACCTTGGTCCAGATTTGTACTTTTTGGACCTGAACATTTCTACCTCTGCTAATAGAGTGGCAGCACTCAGGGGACTGATAGGCATAAGCAGGGTACACTAAGTACCCAAAGGAAGAACTCTACAGCAGGCAGGCTTTGATGAGGCTGTCAGACTGCACCACAGACCCTGCTTTCATAAGGCATCACTTGAACTGTTTCTCACTGTTCTTTTTTTTTTTGCTTCCTAACATCACCTGCTTGCTGGCACTTCACAAATGACTGGCAATGACTGGCGGGCCAGAGACGGCCATCCTTCCTAATGCCTCATATAAGCAGCACCCTCCGCGTATCCCCAGTCACCAGCCGGGCCGTACCTCATGTCTCCGTGCACTGGGGTCTGAACATGCTGCTGTTAGTACTGCAGCTTCCCCATCTGGATGGAATACCGTGGGGGCTGGTTTACATATGTATGGTTTCCATGACAGGCACCACTCATGATGGGATGCATCATGAATCCATTCACGGTATGATCTATGGGTGCCACGTGCATGTTCATGTTGACATTCGGGGCGTTCACATTGTAGGCTGCACCGGGCATGATGTTCGCCTGGGGGGGGGGCTGCGCGCCGTGACTGTGCACCCCCTGCTGGGGGGGTGGCGGAAAAGCCGATTTGCCACATGTGGCTAAGTGACCCTCAGTCATTACCATCTGCAGCTTCTGTTGGGGAGGCAAGGCCACATTACACTGAATCTTGGCTGGGGGAGTCAGGTCAGGGGGTGAGCCACTGGGGATGATGTGCTGTGGCCGGCATGCCGAGGGCGACAGGGAGGAGAGCTGCGAGGCAGGCCGGCTGAAGGACACTGGCTCCATGAGCGTGCCAGTGAGCTGCTGCAGCTTGCTGTAAATGGGTGTAGGCTGGCCACAGGGGGCGCTCACATACTCTGCCCGGCTCATGTGCTCATACAGACCCAGGCCGACCACGTCGTGGGCCATGCGGTGGCCTCCAGGGGCTGTGTGACGTGCTGTTGTCTGGCACCCTCTGGTAGGTGGGCACTCCAGGGCATAGCAGTTTTGTGGTGAGTTCAAATGGCCCTGGGGCATCAGGCCCTCAGCCATCTCCTGGCCCAGGGCACAGCTGCTCGATTCTAGGCTGCTGTAGGAGCTGCCTGCCTGCCAGGGTCCAGCCCTGCAGTCATAGCTGCCTGGGCTTTCATAGGTCTCTGTATTGCTCTTGATGCTGCCCAGGTCACTGAAGCCACTGTCCACCACATGCCCTGAGGGCTCAGACAGCACCAAAGGTGCATCCATCACAGGGCTGGCATCCAGGCCCCACAGGGGTGGCATTGCCATAGTGCCATGCTCGGGGTTGATCTGTGCATAGCTGCTCTTCAGTAGCGACACGGCAGGGCTGCTGACAGAATAGACCAAATGGCACAGGGACAGGGGACTGCTTTGCTCAGATTGGGTGCAATTGCGCAGGGTGGCCTCAGGGGGACTCTGCTCCAGGTGCACATAGCCCTGCAGGTCCTGGCAAGCGTCACCACAGTCCTGAAACCCATCACTGGGCTCCTCCTTCCCCATCGGTGACCACGCCACTGCAAGTGTCGGATCAGCTTCATGGAAATCCGGAGCCATACGGGCATTTCTCAGCAGCACCAGACGCTCACCACTGCTCTCCTCTTCTGTCTGGAAGGGGGGCCTGTACTCACAGCTGCTGACATCAACCTGAAACACCCTGTCCACACCAGGCACGTACTCCCCACCACCCACCTCACTTAAAACACCTTCAGACCAGAAAAGCAGCCCCTCAGATGCCCCTGTTGCTGCTCCCCCCATCCCTGAATCTCTGGGAGCACTGTGGCCATCATCCTCACCATCTGCAGTGTGATCATCAACATGTATGGTATCCTCCTCTTCGCTATCTGCTCTTGACCAGTCAGTGCACCCCCTGTCCACAAGTGGGGGCTCACAGGGGCAGAAAGGAGAGATCGAGGTATCTACTTTAACAGGTGATGGTGGCTCAGCTGTGGACTCTGCCCCGGCCACGGGCCCTCCACCACCCTCCTCGGGCTCTTCCGGTATGGTGTGCGGATCGGCCGGCACCGGGGTCTCTGGAGGGGTGTAGAGGTTGAGCTTGAAGCCGGTCATCCTCCGACTCTTC
Source organism: Pollimyrus isidori (assembly GCA_019775955.2). Taxonomy (NCBI): domain Eukaryota; kingdom Metazoa; phylum Chordata; class Actinopteri; order Osteoglossiformes; family Mormyridae; genus Pollimyrus; species Pollimyrus isidori. The sequence goes on along the minus strand of JABFDZ020000066.1, from coordinate 18,177,332 downwards.
AGTCTCCTGAACAAGCTACGCTTGACACCCTTCGGCCATCCCCTTTTGCGCTTTGCAGCCTGTGGCAGCTCCCCTGCAGCCCGGGACAGAGAGCGAGTCATGCTTCACACATCAGCCCCACCCCCAGTAAGCGTGCACTCAGCGGTGACTGCTGTTCCCTTTGTGATTTGTGAGCCTCTGGCAGCCCCACTGCTGCTGGACTGCTCTCTGCAACAACTCACCCTCGGCCCTTCCTGTCCCGGTGAGACTCCCCTCGACGTGCAGCGCCTGTGTTGTTTCTGAGATCATCTCCGTGGTAACACTGCTATTGACTTGTTTCTGCCTGCATCCCCTTTTCCGCTTTGGCACTGGCATCTTCAGAAGGAACATACAAGGCCATCACCCTTTGCCAAAAAATGCCAGCTGACATTTTTCTATCCCACTAAACATTCATGTTTTAAGTGGCCACATCATTTCTGTGCCAGTTTTGTAATGGTTTTGAAGGTCACTGTGGCCACAGGGTGGCAGTGTTGCACCACACTGCTGCAGTGGGGGGTATTCGACAGACAACATCCACAATGTACAATGAGTTTGAAATCAAGCAGGATAGACTGATTAACAGAATTTTACAACCACAAACTGAGCCTGTCTTGGATGATCCATCCTTAAATAGCTAAAGGTAGACAGATAGGCTTTCAGACCATCCAAGGAAAATAAAGTAACACCAGAGTAGTCCTTACCCTGTTCCTGAGGCCCAGTGCTGCCTGGCTGCTATCCAGGTGGGAGTGTGACCCTTCAGGCTCAGGGTAACAGTCAGGAAGATGTCCAAGATGGTTCTGGTCCCCGGGGCTCCCCTCTCCCACCGGGACGTCCCTCTCACCCATGTGCTGCTCTCCTTTTGGAAATCCCCACAGCTGCCCTCTCCTCCGGGCCACAGCGGGGGATGGCCAGCTGGCTCCAATTAGCCTCAGTGCATCCTGTTCTTCTTCCGCCCAGCTAGTGCTTTGCTTCATCTGCACAGCCTACAAATAAATAAGCTCAAGAACCACAGTGTTTTGTTCCAGCGTGTAAACTATTACTATAATGAGTCACCAAAGGATATTAAAGACACAGGTTCTTTTGAACACATGCGGCATTAACAATGTCATAAACACCTCATAGTGAGACACTATGTGCATCATGCCAAGCCAGATGTGCCTGTAAGTGACCATTTCTCCTGCCGAAACCCTGAGCACAGCCCAAGCACAGAAAAACAAAGCAGGTGAGGGGTAAGGGGCCCGTACTCTGCCTCCTTAGCCAGAATAGTGCCCCCGAATGGCCGTGGCCACAGAAGCACCTCAGTGTCAGAAGAAGTGTCAGACCTACCAGGGTGGCGCGGGTGCAGTGTCCCTTGGGCCAGCGCAGGCACTCGGGGTGCAGGGTGTGCTGGGATGACTTTCTCCCCCTGCGCTCTATTTGGTCCTTGATTGGCCGCCCCCGCCAGACCAGCACACACCTGTGTGCATAGGGTGCCAGCTGAGTCATGCTTACCCTCCAGCAGGGACTCACATGGCGACTTTCCTCTTGCCTGGCCTCTAACAGCTCTGACCGTGTGCTGAAGCACCGACCTGCCGGCCCGCACCTCCACCATGTGCAGCTCCTGCAGCGTAGCGGCGATGTCATGCGGGCGGATGCCCGTGTCGCGGCTCAGGCCCCTGATGCTGAGGGCCGCGCCCCGCCGCCTCGCCAGGTGCTCTAGGATAGTGCTGCGCCAGTATGCCAAGTAGGAGAGTCGGCCCAGTCTGGAGAGTGGCTTTTCAGGGGAGCCAACCTGGCCCTCACACCTGGAGAGCAGGTAACCTGGCAAAGGCACAAGGGCACTGGGGTTTCCGGCACATACAGCAAGTTCCTCTCTATTCTCTGTTTTCTTAAACACTGAAGTTCACCTTGTAAGGAAATACAGATACTCCTCACAAAATGTGGATTCTCAGCTTAGCAGGAAAAATAAGTACGAAATCGATCCGCTTTCCAGCTTTCACAAGTCCAAGACAGATTCTCACACAAGAAGACAACCTAGAAATCTGTGGCACTCCAACCCGCGCATCAGTATCACCAAGCATTTCAGAATGAATGATGACAAAAACACTGCTTATGGGAGTAGCCCTGATCTTGCTGTCAGAAAGGAAACCTTTCTTGAAGGTTTATCAATGCTGTGCATAAACGACGTTGTCAAGCAATTAAAATTTAGTACAAGAAGTGGGGAATGTGCACTATTAGTCAGATAAGCACTTATTAGAAACGCACACAGAGGTGACAGGGTGTCTCCAGGGAGAGTAATCTCTTGTTTAATTTACCAGTATGCTGTATGATGCCTGGTAAAGTTCAGACAGGTCTAACCTCCAACTAAGGACAAGGCGGGCTATGTATACACGAGTGAGTGTGGATCATTGTGCACAAGGGCCCAGCGCACTGACAGGTGTAAAGGGCAGCATGGTGCTGAAATCTCTTCACTAGGACTCATGCCCATCCGGCCAGAGCCACACCCACAGCCATTTTTAGAAGGTAGGAGAAACATAGCATCAACCTGAGAGCCAACATCACCCTGACCACCAGAGAAAAGCTTGAATAACACAAACACAAGTAGTTTATCCATGAGCTTAGACCCCAAATAAATGTTTACAACTGCAGACATGTCAAGTGGAGAGCGCTTCATCAGCTGTAACTGGAGGTGGCTAATACCCTGTAAATGCATATGAGTGAACACTGGTGTCTGACAGGTTTTCAGCAACAGGCACTCAGCGTACACTTACTGAAGTCAATGAGGAAGTGGCCATATCCCTGCCTCTGGTACTGAGGTAGGACCATGATGCAGGAGACATTGAAGTTCTGCTGAGAGTGCTTCTCCTGATGGAAGGGGAGGGCAGGGGAAGAGGGGATGAAGTGAGCGAGAGGAGAGATGGAAATGGAAGAAAAGAGCATGAGGAAATGGGAGAGAAGGAGGTAGAATGAGGCAAAAGTGAGGGAGGGATGCAGTGAAAGAATGAAGAGTGACGGAAGGAAGGAAGTAGGGAGAATGAAGAGAGGAGTGAGACTGTGAGCCTGGATGTCCTTGTGTGAAACACCAACCAATACAAACCAACAGTTACATACATGTAGTCACACTCACACACATGTGCGTTCTGGTAATCAGACTGGTAGTACTGGGACTGCTATTAGTTGGGGCAGAGTGGGGGTGTCAGGGGGTGCACAGAGCTGCACAGCAGAGCACATCCCCCCCACCTTGGAGAAGTATCCGACGAGGTGGCAGCCCTTGCTGTCATTCCGCGTCAGGACATAGAAGAGGAAGGGCTCTATGTCAGAGTACAGCGTCTTGTGCTCCAGAAAGAGCTTGGCTAGCAAGCAGAGGTTCTGGCAAAAAATCTTACTGATGCTTCCATCGACCTGCAGGGCAAAAAGCAAAGCAAGTCAGCCTCTAGAGGAAGGGGTGGTAATGATGTGTAAAGAAAAGGCATTTCCTGGACAACGTGACTGTACTCGGACAGGAAATATAACCTGGGCAGACTACATAGGGGTTGGTCTGTCAATAAGGAACATGTGTGAGGGATCTGCAGTGGGAGTTAATTGGTCCTGGGGGAGAGGTATTAATGAGCCACCGGAAATAAACAGTGCCTTCAAAATATAAATAGAGTGAGGGAAAGAAGGGGGCAATGCACCCCGGAGGTAAGTGACACACACACATCTAGCATGGAACTCTTAACCTAGGTATTGGCAGGAGAGCGGTGACGGCCTTGAGAGCACCCACCTCAAAGATGGAGAGCTCATCCTTCCTGTAGATCTCGTCGGCTGGGGGTCGGAAGCTGGCGTGCTTCTCGGTGTGCCTCTGCAGGACAACCCTGCTCTTCATGTACGCCAGGCAGAACTCGCAGATGTATAGTTTATGCAGCCTATAACACGCACACAGCCAGTGTGTCACAGACCCACAGCAACAGATCCACGTACTGTACCACTGAACTGCACTGAATGTAATGCATGTGAAAAAATCTAATTAAATAAAAATGAAATAAGATTTGTGTCTGGTGTCTCTGTTTTTGCAGTCTTTTGAGGTGTGGTAGTCCCCTAAAGGCTCTCTTCACTCATTGCCCCCTGAGAGACCCTGTTCTATTTGCACCTGGAGTACTCAGGAGGGTAAGGTGAGGAGTACCACGTCTGGATTTCATAGTTTCCTAGCTCGATGTACAGAGGACAGTGCCCAGGATGGGGTCCGCTCTGCCCACCTGTTTTCTGCAGAACCTACACAGAGCGTTAAGTATGAGTTTTACATGTATGATTATTAGGACAGCCAGTACAAATACTGGTTATTAAATGTGTTACTGCCCAACATCCAGCAGGAATCAAGGCAGAGGTGACACCCCAGTGTGTCAAGCTCGTGCTCACCAGAGAGGACAGCTCCTGCACGTGCCTGAACACCTCGACATCCTCCATCGTCACCCCAAAGCTCCATCTCTGCGGCCTGGTGGCATGCTGGACCTCACTGCCTGCATTGTGCATGAAGACGCAGGGCAAACCCAAATGAGGGAGCGAGGGATTCTGGCATCTTTCAACAGAATCACTATACAGAGAATCACAGAAAATTCAGATACCTCACACAGAGATTACACACAAGTGAAATGGGGACACCATACAGAGTATCAGAGAGATTTCAGACATGGCACACAGAGACCACACAGATGTGAAATGGGATCACTGTACAAGGAACCATAGAGAATTCAGATGCCACACACAGAGACCACACAGAGGTGAACTGGAGTCACAGAGAATTCAGAGGCTGTGATCAGAGACCACACACAGGTTAGCTCTACTGTGTACAATGAGCAACGTCATGGAAACAAAGATTGTCTGGAAGATGGGGAGATGTGCTTATCGCAGTCCTGTTTAGGTGTGATGGGTCTGTTAGCTGGGGTCCCCCTCTGAGGTCCCATTTTGTGTAACCTGCCCAGTGTTCTGTATCTCTTAAGCCACGCCATATTCCTGAAATCCACAGTGACCTTGAAGGGCTGTCCCCTGCTCACTCCCCAGCCGGAGGAGGGTGGGGACAGGGCATTCCCATGGGGACCAGGAAGAGGCCGGAGCCTAGACCATGCACACCTGGGAGGGGCATGGCTGGCCTGGGGCTTTCTGCGGACAGGCCCCTGTGTAAAATAGATGTGGGACTGGCCATCAAACAGGCCTTTCAGCCGGCTGCAGTAGGGGGCACTGTCCAGAGACAGACCTCTGGACTGGCTGGAGGAGCTGAGGTGGGAGCCGCCCTCCTCGAGAATGGGGGGGGTCTGTAAGAAAGGGGAGTCAGCCCCCTCACCTCCACATGACTTTGAATAATCAGACACTTTGTCCCAGGACTGGTGGCTGATGGGAGAGGAGGTAAAGACCTGGGACAGGCTGTCAATAAGCCCCTTAGCCTTCCTGCTTTGGGTGAGGGAGGTGGGAGCAGAGAGTCTGGTCTTGAGGTCCCCTACAGGGCAAGCAGAACCTGATGAAGGTATAGGGGACACAGTGACCTTTAGACCCCTACCCAGGGACACCTGTTCTGTCAAGTCAGCCAGGGATGTCTCGCCTTCAGGCCTGAAAGCAAAACAAACCTAGTGTCACTGGAATGAACACACACACTTCAGATGGCCCCGTCTGGGAAGTACCTACTTAACGTTAACAAAAGCATGAGTCACAGACTTACGCTGCCAGCAGGCCCCGCCATGCCCGTGGGCTCCCCCGCCACCTGCCGCACCACCGCTTGATTTGTGCTGCTCGTGGGTGCAGGAGTTGCCTCCTCCCCCTCTTTGGCTGGCAGATCGGACAGATCCACCTGCCTGGGGCGCCGAATATAGCCGAAGGTGACACCCGTCAGAAATTCTGCTATGCTACTCATGTTGGCCTGTGATGGCTGTGTCATTTTAATAAGCTTCCAGCATGGTGCTCATGATACATAGTAACCCTGGCATAGTTAAACAGACTGGGGGGCGGGGGGGGGAGCTGTGCATTACCTTTGGGCATGTGGGCCAGCGGTGGATCACAGCACTCCATGTGAAAGCCCTGATCGCAGGAGTGGCAAAAGAGCATTTTGTCCTGGTATAAAGGCAGGGGGAGCAACTCATTAACTCCTTTCATAGAAACTGCCCCACTTTAATGTCCCAAGTGATATTACAGTTTTTCTCAGTTGCTTTGGTGCATTTCTCACAACAGAATTAAACTTTGCACAACAGTTAGTTCAACCTC
>JABFDZ020000066.1:18131856-18146216 GCA_019775955.2 Pollimyrus isidori | reverse complement strand
TTGAATAAACCCTCGTTTCCCGTTACTTTGCCCCGGATTCCTGGTCTTTTCGCCTTACACGCACCCCGACCGTGACACATGCAGTGCTCATGCATAAGCAGCAGAGGTCAATTTTATACTGATTTTTAAAACGTATATTAGATAATTTGAAAAGCAATAATAATTAAAGTTTCAAAACTTGCTACGTTTTTTTTTCCTATGACAGAGTAAGTATGTTTTAGCGAAACTCCCTGCACCATAATGTCCATACTGAACAGAAGATAATAAAAAGCCTGACGTTTGATCTACCTGACTAGCAATGTGAGAACTAGACGTGCATAACATATAATGCTGGTATTAATATCACACATCCCCTAGCCCTATAACATACTACAGCCCTTTTTTGAATTCAGCACAAAATACCCGCCTCGCATTGTGATATCATTTGGCGCCGGTTCCAGATTTTATGCTACTGGAAAACAAACACCTTGAAGTACCATACTTTTGGTACTTTCTTGAAGAGCCAAACATATGGCACCTAGTGCAGTAGAAAAGCACCCACAGTCACACATACGCAGTCACACGTGTTCATACAACCAGTGACACATATTTAAATAGTCACACACACACAGTCACGCACACCTGCAGTCACATATGTTCAAAGACAGTCAAACACACACATACTCATACATGCAGTCACAAACAGTCATACAAAGGCAGTCACACATGCTCATAGGAGGTGCTGTCCGGGTGAGGCCATGAGGACACAGATTCACACACGGCAAGAGGAGGCCAGCTGCCTGCGGTGAAAGGGACAGAGCGGGGCACTCACTGTCTCATTCCCGAAAAGGATGTCCACATAAGGCATGACCTCCATCAAGGACGCCTTAAAGACCTGGCAGATGAATGGGGCCGACAGATTGAGCGCAAATATCTTGTTCTTCTCGGAGGCATGTTTGGCGACCTTCAGAATGGACTCGGGCGACACGGTGATGAAGAAGCCCTGTGGGAGAAGCACATGGCTCTGGGGTTAAAGATGCCTCAGGGACCGGCCAGACATAAGCCTGACCCTCCATGCCAGCAGCAGCAGAGGCCACGCTGCCAGCCAGGTCAGAGAACCCACAGGTAGAATCGGCTCAGAATCAGCGGGCAGGGATGGAACCGACTGGTGCCAGCGTGGACCCATTTAAGAAGGAACAGCACCAGGGTTTTGTAATCATTACATTATAGGGACCAGATATCCCCACAGGTGATAAAAACCTGTAACTTTTTACCTTGTGGGGATATTTTTTCAGTTCCCACAAGGATAGCCTCAATTGTATTTAAAAAAAGTCTGTGACTAACTAAAAATAACAAAAGTCATATTTAATTTGGATACTGATGGTTAAGGTTAGGGTTGCACAGGGATTCAGGTTGTCATCATTGGAATTAGGTTAATACTCATAGACATAAATGAAGAGTTCTCATAAAGATATAAATAGAGGGACTGCGGGGCGCCAGAGGAAAAATTAAAGACTGATCAGACTGCCTTCCGGTACCAGGTCCGAGTTCTGTTACCAGAAAATGTGGCTCTTTGTGTGTGTGTGTTGGGGGGGATACTTTTGTGGTAAACTGTGCGCCCAGAGTCAAGCAGTCCAAGCAAAGCCTACAAATACACACCCAGTTGACTTTGTTTCACTCACATGGTCTCACAATGGACAGACAAAGAAGCTCTCCTCTACCACTGAATGGAGACTGGTGATGGAAGGGCATCTGGGGTGGAGATAAGTTGCAAGTGGGAGAGGTGACACCAGCTGGGAAAGTGTGGTGTGAACCTGCTGGATGCCTTCTGATGGAGACACCCAGGGCAGCAAGGGGTTCCTCACTGCCAAAGCCCACCTGGCCACCCAAGGGAGGACAGAGCCCATGGCCTCTGACTGTCGGCTGAGGTACCGAGCGGCCTGAAGACAGCCGGTGGAGCCTGGGTCACTCAGCTCGGTAACATGACCGTCTAAATCCAGCCTCTGTGCCATCAGAGCGGGAGAGTGGGCACGGTGTTCGGGCACCAGAAGGGCAGGAGTGGCGGCAGCAGCCTGACGGGCAGTATGCTACTCCCAGAGGCCTCCAGGGGAACTGGGTTCACATCCCGAAGTACAGACGCCACATGCTGGTGCCTCCCAGGGATCCAGAGTGGATTACACCTCGAACAGAACCACCAGCAGTAACGCGATTTCTGACACGCGCCACGCACGACAGAGGCTGTGGTGGGTTTAAGGCAGCTTTTAAGCTGACAGCTTTTGGGAGCCATGCTGCTAAGCTAATGAAAGTAGAGATGAATGAGTGAGTCTGCTAAGCATCTACATTACACTACCAGGCAAGACAGCCGAATATTTCAAAACAATCTGATAAATGAGCCAGTCAGGTACATGTGTCAGAGGTGACGGAAAGGAAACAGGCCTGTTAAGCCTAGTTCATACTGCACTTTTCTGTGTGCACTTTCGGACTGGGAACGGTTGTCCATGCAATGGCTTGTATTTATGCTACATTTACCTATGTATGAAGATGGTCATGGTTGATGGATGCATACAGCAGTGATACTTATCAATACAACATTCAAAAATATCCATTCACATTTTCAGTTTAAAAATCCTGGTGAATGATACACATAAATATTACAAGTTTGCTAAATTTAATTCAATTGGCATTTATTGTATTGGATTTTACAGTATTTCCTAAATCTTGCTCTTTAGCGGATCTGCTTGCTTGTACTGTGCTGCAGGTTAGTTTGATAAAACTTTGAAGAATAACCGTGTTTCATCATATAAATATGTCTGAATAATATATGCTAAGTATATTGTTACTTAAACGAGTTGCAATTCCCTAGCATCCTCTGAAGAAAGGGTATTGGACCAAGTCACTCAGTCAAGTACCTGATGCTGTAAATAAATAATACATTTAGAATGATATTTGATTGTGATTTCATTGATACTGATTTATTGCGCTGTCCTCCCCTGCTGCAGGTGAAAAGCACAGAGGACCAAGAAAAGGAGGACATGCTCCCGTCTCTCTGCGTCAGTCCACTATACTGGTGTAAAGCGCATCAAAGCCAGTATCCTCTGTCGTCATACATCGCAGAGATGCCTCTGTGCCCCACGCACTAGTGTCTCCTGAGTAAGTTTTCTCTACCACAGGGGGTATTATTATAGCTCAGAATAGTGCACTTACCCCAGACCTTCTTGATCAAATTCTATTCCCTAACAAATCTTTAGTCAAAGTAGGCCTGCCATTCTATCCATGTTTTTATTAGGGGTTCATTGTGGACAGATACAAATAACATTTGAATTGGATAATAATATGTTTACAGTTTATTAACATCATGCTAGCTATTAGTTTTATTAATTTTGTTTAAAAGAATCCTTAATATGCACAGCGTCTTTCCTCCGACATCATTGTGTTCAGTGACAAGTTATATGACTACATTTCAGCTCAGTATTCTTATAGCTCCACACCATCCTCAGGTAAATGTCTGGGACTTTATTTTCTTATTTCCAGTAATTTATGAACTCAATAGTTTTTTTATGTCAGTGTGTTCACTGGTTCAGTGTGTATAGTTAAAATGCAAAAGTGTTAGATTTCATTTTAATATAATGGCAGCAATCAGTGTGTCTGACAATTTGCCAATACTGCAGAAAATGAATTGAAAATTTGAGTTATGCGACTTTGACAATTTTTCTGCTGAATTATTAATATAATGTGACGCTCATTATACACAGCAAGTTGCATTTGAGCTTTGTTTTTACATTTTCAGTAAACTATCCAGTGTGTGGCTTATGTTCAGTCAAACAGAGCATCCCTGATTAGATCAGGCACATTGAGCAACACTGGGTACCAGGCCCTGCAACCAGCTGGGCACCACCCAGACTAAACACAGCACACATTCTGCATCCCAACTTTATTATTATTTTGTTTCTCTCCCCTTGGTGATTAATGTCTGTTATTGTTATGATTGTTGTTTCTGTGTCCTGACTCCCCCCTTTTTCCGGAAATGAATATCTTTACACTGTAACTTTTCATTTAAAAGGGTGAGCTGGGGGACAGTGCCAAGCTGGGAACTCCATTACAGACCACTCCTAAGGATGAGCTGGGGGACAGTGCCAGGCTGAGGCTGGGGGCTCCAATACAGACCACTCCGTATGACAAGCTGGGGGACAGTGCCAGGCTAGGGACACCAATATAGACCACTTCGTATGACAAGCTGAAGGACAGTGCCAGGTTGAGGCTGGGGACTCCAATACAGACCACTCCTAAGGATGAGCTGGGGGACAGTGCCAGGCTGGGGACCCAATTACAGACCACTCTGTAAGACAATCTGGGGTTCAGTGCCAGGCTGGGGACTCCATTACAGACCACTCCTAAGTAGGAATGGGCCGATCCACATTTTTTTCAGTTCCGATCCGATTCCAATACACAACTGCTGATGCCGATACAGATTACGATACGACAGCTCTTTTTTACTTTGTTATACTTCATGTGTTATTTTTAAAGCTAGTAAATACAGATGGAAAAAATGTACGACAAAAAACAATTAGGCTACTACAAACATACATAACGTACTGTTCCACCTCGTTTGTATGTCTTGTTTTAAGCGTTTTTGAGGTTTTTGCAACTCAATATCTTCAAAATAGGTTTACACAAGTGGCGAATGCTTAAAATTTTAACACAATTTTTCTTCCCCTGGCGTCAGCTCATTTAAATTTTGTTGCGATGGCAGCCCCTCTTGTATCACAAGCTGCAGCAAATTCGCAAGACAGTCCAGGTTAGTGACTCCCAAATCATCCATTTGCTTTTTGTCTTGCACAGTTGCATGCGCTTTGTTAAGTGGGATTGTCCATTAAACGCTATAATAAAGTTTTGAGTGGTGGGAAACGCTATTTTACAAAGATGCCTCAAACTGGTTTCTGTTAAAAGCGTAAAATACTCCCAGATCGTCGTGTCTCATTTTACGCTCCACGTACTGAGAAGGGTAAGCGCATGACGTCACAGCAGGCAGAATTCACTGTACCCACACCCACTGAGTAGCAAAAAAAAAACTGAGGGACAGCATTAGCGTTTAATTTGAATGCCACAAAAAACACATCTAAAATGGGAAAGAGCTGTCGCGTAAATAGATGTAACACAAAAATAGGAGCTATACAGAGTGCCACAAACTAAATAGGCAAGTATAGGACGTGGCTCGGTCACACATGGCCGATACCCAATCTGTCAAACAGATCTGGATTGGTGCCGATACCAATTCGAAAATCGGATCGGTGCATCTCTACTCCTCACGACGAGCTTGGGGACGCCATCAGGCTATGGACTCCATTACAGGTCATTCCATATGATGAGCTGGGGGACAGTGGCAGGTTGGGGACTCCAAAACAGACCACTCCATATGATGAGCTGGGGGACAGTGCCAGGTTGGGAACTACAAAACAGACCACTCCATATGATGAGCTGGGGGACAGTGCCAGGTTGGGAACTACAAAACAGACCACTCCATATGATGAGCTGGGGACAGTGGCAGGTTGGTGACCCCATTACAGACTTCCCCACTGCTCCTTAGCAGTCCACCAGCTTCACAAAAACAAGATGCTCTTGAGGGTGTCATTCACATGCCACAGTGACTAGGCAGGTCCGTCCCCGGGGATGGGGCTTGAGCCATGGGAACAACTGAAACCAAAGCCTATGTCTGGGTCATACTGGAGAAAAATCTAGTCCTACTGCCCCTGGATGGGCATCGCAGGAGGCATTCAGGGACACTGGGCAGGGCCAGAAATCCCACTGTAAGATCCACCTGCATCTTAAAAGAACAATGTTCACTTTAAGCAAGGATTTAAATTTAAGTAGTATTTATGATGAGGTTGATAGGGCCAGACATCCTAAGAAAAAACACTTGACTATTAATTAAATCGAAGAAAAGCACAAATCACCTCAATAAAACCTGAAATGAAATACTACAAGAAATATTGACAACATACAGCGAAACAAAAGCATGATTATTTAGAGTAAAATCCAATAGGCTGACAGAGCTAACAGAGCAAATGCAACGATGTCAATGGGGCATGACCTTCCAGACAAATCAGAGGGTCAGATAAAGGAGGCATGTTAAGCGAGCACATCCCACAAGAAGAGGCAGCCTCAAGAAAACACTGCAGGGCCCAGAGTTTTAGAAAAGGGTTTTCGGGGAGATTCAATGAGGGCAGGGGGGAGGAGCTGCTCACTGAAGCATGATGAAACAGTAAAGGCGCATTAAGATAAGATCACTGTGGTAAAAGGGCGAATCGGCACACTGGAGATGAGAATGGCTGACACACACACACACAGGTGTCTCACCCTCAACACTCCTGAGAACTCAGCAATAGGCCTCAGGTTGGTGTACACATGCCAAGCGTTACAACATATCTGCATATATCTATCCATCCATCCATTATCCAAACCGCTTATCCTATCGGGTCGCGGGGGGTCCGGAGCCTATCCCGGAAGCAACGGGCACGAGGCAGGGAACAACCCCGGATGGGGGGCCAGCACATATATCTACAAATTAATTAATTTACTACACAAAGGCATTCTGACACAAGTGAACATTCCATTCAATTCAAATTTATTTAGCACATTTTTAGAACACTACATTGACCCAAAGCTCTTTATATTATCCCTGCCCAAAACCCCCAGTGAGCAAGCCAGTGGTGACACTAGCAAAGAAAAACTCACCAGCAAAAAAGGGCCAGCAGAGGAAGTCAAAATAACGTCCCATCAAACTAACAATCTGCTAATACCAAGGACCCCAGGGGACACAAACTGTACTACTGATTCATCTGAAGGTTTTTAAACCATCTGTGGTTTCATTTAATTGCATATCCCAGGGATCACACTATATATCCATTCTCCGTCTGACTCCGTTGCTCCTTCTGCCCAGCTGCTGGGCCAGGCCACACCACCCACCAGGTGCCACACTGAAGCATTGGTGACCACTGGCCAGGCATCCACCCCCCATCCATCTGGCAGCACAGAGACACCTTTCCTCACCAAGGAGCAGGGCGACAGCCACCCAGATATGGGTCCGATCGCTAGAAAAAGCGTCACCGATAGAATGAAACATGGAAGCACATTAACCGCTTCTCCACGACACGTGGCAGGCTCATTGTCTCTGCCCTGAAAGTCAACTCCACACTGGACACCTTCAGGACAGTCCTTTCTATTTATCCTCCGAGGGATACCTGCTAGTCCTGCCGCAATTTAACCATTCAACCCGTTCTCCCAGTCAGTTCTTCCCTGGTTGATATGCCCCGCGTAAGTCCTGGGTGGCAGTGGTGGCCTAATGGATGGGAACTTAAGATTCCAAATTTAAGATTAATGAAAGATTACTGGTTTGAATCCCTGACCAGTAAAGTACCACTAATGTACCCTGAGCAAGGTACTTCTCCCTGGGTGCTGAATTAGCTGCCCCATGCAGTATCACAATGTGACATATGGGTTAAATTCACAGGACACACTTCTTTGTTGTGCACTGTGTGCTACTTTGTGTCAACAATGGCAACTAATCACTCCCCCTCCCCACCCACCATTCTCTCAGCTCTCCCAGCCAATTCTGCGCCAGTTCACCAGTCTCCTGGATCTCTCAGCAAGTTCTGCTCCAGTTAGCAATTCCCCTGTTTCTGCCCTGGTTAAGTTTTCCTCCAATTATCCCAGTCAATTCTGCCCCATGTAGCCATTCCCCCAGTTCTTCTATTCTGTTCTACCCCAGTTAATTATTCCCCCAGTTCTCCCAGTCAGTTTTGGCCTAGTCAACCATTCCCCCCAATTCTTCCAGTTATTCAAGAGCTGAGCAACTTACTGCAATGTAATATATTTTGGCTTTCAACACCAGTGCCCAGTTCTGATCCAGATCCAGATGTTTCTCCTTTTTATAACAATTGGCAGCTGCCAGGTTAGCGACCAGGGACCTGGAACAAAGACAGTACGGGTACACAGGTAAAGACAGAGCCTGCAATAAATCTGTATGGCTCGCACAGAATTGGCTATGATACCAAGCTGTCCTGTTGGCCACAGAATTCACTGAAAGAATGATGTGAAAAAGCTGACCACAACATAGACCCAGTCAGAGCCAGCACAACCGCTTCCCATGCAGCAGACAGGACAGTACAGCATGCAAGTGATGCCTGAAACAACCTGGCAAATATACAACCTGGAAGCTGCCCACTGCCCCCACTTGGCACCATCCTGCCCCTGCCACCACCCACCCACCCACCTGTTGTCGCCGGTGATGCAGGCGGCACATGTGCCCGTGGGCTCCTCGTCTTGCTCATAGTAGTGTGCCTCCACATGGGCCTCTGCTGCCTTCTTCTTCAGGATGTCGCCAAACTTGTCCTTGCCGATGCAGCCAAAGAAGGTGGCCACCTTGCGGGGCTCCTGGATCATCCACTGTGGGGAAGAGAAGGCTCTATGAGGCAGACACCACAAAGGGAACAACAAACAGAAATGGGAACAAGCATCCTATTCAGGTCTTACAGGACTCCAAGCAGAAACAGTGCCACCATACCCTAGTGGTGTGTCTCCCAGCTCTATCCTGAGGACAGAGCATGACCGGGGGGGAGGGGGGGGGGACTGGAATATGGCCACCACCAAAAGAAGGGGAAACTTTCCTAGTTCTCTAGGAAACCACCCATTACCTAAGGAAGCCCAGTATGATTGCAGTAACACAGTAGAAATGCTGATGGTGAGGAACACTGCGGCCAACACGCCCGGGAGAGGAAGGCCAAAGAGCCAACCGCTGCCCCAATGCGCGCACACACAGTGACACCTCGGCTCTCGAACTCGAATTTCTTGAAAGTCGAACAAACCAGTCTGACCTACATCTCGATCTGAATATCAGAAGTCGAACCGTGAACGCTGACTAGGTAAATTAACTGAAAACCAATTCTCACTGCTTTACGTGATATTAAGGAGAAATAGCAGATCATGCATCGGAACTGCCTGCGATACAAGCATCATGCGTGTAACTGAACTCTTCAGCCAATAAGGGCAAAGGTGTGTCGTCACGGAGGAGGTTCCAGTTTGTGCAGCCGAGTGAGAGGTCACAATGCATCTAACCGTAATGCGTTGCATCATTACTTCTCCGCACTCGCGTATCCACACTGTATTTCTCTGGTCGAGCTGCACACTTTGCACACACGCACAACGTGTTGCATTTATATTTTTGATAATAGTAATAAGAATATCATTCTGATACTCCCTAAACACATACCACCGCAGTGAGGTTTGTGTCCGTTTCTTTATGTTTTCCAAATACAGAGAGACAGCTCACAGGTCTGCCAACTTTGGTCAGCTGGCTGGAGTGAGATTTTCAATTTCAAAGTCTGTACTCACACACACACACACAAACACACATGCATTCACATGTATATAACAGTTTTACTGCCTTGCAGTTTGTAGGGCTTGAAAACTACCCAAACACTCATCAAAAGCATCCATGTCGGTGTTAAAGTGAACGCTAATAAATCAATCATGTGCAGTGTGTCCAGAGTTGGCACGTCAAATGTGTCACAGATGTTTGAGCGGACACATCTGCAAGTACATGTGCAGAGAAGTATAAAGCAGCCTTGAGGCCTCACCTCCCTTGTGAGACAAGGCTGCTGTCAGCCTTCCCACCTGCAAAGAACAGGCCTGGACAGAAGCTCCCCACAGGTCTGAATAAGCCACCTCCAGGGACACCCACATATACAGCTGGGCAATATGGCCCAAAAATAAAATCTCAGATTTTTTTCACAATACATCCGATTTCCGATCTTCATTAATGTTCCCCTCCCCTACTCAAAATCAAGATGACAAATAAATGGTTCAAAACAAGTTTTAACTTTAGGGTTAAAGTGCAATCTGACAAGCCAAAAAAGATGGATGTAAGTGAGATGGCAGACCACGCCACTGTAAACACTTTTAGAAACTTGTAAAAACGTTTAGCATGTTAATTAAGTTAATTAAGTTAATAAAAAAATGTAAAACATAATACATATATACATAAATAAATAAATAAATAAATAAATAAATAAATAAATAAATGCTGTTTTTGAGCTTCAAAAATTTGGCAAAAGGGGTAAAATTGTTTCTCTTCAATGGGAAGATAGTCTTTACTGGTTTTCAAATGAAAATAAAATTGTGCTGTTTTCAAAGGAATGTGTTTTCAAAGTTATGAGGCTGTAAATGTTTTTTCAAAACAATAAAAAATATTTCTGAGCTATGGAAGATGTATAATTCACATGCTATATTTTTTCAAAAACAAAAATTCTGATGCAAAAACTTTTCCTGAAAATTTGCTGAATTAAAATGGAATGACCCCACTACAAACTCCAAACCATGCATTATGTGGGGGCTGTCTGTGACGTACAGGTCACAGACCAAAAGCAAAAACAAACAGATCAAAAATACATGGGGTGGGGGGATGTACCCAAAGGTCAGATGCCTAGGCTGCAAGGGGACAGAAACTCCCAAAACAGCATAATTATACGGTATGCAACACCACACTGAGCTAATGGGTGCTTTGCCACTGCACCAGGTGCTGTAGTTTTGGTACTTCAAAAAAAGTACCGAAAGTATGGTACTTCAAGGTGTTAGTTTGTTTTACACTGGCATAATTAATTAATGTACTATAACTTTTGGTATAGGTACTGGACTGGAAGTCAATGGAAAAGGGAAAAGAAGCAAAAGTACCATATTAAATGCATAGTACCTGGTGTCTTGGAAAAATGCTTGGGAGCGCACGCACGTGTGTGTGCATGTGTGCGTGTGTGTGTATGAGAGAGACAGAGGCTGTACCAACAGCTTTGGGGGGGGGGCAAACCTGGGCAATTTTTATTGAATTCTGTGTGGATCCGCCTGCATGGTATTCGACTTTGAACTTCTTGACCAGTTCTTCAAACCTGCAGAAATAAAAGGAGGAGCGGTGAGGTTAGGGCATGCCTGATGAAAGTTCATGCAGCGCGACAGCTTGTGAACAGGAAGCAGGACAGGAAGCAGGCGTTGTGCCTATCAGACAAGTACAAGGAGTACCCCCCCAGCTGATGCCTCGCAAGAACATGCAGGATGATCCCTTCACAGCCATCTTAACCCCTGAAAAGCCCTTAACCCAGCCACTCCAGGGAGGCTGGATGCTAGCCCACCCTGCGCTGCAACCCCCAAGCATTCTTTCCCTGTACATCTCTCATGGAGTGCAAGGTGGAACAAGTGAAACACACTTTCCCCACAGGTCTGAATACAGTATCACTATTCTACTCCATACTATTTTTCAAATTCTACCCCCCGCTTCTGTGCTGCGTATGGACTCAAATCTCCACAAACACTGAACACAGTATGGGCATAAAACACAAGGAGGACAGAACAGCGCCGTGACCCACTTCAGTCCTCTGAAGCATAAAGGTCTTGTTAGGACAGTTTGAACTGAAGTCAGCCACGACCCCGATCTCAAAATAAATCTCCATCTGTGAAAAACAATAAGCGAGATCACAGTCACCTGAGAGCTGAAATAGCAGAACATAAACATAAAACACCTGCACCGCAGTGCTGAGAGCCAGCTCACAGTGCCCCCTGCTGGCCAGAGTGGGATGCAGCCTCACAATGTGGGAACAGAAGACAGGCCCAGACGTGCAAAACCAAAGCGTGACTGCAGCATGTCGGTCTGCGCGTCAGCAAAACCACAGAACCACGGCAAGCCGTTCCCACCAGCTGCAGGGGGATGGCTCAGTGATCCTCATGAGGGTGACAGGCCTGCAGGGCAGGAAATAAAAGCTTTAATTGTGGCAGCTCTTGTCCTGCTGTGTACCACACACTGTGCGCATCTGCAGTGGGAACCACGCAATTCAAACACACAGCAAGCACATCAGAGCCTTGCACACTTGTGCATATCGCCTACGCACACGCCTCGGCACACGCTTATCCTGACAATGGCTGATGTATGCGCAGCCGGTCAGAAACTGCGGGAAAACACCACGTCCCAAGGAGCAGCATCTATTCAGATAGATCATACCACCTGTCAGGGTCATGGGGGTGACGCAGACGCTTTGTGCCATGTTTGGCAGGTAATCTCAAGCTAGCCACCTGACATGATCGCAGATGAGAAAATGCACACCGGGCTTTTACCGATATTCTGGGGCCTAACACCGCAATAAAGGTAGCTGCAACGGGTGGCAGGGAGATGTCCCCAGTTGGCCACTGCCCCCTCAGCAGGAGATGCACTGGGTAGGGACGAAACATCTGTGAATGGTGGCTTCCAGCTGATGACACTGCCAGCTGACCCGAATGTGCACTGGTGAAGGTTTGTCAGTTTCATGTAGGGATAACTGCAATCACTGTAAAGATGCCGTGTGCAGTGGTTTGCCACATGTAGACTAGGTCACGATCACCAAAAGTTACCTATGGCGCAGAAATCAGGGGCAGGAACACTCAAGGCATCTCGTTTGAATTCCCTCACCACAAATGTTACACAGTGGGGGAGGGTGAGTCATGGAAAAGCCAGAAGATCAGACCCGCCTGCGTGTGCAGTTAGAGTGCGTTAGCTCAAGATGAGGAGTATGAGGTGTAAAGCATGTCAGAGCACATCAGAGCATGGCCTTGAGACAGGGAAACAAACACCAAAACATCATAACGGTCTCCTGGACCTTTGGGGACACTGCTTCCCCAGCCATCAGAAACCTGACATATTGTATAAAAACACCCGTCAGGAAGGTAGACAACCCCCATGGTTCTGGTGACCATTCAGGATTCATTACACATAATCCTGTGAGGCACATTCATCTTGCCTGACTGAATGAAAGACCAGACGTCTTTACCAAAAAAGAATTAGGAATTACTGCGTTCATTCAAGAAAAAAAAGAGCGCAGTCATCCTGCAATGTCTTGCCATCACCGGCAGCAATGCCACAAGCTCAGGTTCACCACAGTTCATATGCCTGCATCAACTTGTAAAGATAAGGCTTTTATTTTCATCACAAAGGGCCAACAGAGGGCATAGTGTTATGTACTGCGACGTCCACTCCGTGCCAGCCCCGTGTGTGTCACGCCCACCTCGTTACCTCCTGTGATTACCCAGTGTTTCCACCTGTGTGACGCTGCCGCTCGCCAGTCTTGTGCTTCGTCCCGTGTATTTAGGTCTGCGCCAGCGTCTGTTCCGGCAGACGCGGCATAAACGTTGTATATGTCGGTGTGTCTAAATAAACCTTCGTTTGACCCAGTCCTCCTGCCTGGCATTCCGTGTGTTTTGCCTTGTCCTCGCCCGCAGACCCTAACACATAGTGGTTAGCAAATCTGCGGTATCTGTTCTATCAAACTAGGTTTAAATAGCTCAGAATAAAAGGGTGATCCAGGATGCTTTCAGGACCAAGACTAAATGGGAGCCACTGCAAATAGTCCATAAAGACAGGGTCTTATGGATCTAGTCACCCCAGAGCTCTACTAAACACTGATATCAGAAAAGTGCTTCCCACTCCATAAGGGGTGTTTGAGATTTTTCTTTGTTAATTGTGTGCTAATGATTAGGGATGGGCTGATCCACATTAATCCAGAACGGATTAAGTTGGAGAACAGAGGTACCACTGTATTTTTAAACAACATATAGGCAACAACAGGTTTAGCAATGGAATTCCATACAAAAATAGGCTTAAAATAAAGGAATCAGTGGGCGTAACCGCCTAAAGAATATAGAGGCTAAGCATCCACATTTTAAATTACTAACTTTTTTCTGTTGATGCTTCTGCATCTCTATAAAATTAAATTTCACTGACAGCGTTAAGCGAAATTTTAAAAATGCTATTAGACCTACTCAATATTTTCTTTATAGGCTTTTACACTTTATGGATTTGATATGCTACAACCATATACAACTTGCTCACGTTTTGCTTCAGTGATTCCAAAGTGAATCTTTACTCACCACATTGTTGTTCTTGCTATACATTATTGTCATCTATGCATTTGATAAGAATAGTACACTTGTATTATCTATCAGTTTCCTTTGTGAATTCCATCTCGGCCAATTTGTGTAACAGTCTTCATAATTGTACAAATGAATTCTGGGTAGATATGGGCAGGCCTCAGAGTCACAGTGTGTAGAGACAGCTCCAGCCTTAATTAAAAAATTACTCCACGCTCTCACCAAATTCCGCCTGCTCCGTTCCTTGCTCACGCTCCACTCCACTCCACTCCACTCCCCTCACAAGTAATTTTGTTTATTTTTAAATATAAATGCTTTTAAATTTAGCTAAATCATATGGACGAAAAAATGTGCATCTATGTGACATAGCGCGTCGTCCGTCATGTTCCAGCCTTCGTGTGACACGCCTCCCCCACGCCCTCTTGTAATTAGCCAAGTGTAATCAC
>JABFDZ020000066.1:18111299-18130621 GCA_019775955.2 Pollimyrus isidori | reverse complement strand
TGGAGTGCCATTAAACCCTCGTCCTCGTCGGCTTTGCCTTGGTTTCCTTTCTGTTCGCCCTGCACTCACACCGGACCATTACACATCTCAATCACCCCATATATATAATTTTATTTATATGTAGCAATTTGCATCTTAAACAATTGGGAAAATTTATAAAATATTTGTAATTTTTGTAACAAGTATTCCAATTTATAATTTTTTTTTTTTAAAGTGAAAACTGACCCAAATTGAACTAGACAAACAGAACTTAACATTCACCAAATGAGTCTGTCAAAAAAGTTAAGCTGCTTTTCTCACTTGCTTTTCTCAATATCACCTCTATGAAATACAAAATATTTTCATACAGCAGAAGGCACTTTTGGTGACCGGTTCTTTTCACTCATTGTCTTAAATGTCTCACAAAATGCCACACTACCTATGACTGAGTCCAACTGCAAGAACGAAAATGTTATTTTAAATAATTGATAAGTTATTATTGCCTTGAAGAGCACATGCAGAGCTCATGCAAATACGGCAGCAGTAAACTTTAGACTTTTTTTACGATATACTAAGTTGTCTTACTTAGTTTGCCTTAGGTAGCTTACTTTCTTAACTCAGCTGACTATTACAAATAACTTATTTTTTACTTGTACAAATGGCAGATGTGAAAGCTTGGGATATAATGGATGGTAAGGAAGCATTCAGTACCCGTAGCTGACATGCTGAATGCAGAAGAAATGGGTCTGAGTGACTTTGATAAGGGCCATATCATAGCCATACAACTGGTTCAGAGCATCCCTAAGACTGCAAGATTTGTGAACAACATGGACAAGTCCTGGATTAATCATCAAATCAAAAGAATACTTATTAATTAATTATTAATATAATAAATACTCACAGCCTTGCTCCAAAAGTAAGTCTAACAGTAACACAGCAGCCTGTTACAGGCAGATCTTTCTGACCTCACTACTGTCCAAAGTGGCTGTGAGGAACAATACAGTCTCTGATTCTGACAGCATGGCAGGGCCTATAACACAGTTTACTAAAGCAGTACATCATAGAAAAACAATTGCCAGGGTCAAGGAGGATGCTGGAGTGGGGGATGCCACCCTGTCCCACACCTCAACTTTCCCAGCCCCACCCTGCCAGTGGTGCTCAAAACTACTCTGCTCTGCCTCAAATCCCTCTACCCACAGTTGCAGAAGAGTTCTGCAGGTTGCAGACCAATTGCACACATGCAACCACACACATACTACACTGAACACATTTTTACCCCAGCAATACAGAGTGGCTTACTTGACCATAATGGTGTGAGGTGAAATCCCACCAACAAAATTGCTGTTGTCTCTTTGGATGATTTACCACAGTGATTTACTTCACAGAATAAACAACTGAATACATATTGACCAATATAAAAGGAAAAACTAAACATGATATTAAGACACAAAAGTACATCCTACTTGTTTAAAGATGATCCTGCACCTTCACAGATGTAGGGAAACTAGACACACATTGCATCAGATTGTGAGCATCTGCTGCCCTCTGCAGGACACCACCAAAAGTACATCTAGCATCCACTGTGCTCCAGTTCATAGAATTGTAAGCTCAGTGTGACCATGTTCAAGCAGGCAATTTTATATGAACCAAGCCGTGAAATTCAAATATACAACCTGCAAAATTCTTAGAGACAGAAACAGCTACTAATCCTAAACTCATCAATAATTATAATAATACCAAGATTGACATATGCTTGGGGCAGAAACACAAACACACAGAAAGCCTTCCTCTGACTGCCGCCCCCCCACCCCCACCGAAGAGTGACGGGATCACTGATGTAGAAATCTGCCATTCACCCAGCACGGACATCCTCCACATGTCAAGCGGGGCAACCCTAACCCCAAGGTGTGTGGAACAGGATTAATTAAGAGGGCATAATCAGTGCTTATGTGGAAAAACATATGTTGCTCCCCCAGGGTGTGACTGAGAAGTCACTCTGGGAAAGAGCAGCTGTGCCAACACCGAGTGTGCAGCTCTGATCACTAACCAAACGAGGAGGGGACCAAGCATCACAGAGGCGACCTGGGGACACCATAAACTGAGTGGAACATAACTGAATTGGTCTAGGTTGGGGGTCCAATATGATGTTTTCATGGGGTCCAAAATGACTAGCAGTGCCCTTGCATCAGCCGGGTGGGGGCTCAGCCACACCGCAAGCCTGGGTAAACTGAGTGACTGCAGGACAGGTTAGAGTGAACCCAGGGCGGTGTAAAAGATCCACTGAGATTAACTAGCACCGGATTGTCCCCCCCAACAAGCCCTGGCTCATCCAGCACATACAGGGCTTCCCTTTCCCTGTGGTCTGAAGCGCCAGAAGCCCCAGTGTAACAGCAGAAAGTAGAGCAGCAGGGCCGCAGGGGGGGGTTCTGGATGTCAAGGCCGATGCAGAACTCATTCTTTGAAGGAGAGACAGGGAGGCGAGCCAGGCGCAGCTGAGTAAACTCACTTTGGCGGGAGAGCAGTCAGGGACAGCGCGGTCACCGACTACGGCACGCAAACAAACAGCCATCCAGCAGGCATGGGCTCAAAGCCCAGAGAAAAGATGCTTTCCCAGCATGCCGAGGGGCCGTTCCCGTGGGGAGGGTGGGGAGCTGTCTGATAACGGCAAGGGCAATGCAGCCCGTGGCTGTTTCTGAGAGTCGGCATCTTGAGAACCCTCCAGCTGTGGTGTGGATGGAACCCCCAGGCAGCATGAGAGATAAAAGCCTAGGGCCTATACTGCCAACTGCCACAGTCTGCAAATTAAAACCAGGAAGAGCACCCCCTACAGCTGGTGCCAGTGGACTTAATGCCTGGGTCTCACCCAATACTGGTGTTTGTAAGGAAAACAGAGCACAAAACAGGAAACCAGGCCTGCTGGAACTGTACCCCAATCTCTCTCCAGCTGGGTGCTGGATCCACAAGACTGAGCACCCCAGAGCTGGGGGGTCAGAGGTCACTTGAAATTCCACTCATTAACCCAGTAGAAGCAGTGACAAAGGATGACAGCCATGGTGGGGGGGAGGGGACCAGGGAGACGACTCTGCTGGGCCGCTAATGCTAAGGGGGATTTTCTGGATTTGGCTCCAGAACTTTAACCCTTTGCCTGGTCATTTACAAAGGAGCACTATTTGTTACATTAAACGATCCCAGAAGGTGCAAAGTCCAGGTCTATATAAGTAAATTAATAAGTGAGAATTAGTGCCAATAGAAAACACTAAGTGCTGATTGTGGACCTTTGAAACCTGCTTGTTGTGTCACTCATGTGGATCATGTCCAGGATACTGGACCACTCAGAGACACACAACATGATATACCAGGCTTAGGCATAAGATTTCAGTGCAACAGCACACTGGCGACCCACAGAAAACTGGACAATTCTGAGAAATGGATCAAATAACGTTACATCAGACAGACTTCTCTTGTAGATTAGTTATAGAGCATGAAAACCGTGCACGTTTTTCATTTATATCAAGTTGCAAAAAATTGTAGCATGACTCGTCTGATTTAATTTGCTTTGACATTACACATCCTGTGACGTTATTGCCCATATGTACATTGCAGTGACTGAAACAATATACCGCGCAGCCCTAATAGTAATCAATATGTATCACAATTGTTTGGAGCTGAAACTGAATTTGCACAGTCACACAGACAAGAGTACTGCCAAACGGTATTGCCAAACATACACACACTCCTAATGCAGGGAGACCAAAG
The DNA here is from genome assembly GCA_019775955.2 of Pollimyrus isidori. Lineage (NCBI taxonomy): Eukaryota > Metazoa > Chordata > Actinopteri > Osteoglossiformes > Mormyridae > Pollimyrus > Pollimyrus isidori. Next base: position 18,126,886 of record JABFDZ020000066.1, on the reverse strand, counting down.
TCGCCAGGCCGTCCTTCACTGCGACCGGCACCTAAAACATGAACTGGATCACACTGCAATGTGTCAATTAGGCCCTATAAAACATGTATGCACAGTCAAGGCCAGGGCATCAAACCACAAAATCAATCACGGCTAGAGCTGCTTAACTCACAGCCAAAACGGACCCCCTGCAGCGGAGGCTGCATCTACTAGGACTCACTGACACGATGTGCCTGCAGGCTGGATACATGATGAATAAGTTCAATCTTTAAACTAATACTGTAGTAGAGGAGAAGGGATAGCAACCCTCCCCTGAGGTAGCAACATGAAAGAGAGATGAAGGTCAACCACAAAGACCATCACATGTGTGCAGGTGTCTCTATACGTGTGTGCGCCTGTATGTGCATGTATATGTGTGTGTTTCAGTCCGCAGGAGACACCCTACTGAACTCACAGTTCTTTGTGTTTGTCCTCCGCCAGTATTTGGTCGTTGGGCTTCAGGCCATACCTGTTTAAACAGAAGACACAGCCTCAGTAACTGACATGCTTTGCTTCTCGCCAAAAACCCAGATGGACTTAACTGTTCAAGGCCCTTCTAAGAAGCATGTTCTCTACTTCAAGTTGCAAAATAACTAACATGGGGTCAGAGAAAACATACAAATCGACAATCCATCTCAGGGCACTGAAGACAGAGAGATAAGGCTGAATGGGGACTGAAAAGGTTGACCTGCTTTAGATAGGTTTCCAATTAGAGCAAAGGCCTACAAGACAGACACACTGCACCTTCAGCAGCTTCTTCACACACAGACACTTTGCAAGAAACAAATAAATAGCAATAAGTAAGCAGGCAGTATAAGGCCGAATGGAGAAAATGCAGAAATAGCTGGGTCTAGCTTCACCACTGGGAATGTGATTATGTAAATCCAAGGCCAGCTTCTCTGCCCAAAGAGCAGTGCATGACTCTGACGGCAGGCTGACCGGAGCTGACCCGAGTCTCAGATGGGGGAGAGTCATGCACAGGTCACGTGTGGGCTGAACAGGTCTGTGCCCACTTTGTTCTCCACATGGCAGGCATCCTCCCACTGAGAAGTGAACTGGTTTCGCTTTCAGGGATCAAGACTTAACAGCTACAGGCTAAATGGCAAAAGTGCTTGTGTTTCACACCATTAGAAGAGGCCGTTAATCAGATGCCACCCAGCAGCCATTACAACACAAGTCATGGTCCAAGTTGCTGGATTTACTACGGCACAAAGGCTGTATATGGGAAACAGAGAGAGTGACAGAGAACACATTCAGGTAGGGGCACCACTAAAGACTGCACCCAGGGGTGTAACCACGCCCAACCACCCTGGCAAAATCCCTGAAGCATGCTAGCAGCTGACTCACTTGTCCAAAAAGTCCTTGTCCACCACAGCACTGATGTCCAACAATGGGTTGCCCATGCCGAAGAGTGCATTCTGGCTGCGCGCAGGAGAGAGCAGACGGAGAGTGTGCTGTTAAGGTTACGTTTCAACACCCAGACACATGACAATGGAGTGCAGAGGGGGCCTGCAGGATTTCATGGTCCCACTCTACTTAACACATACAGAAATTATGACATCAGTTTGACTTTCGGTGAAACACACAGACCCAACAGCCCTCTAGGGATAATGGGGCAATAGGGTCCCAGATGTCAGCGAAACTCAAACATGCACACCCTTTAGGAGAAGACCCCACTGAATCTGCAGAATGAAAAGGCAAACTCAATCCTCTGAAAAGCAAAGCGCAAAGCAAAACATGCCACATGCAAACATATCCACACTCATACTAAGAGTAACAAACTCCAGAAAGGCTGGACAAACCACTATTACAACTTACTTTATATCACCGACCTCACAGTATCAAACTACTGTTTTTTAACATGAACAAATCCACAGACAGAGCATATACCTTAAAGCATTCTTAATTGTGCTGTAATCATGTACCATACATTTTTTCCAGTGTTGCTGGGTTTGTGTGCTTTGTGTTTTATCCTTGTTGACAAACCAAACACAGTGCACTGATCACACAATGCACTGACACCCATGTTGTACTGTTTGAACCAAATTACCACCTTACCCACCTCAGCTCACAAACAGATAAAAATTCAAGAAAAATAACCTGTCATTATCACTGCAGCCCATTCAGACAGTGGCAGAACGGTGCATCCCAGCTACACGGTGAACACGCTTTGAATGTGTGAAACAGCCTTACCACGGCTGGCGTGCAAAATGCAAAATGAAATCTTCAAGTTTCCACTAAACTACGTCTGTCCCTGTTGTCGCTAGCGGTCCTTTACTTACCCTGACGGAGGCATTCCTCTAGTCTGAGCCATTCAGCGAATGTCAGCCAGCGTCGTGCCTCTCCGTATCAACCTCACTTAAAGCAGACTCCCCCTATCGCCTCGTGTTTTCCATCCGCACGCCCCTCCCACAGCGACGACTCGTTATTTCTCTCCGACCGGCCGTACTAGTTATTCGGACTGTCTCCTAATTATAACAGTCATCTAGGCCCAGTAACGAGACACGCCTAAAAATACCAGAAAAGCAATATTCGATGTCTTCCAAGTCCATCTCTGACACCGAAGATGAGATTTACACACTAGGGAGGTGTGACCACATGTTACACACTAGGCGGTGTAGGAATGTGACAATGCTTCGTCCGCCCTGGAACACATCGTGAGGTTGGCCACGCTACAGGGGACCACGTTCACGACATCTGCCATTCGTCTGTATACTGCAAACCGGGCTACATTTCAAACGGACCGTTAATCTTCAAAGAGGAGCCAGCTCGCCGAACGGTCACCTAAACTTAAACGGACTTTGAGCTCTTCGTTGCGAGTTTGAGATTACGTATAGTTCTTCCGAGGCACCTGAAACGTTCAAAAGTCAGAGTGATTTCTATTTGCCTATTTTCTTTCTAGGGCTGGATGCGAAGAACTCCATTCCCCTTGGATCAATATCTTGTATCTAATCTACATGTATTTTCACAGTCCAAGGGCAGTGACATGGGCGACCAAAACAAATAAGGCGATAATCACAGCAAAGCAAGGTTTAACTTTAAGTGAAACAACTGCCTCTCTGAGATGCGTAAAAAATAACAAATGAACCACTGCAAATGCAATGCAATGTGATTCCTTTATCTACTGCATGTATCGGGCGAAACAACCTTTGAGATACCAGAACAAGGAAAAAAAATGTATCGGTTACTCCCAAAAAGAGACGTGCCGATCCCACGGGGACAGTACAGAGGTCTCTTTTACCTGAGCTCTTTTTTCTGTAATTTCGGCTTTTTCGCCTTGGGTTCACCCTCCGCCATGCCGCACACACGCTCCAGGCACCTTGAGAGACGAGTCAAGACGGGGAGGGGGAAAGTGTCACTACCCGATCTATAGCTCCCGCCTGATGTGCAGTGCGCCTGCGTATCACATTGGTCAATACAGGCTGTCTGCATCTCCTAAACGGCTACGATTTTATTATTAATAATAATAACACTAATAATGATAGTAGTATTAATTATAATAATAACACGCATCCTATATCACGAAGCGAGAGTTGCTAGTTAGCTAGATAACTTGTCGGATTTAAGGTACCCCGGTTTGGGCGCGCTTTATCTTCGTTCCCTTACATATAGGCCAGACTACCTTAATCCGAAAAGGCATTCAGATAAACCAGAAATCCATCTTCGTGATACTTGAGCCTGATCAACAAATGTTTTGCTTTATTTTTGTCCAATAAATAAGTGAATTTTACAGTATTTGTTCAATTAAGAATTTAGATTGACACCCAAACTAAGTGCAATATGTATGTTGTGGAAATGATTAAAGTACTTGGCCTCATACTGGGACTTGACATGTTTTGATATCGTTTTTCCATATCAGGGGGAATGCAGGATCGTATCTTGACCTCACATCTAGGTGTAAATTCTGGCAAAATAGACGTACTGTACTTTGCACCCATAATATAGAGTCTTACATTTGTTCACAAATATAGGTTAAATCATTTACATAAATTAAACTTTAATACATTTTCATACATTCTTAATACATAATTATACTATCAATATAGCCTAAAATGACGGCATTCAACAGTGACAGTAAAATTTTAAGTAAATTTCTTAAATTAAAAATATACATAAATGACACCCCTTAGCTATTCTCTGACAAAATTTTTGATGACGATTTTAGTAATAAGACTTTACTTTTTTTTCCTGCGCGTTTTCAGGCAGGCAGAAGTTCGCCATCCCTGCCGGGGTCCTGACGGCGGTTACTTGTCGCTGTGACTATGCGGCTGCGCTTTGTGTCTCCTTTCGCCCTCTAGCTGAATAAGCTGACAGAAAGTCGTTCTAACTGGTAAGCAGGGTGCGCCGTCTACATTATCTTTAACATATAATAAATATTCTTTGCGTTAAGCACTGTGTTATTGCCTGGTTACTTATGTAATTAAACGGAGTTGCAAACGTAAGCTTATTTAGAATAAGCATTGTACGTTTCTGATCAGGGCAGTTCTTGTGCACAATGGAGAGAGACACTTATACTGCTCATAATGTCAGAGCCGCTTAACATAACCGGAATCCGCCGTTCACACGAAGTTCTGCTTGCATACCTTGACAATCAGAATAGCTTCACACCCTCTGTGTTAGCGTGGTGTTTTAGTGACCCTATCAAGGTAAAGTCTACCATAGAGGTATTCTCACCGTCGTGATTGACGCTCCCTGTAGCTAGCGTGGTTCCGCATCTCCGCAGCACAGATTGGGTACCTGGGAACTGGCCGAAGGTGAACATGGCTCCCACATGTAGGACGCGCATCGCATCTAGCAACGCAGGACGCTTGCGGGTAGTGTGCAGGGAGCGTTCCGGCGACCCGTACGTGGGAACTGAAGCACGCCGAGGATGCCGGAACTGCACCTGACTAGCTTTGTGGATTAAAATCCCCAGGTTGCTAGCTGGCCTCAATGTTACGACAGAGCAGGGCAAATACTCTTGACAGTAATATTTCACGGAGAAATACCGTTTGACAAAGTGATGGTTGTTTAAAGCCAGGCAAATGGCATCTGTGTCTGCCCCAGACAGGCTCTCGGGAGCTCGTTCTTACGTATTTTTCATGCTGTAAAAGCATCATGTCAGGATTGCTAAACTAAGTCCGTCAGCCACAGCCAAGACTCTTTGCAGCTTTGATTATTTTCCACTGTGTTCCTTTCTTGTTATAGGTAGCATGGCTGTTCCTCCATCATATGGTGATCTCGGCAAATCTGCCAAGGACATCTTCAACAAAGGATATGGTACTGTCTCTTGACTCGGTGTTTGCCAAGGTCTAACAGAAAAGCATTACCTGGCAATTCCAAACCAGGCACAAATGGTTGGAATACAGACAAATTATTTAATGTTTGTTATCCATTTTGAGTACTATATTACAGAATATTTGGCTGGGTATATGCTCAGTTCTCACTGCTGGTTTATTAGTATGAAACAAAATGGTAGTTAATTACTTGTTGCACATACCATAGCACTCTGTTAGCCTAGCCTCTTTAATTGGAAAGCAGGCTGTGTTGAGCCACTTAGGTATAGTAATGAGTCAGGAAATCGGACAGGATTTCAGAAAGACTCTCTGCCAAGTACTGGTCCCTTAGAAGCTGACATCAGCTCTACAGGTCTCTTCAGTTATTGAACATATGACAGCTGAAGACTTTATACATACAGCTTATTAGCATGTAACATTCTCCTTCCTCACAGGCTTTGGTGTGGTGAAGCTTGATGTGAAGACCAAGTCAGCCACTGGGGTGGTATGTTTATGCTAAATTCTTTTATTATTTATTTTATTGTATAATCACTTAATTTGACATTCAGCAAATCTTTCCAATTATTTACTTGAAGTTATTTCCAGTTTATAAGCTATATAAGATTGGCTTTCTGTACATAGAGAAATGTTGATCCTAGAGCTTTGACAGAATCATTGAATTACTGAAATGTGAACTTCTTATTGCTCTGATGTTTGCTTAAAAAGGAGTTCAAAACCTCAGGTTCATCCAACACTGACACTAATAAAGTGGTTGGGAGTCTAGAAACCAAGTACAAGCGTTCGGAGTATGGCCTGACATTTACGGAGAAGTGGACCACTGACAACACACTGGGAACTGAGATCACCATAGAAGATCAGGTGGGTAAAGCACATGCTTTGTACATATTGGCAACCTTGCTGGCCTTTGGAAATAAATTGTTGATTAATTACTGCTTTTTCATTTCTGCAGATTGCCAAAGGCCTGAAGCTTACTTTTGACACTACTTTTTCTCCCAATTCTGGGTATTTATTTAATTTTCTATTTTTTTACATGTCCAATGAAATAACAGGGAGATTTTGCAGCATACCATTTAAAAGATTATAAAGGTCAAGAGGAAATACTTTTGGTTGAGTGACATTTACCATGACATTCTGAAGCTGGACATTCTTGAAGATGGTGACAGTCATTTCACCATAACAGACTATTAGTAAGAGAGATCTTTTTTTTTTTTAAAATAACATGACATCTACACCCCCCTTACCAGAAAGAAGAGTGGAAAAGTCAAAACAGCCTACAAGCGTGAATATGTCAACCTTGGCTGTGATGTCGACTTTGACTTTGCTGGACCCACCATCCATGGCAGCGCTGTGCTTGGCTATGATGGATGGCTGGCTGGGTATCAGATGACCTTTGACAGTGCAAAGTCCAAACTGACCCAGAATAACTTTGCAGTGGGCTACAGGACTGGGGACTTCCAGCTTCATACCAACATGTGAGTTTGGGCCTGAAGCCCACTGTTGTTGGTTGGGGTTCGGGGGTGGGGTGTGGCCTTGTGGTTGGGTGTGGTTTTAGCGCTAGGTGTTGCTTTGTGACTTTGAGTGTGGTGATAAGGTTGGGTTTAACCTAAAGCCATACTCCTTTGTTGCTGCAGTAATGATGGATCTGAGTTTGGTGGGTCCATCTACCAGAAAGTGAATGACAAGTTGGAGACTGCAGTAAACCTGGCCTGGGCCGCTGGCAGTAACAGCACCCGCTTTGGTGTTGCTGCCAAGTACCAGCTGGACCCCAGTGCCTCTATCAGTGTGAGTAGCCATGTCACAGCGCCCCCTAGCTGCTTTCATCCTCCTCTTATTGTATTTATTCGATATGCCCCATCTGTTCTGATGGCTCGCTCCTTTTTCTTCAGGCTAAAGTGAACAACGCCAGCCTGATTGGAGTTGGCTATACACAGACACTGAGGCCAGGTACTGAGGAGATGTGCACACTCCTCCCTTAGTAAATTATTACTCCCCGCTGCTCTCACCCCACAAGCTTCTGTGGCTATCCTTGGCCACCGATGAGGGGTTATTTGACACACATGAAATGTAAAAGTGGTTATTTTTATCGAATGAACATCCAGGGTGTGTTTTGTTGTGTGTTTTATTCATAAAGTGTACAGCTACATATTCATTAATTGTCCGTGCTTGTATTTCTTGAGACTCATGCCTGAATTCCTGTTGTAGGTGTCAAGCTCACATTGTCTGCCCTGGTTGACGGCAAGAGCATCAACACTGGTGGCCACAAGCTAGGCCTGGGATTGGAGCTGGAGGCCTAAAGGTGACCTCTGACCTCTCACCTAGGCTCTCTGAAAGAATGTTATAAGAATCTGGTGTTTCCCATGTAACCAGCATAGGTTTTCTGAAAGGGATATGTTCAAACTGTAAGTGGAATCTGTACCTTTCACCAGTAATTATTCTGTTGTCTGTAATTCTACTATTAACATCTGCTACAATGCACATGCCCCATCTCTCTATTGGCCTCTTCCCTCAATAGTGGATACACTCAAGCTCTGTTGACCCTTTCCCTTGGTGGTGGACATGCCTCATGTTTTGGCTCCTCCCCTTGGTTGTGAGCACATCCCATCTCTCTGTTTCAAGGTTTTATATCGCTGGTGCGTTTTGGACCTTGCAAAGTTGTTGCCATTTGTTCTTGTCTGATTCTATTATACTGTGTGCCATTGCACCGGTGTCTGGATGCAGGACATATGTGTACATCATACATTTCTCTGGCTAGGAAATCATCATTGCCCAGTGTTTTATTTATATTTGCAGATAGGAATGGTGCTTGCTTCTCTTTTTTGTGTGTGTTTTTATTTTTTTAGCCATGGTTTATCAGAATGGAAAATGCTTATGGTTTGTGAGTTAAATGTGCTTTGGTTAGTAGAAGTTATTTATGTACCCATTTGGAACTGGAGCATGGAGACCTGCAGATTAGATGTGAGTGTATGGCTATTGGAACCTCACAGCGGCTCCTTGCTTGGCTCGGCCCATCCCAGCACACGTGAGTGGCTCAGACTGTGGTGCGTTCTGGGAAACCCCAGTCGTCTCCTCCCTCTGGAAGTTTTCAATAAATCCTTTGACCTCAACAGAGCATAGTGTTGCTGATTTTTTTTTTTTATTTTTTGGTAACAGATAATCTAAGGATAACCACTTTTAAGGTGGCCTAGACTGATATAAACATTTCATTCATATGTTTTTATGTGTTTCTTTCATATGTAAGTGAAGAGATGGCTGCCTACAGCACTATGATTAACATATATAGACACCCCTATTACTTAGAGGACTAGTTTAATTTCCAAAAAAGTTAGTTCACCACAGTTCTCCCATGCTGCTACTGACCCGGTGAACCTCGAGTGAGGTGATTGTGAAGGTTAAAATGGGCGTGTTCAGGCGTGAAGAGTTTGGCCACATAAACTCACAAAGGGACCTGATAACTCACCAGAAATGTTCCAGCATTTAATGGAGAGCCTTTCCAGAAGAGTAGAGGGTAATAATCTTGGTTTTGGACCACCTGGTGTAACATACTTCTGGCCATATAATGTACATCTTGCTAATGCAGACTTTGGATAAACTTCAGCTGGAGAGGGGTCTTTTTCCAGCTGAATGTTTCATGGGCCACTTGCATGTTGGACTCTACTGAGAAGCAGGCAGTCCTGGTGCCAGGTTGGTGTGCTCAGGTAGCACTACTGGGTTTTTAAATCCGAGAGATGATTTTATTTTGTGTCCTGATGGGGTAATCCTCTCTTAATTTTACAATGCTGTTAGCTAGCCTCGAAGTAATAACTTTCACACATATTTATTGCCTGTAGCCGCCCATATCCTATCTGCAAACATTACATCAGTTCACTGAATAGTAGTGATTCAGCTTATACTTACCTTAGCGGTAGCACTGGTATGCTGAAATTTTCCTGAAAGAAAATTAAATCAAAATTATGATTTAGGCTAAAATATCTAGTTCCATTTTGACTTTGTGAATATCCTGTGTGATGTTTTACACCATTATTTATACGTAGTTCAGTCATTAAAATCAGCTTCACAGGAGGGCAGCCAGTGTTGTAATTAATATTCTTTGTCCAAATACTGATGGTGACACTGTCCTTCCGAAGTGATCAATGCCATCCTCTAAAGATGTTTTATGTAGTGTACTGTTTTCCTATTACGGATGGCTGTTAGTGATCTGTGCCCATCTTTGAAAGGTCATCGGTTTAGTTTCTGGGAATGGCAGACTAATTGTATCATCGGCCCTTTAGGCATGGTTTTGGTGCTAATTGCTCCAGGGATGCTGGCTGACTCTGATAGGCTGCCATTGCTGTGTATGTCAGTCTGTGCAGAGCCTGGAGGCACCCAGCATTGTATCTCACTAAAACAGGGGTGTCAAAGTCCAGTCTTGGGGGGCCAGAGTCCTGCACAGTTTTTGGCTCACCTTCATTTAACACACCTGATTCAGGTCCTTAGTGCTAATTACCACACAGCTCATAAGCTAAATCATTTGTGACGGAACACAGAAAGAACTAGAGAATAGGGCTAGAGTTTGACATCTGCACTGAAAGGTCCTGCTAAGGTCAGTGACTTACTTAGGTGAAAAAGAGCTTTAAAGTGTGGTTTTTCTAGCCTTGAAATTTGTTGACTTAAGGCATTATGGTTTTGAAACACATTCTCATTTAAACTTCTTACCGTTCAGAAATTATGTTGTGTTTCACATGGATTTGCCCATTTGTTTTATTCAAAGTATAATCCCTCTGTATCATGTTATTTGGTGTTGCTGTCCTAAGGCTAAGTTACATATATTTACTTAGACTATCATGCAGTTTAACTACATTACTTAAATTCCACCATCTGAATCTCACAAGAGCAGCCACCATTGAAGTGTTGAACCTTGAGGTAACACTTGAAAATATAATTAAATAAATATAAATTACAGGGTTAGCAGATTTTGTAAAGTGTTATGAAAGTACTACATATTAATGTGAGTAAACAATTATGTTTTGAAGAATCGTATAAAATTCATTTAACAAAATCATCTGTTTATGAGGAAAGCCGAGAGCCATACTTTTTAGTCACTTCACTAAAAAGGTGCCAATCAATATGAAGTCAATCGGTTGTTGTATTAATAGTAAATGATGTGTGAGACAAGTCACACTCCAATGCACTGTCATGATGCACTGTGACGCAACATAGAAAATACACGATGCAAGTTAAATAGAATAGAAGGTGATGGAGAGCATGGAGTGCCATACAGCACCATGCAGCCTACACTGTCCTTGGGAACATGACGGAGCCTCATCCGGCTCCTGTCTGCAGCACCTACGGGGGCTGAACAATGAAACTGAAATACCTGGTTTAAGACCACAATAATTTACTAAGGTGTAGGGCCTTCTTTTGTTGTCAAAACAGCATCAATTCATTTTGGCATGAAAGGTCCCACACAGTGACCAGAGGGATTTTGAGTTATTCCTCTTGCAGAACAGTGGCCAGGCCACTATGTGTTGCTAGTGGAGGAAAATGTTTCCTGATTCGCTCCTCCAAAACACCTCAATGACATTTTGATGTAGTGACTGTGTAGGCCATGGGAGTTGTTCAACTTCACATTCATTTTCATCAAATCATTCTGCCGCCAGTCTTGCTCTGTACTGGTGCAGTATCATTGTGACACATAGCACCCCCTAATTGTACAATGTATGAACCACTGATTGTACATGATTTGGCAGCCATTGGCAGTGACACAACCATCTAGAACAAGTAGTCAGCCTTGACAGCTTCCTCTTGCATCCACAGTTAATCCTTTGTGTAGTATGCCGGCATTACCCTGGATACCATGGCTGTCAGTATACCACAAAAACTTGCTGTCCTATCTTTTGAGCCCTGATAGGTCTTTCAATATGTTGTGTGGATTGCAATATTTTATGTACTGCTGTGCTATTGCTCTAATAATTCAATCTTCACATTCTGCTCTTACTAATGGAATGTGCAATCAGTAAAGATTGGCAACCAGGCCAGCCTCAAGCATTATTGGCCAGGTGTTACAGTTTAATTGTCCGACCCCTGTACATACTTCTGCTGCTGTGGAGGGACAGACATCACCTTGTTAACGATGAATCCCTTGGAGGTGTGGCAGAGGGTGGGGTTCCACCAAAGCATGCATTTTGTTGTTTGCCCTTGCCTTCCTCTCTGAGCTTCGGCCTCCAACCAATTTCTTGGTATTACTCAACTTCTCATAGCTGAAGCGAAGCTTAAAGCAGCTGAGACTCAGTCAGTGTAAATAATAAAAAATAAAAGGTTGGGCTGTGCCTGCATTTCTAAAAGTATATCAAGATTTGTAACATGGAGCCTTTTAATATATTATTGTATAAAAGCAACTGACTTCTGAAGTACAACACGGGGCTGTTTTCAATTCAATAAATAAATATAATTTAAAAGTTTATTTATATTATAACTTGAATCAATGATTTAAATAATCTGATAAATTGTTGTTTAATTGACCGTTTACATGATAACTGCAACCGTTAAAAGTTACAGACTCAGGCCATGGTGCACAATCAAACTCCCCCCACACCCGAGTTTGACCATCAGCAGCTGCCAAAGCTGCTTTCTGCTTGGCCTGCTGGTACTGGTCAGCTGTGTCAGGAGTCCCACAGCCCTGGCAAAAATGCTCATCAAACAGTGGCCTAGGGTGCCCTGGTGCCATAATACAGTCACAACCCGCCACCATCTCGAAGTTGAAGGGAGATGACACTGTCATTCACACTCCAACGTACTGGCAGCAAACCAGCCCCACACCTGCCCAGCACCTCCAGAGTGGAATAGCCCCTCTCTACCAGTTTAGGCTCCTTTCCCACCATGTACCAAGAGCCAGTTTTGGTGGTCGATGATCGGTCTGTCACTCGATCTACAGATTTATTTATGAATATTGTCACAAAACACCCTCTATAGTAAAACAGCAATTTCTGTGTGTGATGCATGCACAGAAACAGCTGCAGGCATTTTCAGCCCTTACCTGATGACATCAGGCAGAATTTACAGTTCAATAGAAAGTGGAATTCTTAACTTTGGCCAGTAGATGCCAGCATAGTATAGGACATTTAAAAAGAAAAAGACACACCTTTTCTACTGCTGAAGTGTCAGGGGTTTTTTGTTTTTGTAGATTTAGTGACCGTTTCATTACCCTGGCATACTTAAAGTATCATTTTAACATCTGTAAATTTATACCATAAACTGAAAATAATACAACAAAACTCTTGTATTCTGGGGAAAAAAACTCACCAACATTTGATGACCATTTACATTTAGTTATTTAGCAAACACTTTTGTCAAAAACAATGTTCAAGTGAGGTGGATAGTACACCATAAGCATGTTTGGTCATGCACTATGCAACGTGTTTGAACAGGAAGCCTTGTGGTTAATCATTGGTGTTTTTTGTGTCTATATGGGGAAATTCCTTGGCAGACTTGTGTTTTCACCTTATTACTCCATATCTGCTGTGCTGATTCTGTTCCATCCTAAACAGGGGGTGAGGCTTCAGCATGGCTTCAGCATGTACATGGCCCTAAACAACTTATAAACTACAACCTATCAACCTCTTTTTGTGTACAGCTCTGGGGGGAAAAAAAGAGACCACAGGATAATTTTTGTTTCACTCATTTCTCAATTTATGGGTGTGCATCAGTGACATATATATTTTTTTTGCAAACTGAAGCCTGGTTCTTTCCTGTTTCTCATTAACAAAGGCCTTCTTCCTTGCTTTGTGGGACTTCTAGGAGTCTAATAAAAACTGTCGTAGCAGTGCACTTCACACCTGCGCTTAATGTGTCCCATTCCTTTTTATTTGATGGTCATTTGACGTAAACCTCTGATTCATGAGAAACTGATAAATTAATGGTCATTGCTGCCATTAGATAGTCACTTTCCACTCTCTACCTGGCTGGTTTTTGATTATTTCCAGTATCTCCTGTTTCACCTTGTTCATGTGTACTGCTGTCTTTTAAATTTTGAGCCTGGAAGCATTCTGCCATGTAGCCTTCTGCCAGCAGAACTAGAATTAAACCAAGATTTAAAAATGCACATAAAAGAATGGCGTGATCTCTTAATTTTTTTTTCCAGGCCTGTTCCATGAGCAGCATTTCTCAGTTAGTTGTGTTAACTTAAGCTTGAAGTCAGGATTGTCCAATAGGAATGCTCCTTAGCTAAACTCTTACCAGATAATCATGACTTCAAGCATAAGTTAACCCAGCTAACTGAGTAATCCTGCTTCATGGAACACCCCCTCGAGCTGTATGTTAAGTTGTTTAGCCTGTTTTTAAGCGTTTGCTGCAGCTCCCTAATTAGATTACTAATTAGAGGATTGATTAAATATATATATATGCCCTCACACCTGGGTTTGAACTCCTGACCTAAATGTTATCCCAAAAAGCTGCACAAATCCAGGCCCTTGGAAGTTGGCTACCCTTAACATAGAGTCACTGAATGTCTTGATGGGTAAACACCCACCTAAAGGTTGTATATTACATAATAGCATTAACTCTCAAACAATTACCATGTGCCCACATGCAGCTGCGGGCTGCACCAGATCTGTCTTGCCCTTCCTACAAGAAACATAGGAATGTGTGCTGCTGCGGGACCAGAACAATAAAAATCTTCAAGGATCCCTCCCACCCCAATAACTCTCTGTTTTGTTTGCTGAATTCAGGCAAACGCTTCTGCAGCCTTATGACCAGAACGGAAAGGTTAAGTAGGAGCCTTTTCCCCCAAGTCATAATGCTCCTAAATCAAGACAATACTCAATGCTGTCACGGTAATGGCTCCGAGTGGGCGTGACCACCCAGGTGGGGCCAGTTCCGCCTCCTCAGCACCCGGATAAAGAGGCGGAAAAGTCCCAGCCCCAGTGCGAAGTATTGCGCCTTTGTTTACCAATGAGCCTTGCTAAGCGTCTTCTCTCATCTCGTTTACCCGCCTGCCCATTTGTTCGGTTGTAAGCCCTTGTCTCTGAACCTCCTGTCTCTGTTCCCGCACCGCAGTCCAGTTCCCCCTCCTGAGTCTCCAGCCCCGCCCTGCTCTTCGACCTTTGTTGTGCAGCCCCGTGTTGTCTCGCCCCGGTCTCTGCCTGTCTGCCTGATCACCCGGATCCAGACCTTCTCGCCTGCCCCTCGACCACGATTTCTGCCTGCCCCGTCTGCTACTGTAGCTTGTGTTTGGTTGCGCATTAAAGCCCTGGTTCCTCGCATATCTGGGTCCGCTCCTCTATCTCGGACGGTAACAAATGCCTCTAGGTACTGCTTCACACTGCCCAATACGTTGCCACATACCTCATGTCTCTTGCACATTGCACAGCAAAATACCTCTTACCTATCACTTATGTATAGATTATGTACAGCTGAACATTTCATATATTTTTTATCTAATTATTTTTCTTATTCTACATTTTGTTACTCTCTTATCATGCACAGCTGCTCGGAGTGACCAGGGTTACATTCCACTACATGTTGTATGTGTACAGCTGTGTACGTGACAGATAAACCTTTTGAATCATGAATGAGCATGAGAGTCTGTATCACATCAGATTTGTAAGTTACATAGTTGACATTCAATTAATACATAGTGGTGCCTTGAAATGCGCAAAATTCATTATAGAAGGCTGGTCGAGTTGCAATTTAGTCTCAGGTCCAAGTCGCATATTCCCAAAATAAATTGTGTAAATGAATTTAATATGTTCCAAACCACAAATAATTGTCTATTTAAACTTATTGTCACGATGCGGGTAGGCGAATAAACGGCAAGGAATCCAAAGCTGACGGGAAACACGGGTTTATTGCCAAAAAACACAGGGGACATCAACACAGGTAACGTTAATGCCGCTCACTGGACTAGACACAAGACACAGACTAAGTACTCTAGACACAGATCACGGGACTGGCGTGCAGCAATCGCCTATGGGATGCAAACAATTAAGGTAATCACGGAAGGAAATGAGATGGGCGTGGTCACACATAGGGCTGGAGCCGGGAGGGATGACGCCGAAGCCGGGGACGGCGACGTCCGGAGCTCAGGTGTAGCAGGGGGACCCGGAGGCGGCCGACCGGGAACCGGAGGCGGGCCTGAGGACTGGCACCGGGAACCCGGAGGGGAATCTGGCGGCGACCGACGACCCAGGGCCGAAGGACCCGCAGGAAGCCACCGGACGGAAGCCAAGGGCCGAACGGGCGTGGCCAAGGGCGGGACGGGAGGGACCCAGACCCTCCTACTATGTCCCCTACCCTTTCGGGATACCGAAAGGCGGGACC
>JABFDZ020000066.1:18091630-18106490 GCA_019775955.2 Pollimyrus isidori | reverse complement strand
ATCACGTGTAAGCTCCATGCTTGCAGCCGCTGCCATTTCGCCCAAAACAGGCGCAGCTTGATGACATCATCAAAATGCGCTATCACGATATCGCGATATAGTCAAAATCTCTATCGTTGGTCAAATTTATATCGTTTCTATCGTATATCGTTTATATCGCCCACCCCTACCATGCATTATGAGTGAACAGGCAACAGTGTTTTCCTTCAATAATTTGTAGCTGTACGTCCCCCAGCAGGCTCTAATTAAAAGTATCTGCTTTCACAATATTAAAGTGTTGCGTGTGGTAGAGAAATCATGTGTGAGCAGCATGTTGTTTGCTTCCTGCTGCTCCTCAGGCTTTGGGTCATTTCATGGAAGCTCCAGCTGATGCCCCGTGAAGACCTATGTAGAGGGAAGCGTGGGAGAGGAGACCTCTGATGGCTGCGTCACTGCCCATTTCCTGTTTGGTGCCGCATTAGAATTGAATCCTGACAAGGCACACACCTTCTCAGAGGACATCATGGCGAATGTAGTCGTAGGATGTCACACACTGTGATTATTGGACAGCTTCTGTGAACCTCCTGCTTCCAAGCCAGGGAATATCTGCTGATTCAGAAGCATACCTATGAACTTCACTGATAAAGCTACCTTTTAGTTCCCTGTTGCTTTATGGGCCCAGTTTTGTGTGCTGCCTGTTGCCTCACCAAGACAGAGGGCAGAGAAGCTGCTGATCTGGGTGTTATTGCACTACGGTTGCACAGTAAACTGATTCTGAGGAAAAACAATCATACTAGAATCTTAAATTGTATAATGGCTGCATTTTTTTAAAAAATCATTACATATATTATGCAAATTACTATTTGATCTGGTTAAAAGGAATCGGTCTCTTTACGGTCACTGCTGACATGGGAAGGGGGACAATGAGGGGAAACACCCAAGAGAATGACTGAGAGCGGAACACTTTTTTTTTTACTTGGTTCAGAGAAGCGCTGGGAGCCGCTTCAGCTGAACTCATTGACAAGTGGGGCCTAAAGTGAAATATGGAGATATTTCAGCTATAAAGTGGATGAATATATGAAGCCCTAAACATAGTCACACTGCTGTGTCAAACCTGACCAGACATCTGCCACACAGATATCTTGACCTTTTCAAGGAATTTAAAGATCAGAATTTTCACTCCCTCTTACGCCCATGAAAGCAATCAGGGTGATTGAAAAGCCTTTATGCGGCGGTAATATTAATATTCATACATTGGACAGTGTTGATGACTGGTCTGGTACTCAAAGCCTTTTCATCCTTTGCCTTTCTAAGGTTGCTGAGATTGTGTAACCTCTCAGTGGCATGCACTTCTCCACCTCCTCTTCACCTCCTCCTGACAGTGTGACAGTGTGGCTCAGTGGCTACTGATTCTCATGATTCTGGTAGATACACTCATAAATCACATTCTAAGCAATGTGAAACACTAGCAGGTTGGTTGGCATTCATTCCATTGCACCATTCTTTTGTCTGGTCAGTAAGTATCAGAGTGCTTTCTGCATGTATGCATGTAGAGTCATGTGCTGGTGTCTGTAGAAGGCTGCATCTCTCATTCTCACATCACCACAGGTCGCTGGCAGGGCTGAAGGCGTTTGGGCAGCTGGAAGAGCTCGTCGCAGATAACAATCTCCTGGGAAATGACCTGAGGCTGCCCCATTTACCCTATCTCCGCACCCTCACACTCAATAAGAACCAGATATCCTTTCAAAAGGATCTTTTATTTATTTATATTTCAAGACAATGAATCAGGCTTCCAAAACGTCCTTGTTCCTTGTCAGTTTAAAAAATGGTTGATTACTCTGTTTTTTTCTTTATCCTGTATGTACCAGCAGTGACCTTTAGTGGATACTGGGTATAAAAAAAAAAATGCCTTGACAAAGTATTGCCCAATCTGACTGTGTTGAGACACCAAGGTTGTTGCAGATGTTCATTGTTCCCCATCTTCGAGTCACGGAGTAGGTCCAATGCTTGTGTGGCTTATTATATATGTATTATATATTATATATGTAGCCAGGTATTTAAAGCAACCTGGCTGTGAGGGGGCCTGTTAGCTCTGTCAGATTATTCTGTCCTATACACAATGGAACAAATGTAGATGTACCCAGAGAGTTCACCTTTGGCTTCAGATTGGAGGGCTGTGTCATTCACCTGCTGTTTAGGGGCCATTGATCGTAGAGTTGGTCGGGCTGGTGAATCCACCTCTCCAGCAAATGGTGCTGGAAGTGGGGACTGGATGGCATTAAAGTCACAGCTTTGAGATGAGTCCTCCTTAATGCTCATGTCACATCACAGATATTGCGGCCCTGGTGGAGCACCTGCATAAAGCAACCCCTTCGCTGGAGTACCTGAGTTTGCTGGGCAATCAGGCATGTCCAGACCAGCTGGTGAGCCTGGAGAACAATGAGGAGGACTACCAGCGCTATAGGTGAGCTTGACCGGCGAAGCTACACCTGGACCTCCGCAGGACCTGTGAGAATGGGATCTGTGACCTCTGGTGCCTCGCAGGTATTTTGTTCTCCACAAACTGAACAAGCTGAAGTTCCTGGACAGCAGGCAGGTGGGTGAGCATGAGCGGGCAGAGGCAGAGACACGAGGGGCCTTCATGAAGGTGGTAAAGCCCACAGCTGAGGCGGTGAGGACCCTGTGGCCGGGGGGGGGGGGGGTCAAACTGGAGGAAAAGCCTCAAAACACAGAGGGATGAAGTGAAGGGACAATGTTCTTATAAATAGGACTGTGGAGGCCTGCACTCTAATCCTGCACCATGTTTGTATGTCTTGACCAGGACAGTGATAGTGCCAAGAATGAACCTGTGAGCCAGCTCTATACTCCACTGCCTAGAGGCTCACAAGACAACAAAGGCCACAAAGGTGGGTGGGTGTGGCAAGCAGAGCGCAGCCTGCCTGTGAATTTTTGGCTGTGTAGAACTGATCATGTGCTGTTATTTGTTGCAGGGGTGTTTGCCAAGTGCCGCTACGCTTATTATGGAAAGCACTCTGAGGGCAACCGATTCATCTGCAATGACCAGCTGTGAATTAGAAAGTGATGGTTTAGTGACTTAAAAGTTATTTGTAGATGTGTGAAAAATGTTCCTTTGTATTTATTGTCTTTCCAGGTTAGGCAGCCCAGCTATAATAATAGAATAAATCCATATTCCCACAACATCAGTGTTTTGACCTGATTTTTTCCCTGTGTGGTATGAGTGTGGCCACATATTTCCTAGCAATATAAAGCCTCTTGTGACAGTCTTGATATGCACCCTGTACCATATGCAGGACTACATAGGAGGCAAGAAGGAGACCTCAGTGATGTGCTCCTCCACCATAGGTGCGGTCAGGGGCAGACTGGTAGGCAGGACAGCCAGAGCAGCTGCACCTGGGCTCGAGTTCCCACAGTGAGGTCAAGGGCCCCCCTTCAACTGCAAATCTCCCATGTATGTGAAACATTCATTAGGATTAAAATACTAATGTCATGCATATTATATGGATTTGTTACATGCTGCTTTTAAATCTCAGTTTTATATATACAGTCTTATTATATATTTATATATACAATCTTATTGACACAAAAATATTTGGTATAATACTTAAAACAATTTTGAAATATAATAGCTTGACTTCAAAACATTTTACTATGTTGTGAAGGCATGTATTTAACAAAAAAAAGCATGTTTGTAGAATTCCCAAACTAGTGCAGTGCATGATGGGTATGATATTTGGAAGCTACTTAAATTAAATAATCTGAAACTGGCGTAAGCAGGTCCTTGGTCTAAATTTAGAAAGGGGCTGCCTTATGGTCCATTTTTGCCCCAGGGCCCAGTGTTCAGTTGTTCCACCCTTGGGTATTGTGCCTCTTATGGAGATGGAGGGGTACCTCCTCTTCTCCCTGAGAGTTTACAAGCACTAGGGCACACTAGTGTAGTATAACCTTATGGTTATAGCCTTGCTTTCCCCCCATGGGATGAAATCTGATTTTCTGTGGAGCAGTCTGATGTCTGTGGAAGTGGGGGCATGGTCAGAAATGACTATACTACAATACTCACAGAAGCTAACGGGCTGTAAATGTTATTTAACAGAAAGAAGTCAGTCCATTATTGTATGTATGATGAACATAAGAGAAGAAAGGGAATGCTTTGCTTTTTGAAAATTTTGATATCCGTAGGTGCAGCCTGCATGTTACACAGGGCTAGTGATCTGGATGGTGGCCTATCAATCACACAGGGGCACATACTCAACAACACGAACATAGCATGTCTGCTAAACTTACCACAGATAGTGTGAAAGAACTAGCTAGACAGCTAATTAGCTGACTGGAGTGGGGTCTCATGCTGCAACAAACAAATTAACTAGGATAATGCTGAACGTGTCTTAGCGCTCAGAAGTGTTCAAAAATGAAACCAGACACTATAATGGAATCATTAAGCCTTTATTATTAAACGAAAAGCAAGGCTGGTAAGTGATAACTTGCCATTGCTCGCTTTACACAGAACGGCAAGTCCTCCTACCATAAATAAAGAACTATGGGGAATTGGTGCAATGAGATGTTAGGTATTCCTTAATGCCACTTCATACTTCAATTTTCTGCACCTGCTTATGTTTATGCACTGGGGATGAAAATGTTTGAGTGCAGTAGTGTCTAAAAGCACTGGCTTCTGGAAGTAGAGGTGCAGGATTAAAGCCTATTTTGGAGAGTAAATGGTATGTCTGATTATGACAAATGGTGGTATCACAGGGCAGTTTTTATACAATAACATAAACCCCCTTTCAATCCATGAATGGAATATTCTTACCAGCAATCAATCCAGGTATTCAGCCAGTGGTCTAGAGTACATTTGTGGGTGTCAACCCTTCAACTTTGGGGTTTGGCACCTACAGTACCCCCCACAACTGTAGCAAATTACCAGACTGAAGAGAAGCTTTTCAGATACATATTCCTCTGACGACTTAGTGTTCTTGAAAACACAGTTTACTTGTCTTCTGCTGTTACTCCTGAGGATTTAACTTCACTGGCAAACACACAGGTAGATACAACAACAGAGATTTTTCTTTCTGCTATTGCTTAATAAGTAAAAGCATCATGGCCAAATTAAAACTTCACCCTGCAGGTTACAAGCCTTACACTATCCCCACAGTCTCACTCTCCAACATTAGGGAGTGACCTTTGTGCTTGATACACACCTCAGATTTTAATGTAACATCACTAATTAGCATCAACTGTACTATTCTGCTGACAACCTTTTTTTAACACTTTCTAGGTTTTTCACATTTAAAAATACATTTACAGACTTAGTACTATATTCACACTGCTACTTTGGCAGCGGAGATTTTGACCACCTTTCTCATATACATTTTCTAGGTACTTAACACTTAAAAAAACACATTTCTAGGGGTATTTTCATTGTTGGAACCTTTCGCCTCTTAGTTACTCAGGCACTTTCAAAGACATACTGGATATGGATTTTCTATACGTCACCATATTCCCTAGTCACATGGAATGCAGGAATGGAGGAGAAATGAGAACAAAACACCAAAGATGTGGAAATACAGATTTCTTTTATTTTTATTAGCTGAAGCTGAAAATTGTACAATACTACTGGTACAGGAATAGTGTGACAATACAAATTGACACCGTGTACAATTATTGTACAGACGGCAGTTTTTCAGCTACTCTTACACTTATAACCTTATGATAGCTAATAAGACTACTGGTATTCATTAGTCCTCCTCGTCCGCTTCTTCTCATGCCACTTTTCGCTGTAGTGGGTCTTCAGGGATCCTCCTTTTCATGTTTCGCCTTGTGATGGATGCTAAGGGTGCCGCTGTGTTTCCCCAGCCGTGACTGAGCAGTTTAAAAGGAGGACCCCTCCATGCCCACGTTACGCAATATGTGGCATCTCCCTATCTCCAAGTGAGGCTACACCTTATGGGGTTTGTGTTATTAAATGGAACAAAAAAAGCAGCTCAGTCACGGTTTGGGACGGCTCTGTCTCCATCTAAGACTCAGGGATTCTCGTTTTTTTTTCTCTGAAATCAGATTAAGTTTTTTGTCTAAGCAGATCTTGTGAGAACCGTATGGAAAGGGGTTATATGCAAATGTTTCTGGATCGAAGGAGGACAAATGAATCACTTGTCATTCATGGCTGTTCCCCGACTCCTCTGATCAGGGACTGCTTGTCGACTGCCGCTAGGCTGTATAGTTGGTGGCCTTCGTCTAATCGTTCCTGGGTGGGGGTTCTTGCTTCATCTGTAGACTGTCTCTTTTCTGTAGAGACAAGATATGTGCAACGATAAACAAACATACAAACAGGCGTCAATGTTGATCCTCAGTACTGATATACAGTGGCACATACTTCTTGCGTCCTGGCCGGTTGGCCGTGGCGATGGAGTGCAGGGAAGCGCTCTTCTTGCCAGATGAGTGGGAGGAGTGGGAGGAGTGGGACAGGCTGGTGCGCGATTGCCCTGCGTTGTGGTCAAACTGCATCAGGCAGAAGATCAGGTCTGAGGGCACCAGCTCAAACTCATATGGTGGGTTGGTTATGACATACCTAGGTCAGAACAGCAACACTCTGCATGAGTTTCCACTAGCATCGGATCACACCCGAAAACGAAACAACGCACCGACTCACCGTTTGACGCACTGACTTGGCACGCTGATATGTGCGTCCCTTAAGCGGTAGATACCGAAACAAAGCATGTTGTATGTCTTTAAAGCTTTGCAGAAAAGGTCCCCATAACAGCCCCCATCCTGTAAAGACACAGCTGTCACCATTAATTTTATCTGACATGAATAAATAAGCTCCCATTACTGGTGTGGTTACGTATGTCAGGACTCACCCCTAGGTCAGCAAAGGGCCCATCATACAGGGCCAGCTGTGCTACCCGACAGCGGTCCCTGTTGGCCAGTGTCTGAGGTGTGCTATAGCCTCCCCGTAGGGCGTTCTCCTCAGCCAGCAGCGCCTCAAGTTCTGGGGTGGCCCCTCCGGTCACCAGTGTGCGGATCAGTGTCAGGATGTTGTCATTGAAGTAAGTCTGGGGTCATATGGGTCACATGCTCAGGTGTCCCCAACTGGACCAGCTAGGATGATAGCAAAGGGCTCGTTTTGACGGCGGCTTACCGCACTCATCAGGGAGTCCAGCACACTGACCGCGAAAGCTGTCCCGCAGGCGAAGGGCTGCGTGAGGTACAGCTCTGTGTCGGGGTCGTCGTCATCATCCTGGTCAAGGAACTGTACGTTCGAGTCGTTCACTGAGGAGATACACATGGTGCGTTTAGTGGCTGGGCAGGATCGCTGCATCACATTTTGGATTTATGAACCATATTAATACATGAGAAACTGGTACAAGGGGACAACAAATACCAAGCCCATTAACATGGTGGATGATGGTGGAAACAGGCCTTTGAGAGGGGTACACACCCAGTTCTGTTATGATCGGGATGTTCGATCCTGTTGTGATAGAGGCCTGACGTGCTAAGCCATGGGCCGGGCTGTTGTCTGGAGATGTCCTATCCATTCCAGGGGGCGTGAAACCTACAAAATACGCAGGAAGGGCTGCACATGACATAGCTGCTGAGCAAAACAGAGAATCTATGGATGAGCTGCTGGCAGCATCGATGCACCCAAGCCACGCCACGCACTCTTAGCTAAATTGCTCCCTGGCTCTCCTTCATCTCTGTGAACAATGCTGGTTCCTACATTGCTTCTCACCTTGGGAGTTAGCCTGCAGGACTCCGATTGTGTCGTCGAACTGCATGGACTTGATGTTGAGTGTCGCCAGGATGCACTCCTTGTCCTGCAGAGAGGCGTCATCGATGTTGTTTTGGTTGGCCGACAGGATGACGCACATGTCGCAGAGGTTGATGTTGACGGCCCGCAGGTCGGCCCGGCTTAATGGTGTACCCTTGGAGTGCAGTAACAGAAAGATCCTGTTAGATGAACCAAAAGCCTAACCAGAAGCGACTTTGCCCAACCCAAGATTACTCACGGGCAGGATGGAGACTTTGGGGAAATTGTGAAGAGTCTCCCACTCCCTCCTCAGGTATTCCAGAGAGCCCACAAACACAATGGGTTTCAGCTCATGGTAGTGAAAGTTGCTGGCTCTTAAAGGCATGACTAAGTTCCGCAGCCCCACTAAAGCAGATGTGACATCTCCAAATATGCAGACCACGACATGGCCGCTCAGGACCGTCATGGAGGCCTCACTGCGAGTCTGGGAATATGAACGAGGCAGAGAGTAGTCAGGCAGCAGGCAGGACTGCTTGTATGTGATTAACGGAATGGGCACAGGGACGGTAGACTGTTCCTCTCACCAGGATAGCCTTCTCTATGTCTTTAGACGGGCACCAATGAAACATCCCCGTGGAGTCATACTTCTTCACGTTGGCATCCATGTCATTGATTTGTTCCTTTCCTGGAATGAGCAGCGGATCATGCCTGTCCAGAAAGCAAAGCAAGGGCCAGAGTAACTCCTCCCACACCTGACCAGATGAGATGTATAGTTATACATATAAGCATAATAATCACCTTACAGTCTTGGCTGGGCAGTTTGGTGAATTTCTCATGCCCCCATTTCGTTGCTTTTTTTTAGGTGATAGACTTGACGGGTGCTCGTCCTCAACTGTAAACGCACAGGACAGCGTCAGTGGGAACACGCCACAGTGTGGGTGAGTGCGCAGCCTGAGGCACAGTTTGGGGTGGGGTTGGGGGCTTCTCAGATCCGGGAGAGACAGACACAGGATGTGTCTCTGGAGCTTTTACATGAGAACGCGCTTGCTTCTCCTATGGCTAGTTTGTCGTTGGTGAGGTGGTTCGACAGTCACAACACAGATGACCGAATATTTAGTTAGTGTATCTGGGGATAAAACAACATCCAGGCATCTTTAACCCCATCTTTAACTGCATCAGAAGAGCCATGGCTTAACCACAACAATGAACAGATTACAACTCGCTATCAGTGTGTCCAAATGCTACTGAGGAACATGCATCACAGGAAACATAAATTTGGCACCAGCCCTTTAAATGATCATGAGTACACGGGGTACCAGTGAAAACTTAGACTGTCATCAGAGACTAATTTGAGTATATAGGCAAAATGGAAAGACCGTGCCAAGCTTGTGGAACGATGCCTGAATCACTGAGGGCAGCTGTGTATATAGCAGAAAGTCATTTTATACCATTTTATACAGGAACTGAGACCAGGGCAACTGCTGCAGCTATAGCAGCATGCATTTGTTCAGGTCTGGTCATTCTGAGAGGCGGTAAGCCAGACCAAAAATGGTCAGGTTTGTGTAAGCTGCCTGCGAGAGGCCTCATAATCAAAACTGGAAATATAGAAGGTATGCAGTTGTTATATGACGATAATCCTATTACCAGCGATTGACAACTGGTACGCAAGTACATATTCACTTTTGAAAGTGATACGTGCGGCAATCGACTGTTATAACAGCGCGAATGTATATGTATTTTATGTGCATTTGCGTCGATATGACAAGAAATTGTTGTGCATTTTAACCTCTTATACCACAAACAAAGTATGAATTAGCATATAAAGGTTAAAATGCACAATAATTTATTGTCATATTGGTGCAAATGCACATTAAATATGCACACATTCACGCTGTTACAACAGTTGATTGCTGAACATGTCACTTTTAAAGGTGAATGTGTACTTGCATACCAGTTACGTCAATCCCTGCCTCTTATTAAAGTTATATAACATATGTGCTCAAAGACCACATGATGCACGACCTGTTGCTGGAACCCTGTCAACAAAGCATGTGTGTTCACTCATGGGAGTTTTAATGAGACACTTTAATTACATTACCCAGTGCATATTACGGAGAATTAAGTGATCTAGTGTATGCTATGTAAACTGGTGTTTGTGGCCATTTTCCCTTGAAAGCACCCCTGCTTTTCCCTCACTGTGAGACATCATTCCTGCGGCAGATGAGGTTAGTGTTGGGCACAGCACAACCAGCCTGTCAGCACCTGCTCTAGTAACCCAGACTACACACAACAGCAAGCAGCCACAGCAGCCGTTGAGGAAAGCATCTCAGATCTGTCCTTCCCCAAACAAATATGAGCAACGTGACTATGACTGGGCATGGTTCCCATCCTCCACAACGGAGCATGAAACAAACAGAATTAAAAATAAAATAAAATAAAATAAAAAAAACTTACTCAACTGGACACATCCATTAGAGCAACCAAGCCGGAGCTGGAAATGCAGGGTGGAAATGGATACACACAAAGACACCACTGGACACCACATGGCTCTGCTGGTCAGGCACTAGGTAGGACTGATGAAGAGTGAGTCAGGAAATTGCGAAATAGGAATGACAGTGTGAGATTTGAATTAGTGCCCGTGATAGACAGGCAGAGATGGCTAAGCTCACTGCACAGAGATGGATAATAAACTCACAGTGCTACATAACCTCACACATGCTGTCAGATACTTAGTTTTTCCAGGACATGCAGACAGAGATGATCGGTGAAGCAGTATTTTAATGAACATGCAGGCAGAGATGGTCAGTGAAGCGGTATTTTACTGGACATGCAGACAGACCTCACACAGTTAAAAAAAAAAAAAGGTTAAAAACAAACTGATCACAGTCATTTTCTGCCAAAACCATAATAGGGTGAATACAATGGCATCTGGGCCTGTTGCCAATCCACTGTCTTAGAAAATCCAACATGGTAATAATTAATGCCTTTTGCAAGACACATCAAAATAAATACAGGCCCTCTACTAAACTACAGCGTTTCTCCATCATCATGAAGCCCTTGTTAAAGGCTGCTTGGAAAAAGCATAAGATGCAGGTCTGTTCTTGATGGAGCCGTCTGTGAAATAATATGAAAGCTGTGATATCCATCTGAAAAAGAGAAGCTGAAGCCCATGAGTGGGGGACAGGATGGTTAACCTATACATTGTTCATCTGGTAAAGGCAATGTGCTGTACATGTAATGCAAGGTCACCTGCAGTCGGAAGAATGTAAATTATGTAAATCTGTTTTCATCAAATATGCATCCCACCCCAGAGCAAGCCAGGTTCAGTCAGGAGGAAAAAACCATAAGGATGCTATGGGCAGCCAGTAAACCTCGCAGCTGCAATATACACAAAAAACAACAGAACTTTTCAAATACAGCAAATTCATAATGGGGCGGTGAGAGACAGAACTGAGTTTGGGGCAGGATGAATCGCAGCTATGAGGCCCCTTCTGTTATTGGCAGTCAGCATCAACTGGCCAGAGGAGTAGCATAGGATGGTTTCATTACTGCTTGTGAAAGTGCGAGCTTTGATATCCTCTCCACTGGATGATTGACGCAGCGAAAAGTCATAGCAGGGTCACCCCCCCAGATGATGCTGATCCATGGAGCTCTGCGCAAGCTCTCTCTACGGGAGCCGGATCTCACACAATGGAGCTGCAGTCGATGACACATCCCGGGACCGGCGGTCATGGTGGGGCATGCACACACATGCGAGTTAGCCATCGCCATGCAGGACTGACGCGTGACCACGTAGCATGTCGTTATGTTAGGGGCGCACAGACAATGATACGAGACTACAGGACGACAGACGACTTAGTCACACACACTCAACACCTGGCGCTGAGTCCTTAAAGCGACGCGACGTCACATTGCAAGGAATGCCATCAGTGGGGCCCGCCTGAAAGGGACAGCACACTGTCCTTGTAGAATGGTATTAATGTGGACGCAAGCCTGTGTTTACAGCTGCCCAGAGAAGACAGCAGTCCTAAAGACATAAGTCTCCGGGTGCTGGAGGAAACTGCTCCGAACAGACAGATTCAGGGATAGTACGTGCATCCATCTTTCCATTGGTACATTTTTGATTGGCGTACTTGAACTGAAAAGCTCGATGATGGCATTCCTAAGAAACAGACTTTGTGGAGCTCAGTCTGCAAGTCAGTAAATCTGCAGGAGAAGGGAAAATCCGGACGCACTATGGTCAAAAAGCCGTCAGCTGTTTTCCGGAAATAGCACCACGGCGCGTCGAAGCGGCCCCACAGGTAATAACACAGCTTGTGTGCATAGGGGTCACATTGGGGACACACCTAAGGGGGCGCAGCCACGACACCAGCACATGCAACACAGAGAAATAAACCACCACTAAAGACAGCTGGACTAAACTCTGGCCAACAGGGAACCTGCTTACTCACAATAAATCACTACCAGTGAGAAGTTAAAGTACAATGTTGTATTCCAAGGAAGCAAGGGAAAAGATAGATCAGAAACATGTCAGTAGTCATAAAAAGCACAAATCACCCTCCAAATGTCCACCCTGCTGAAGCTGACAAATACGGTAAACACACCAAGGATTCAGGAAATTATGGCACACATACAGTACACAAATATACATGGAGCACTTATGAAAGCAGGTAAATTTTTGTATTAATAATGATGTTTCCCTATTATATTGTCCTGGTTTCAACAGCTCCTCAGATAAATTATACATGCAAGTAGCTGCACAACAAATTACACATTAATGGGTCAGACTATGAAACTGAAACACCTGGACCACAACAATTTCTTGGCATGGTGTACGCCCTCCTTTTGCAGACTAGACAGCATCTGGTCATCTTGGGAGTGACAGATACAAGTTCTGTACAGTGGCCATAGGGATTCTGAGCCATTCCTCTTGCAGAACAGTGGCCAGGTCACTATGCGATGCTGGTAGAGGAGGACATTTCCTAACTCGCT
Source organism: Pollimyrus isidori (assembly GCA_019775955.2). Classification (NCBI taxonomy): domain Eukaryota; kingdom Metazoa; phylum Chordata; class Actinopteri; order Osteoglossiformes; family Mormyridae; genus Pollimyrus; species Pollimyrus isidori. The sequence goes on along the minus strand of JABFDZ020000066.1, from coordinate 18,093,760 downwards.
CCTCTAAAACACCCTAAAGTAGCTCAATAAAATTCAGATATGGTTACTGTGTAGGCAATGAGAGATGTTCGTCACCAGGCTTGCTGTGTATTGGTGCTTTATCATCCTGATACATGGCACCACCTTCAGGGTACAATGTTTGAACCATTGAGCGAACATTCTTCAGTCCTTCAGAATGGTTCAATAGTCCTTGGCAGTGATATGCCCATCTAAAACAAGTGGTGGGCCTGAGGAATCCCAAGGCATTGCAACCGAAACCATCACTATTCCACCTCTGTTTTGCACTCTGGGTACTCAACAGTCTGGCTGGTAAGTCTCTTTGGGGCTCCTCCACACCGAAGAACTCTCCCGGATGTGCGAAAGACAGTGCATGTGGACTAATCAGAGACCAATACATGTTTCACATTACCTACACCCCAAGGTTTGTACTGTTGGTACCATTGAAACCAATGATTGGAATTGGCACAAAGTTTGGGTATAGCACCCTGATCATGAATATTGACCCTGTGGTGCTCCCAACAAACATATTTGGTGGAAGTAAGTCAGGTGAGGTGCGCATTTAATTCTGCAGCTGTGGTTTTATGTTTTCTGGATGCAATCCAGATTGGTACCCGGACATCCCTTCCGGACATCTTCCCCTTGTATCCACAGGTACTCCTGTTGGATGTGGTAAGTCCTTTGTGGTGGTATGCTGACATTACCTTGGATATTTTGGCTCTGCATATAACACAATGAATTGCTGTCCTGGTCACAGATGCACCAGGTAAACTATTTGTCCTCTTTTGAACTCTGATATGTCTCCCTTTGTGTTGTGTGGATTGTAATATTTTATGTACAGGTGTTCAATTGCTCTGCTAATTCAGTCTTCACACTCTGTTGTTGCTATTGGAATTTGAAGCTCATTCTATGTGAAGATTGGCCACCGTGCTGCAAATATATAGGCACAAAACCTCAAACCTCAAATTGGCCAAGTTTTCCTGTTTCGTTGTCCACCCACTGTAAATAATATTAATTCAGCAGTCACACTGCAGAAACACAGGACAATTAACAGGATACACAGCACAGATACAGCTACTGACTTAGATGGCTGATGCTGATGATGATCTGACAGTGTTGCAGGGAGTAATGCAGAGAACTTCATGAAATGAAAAAAAGACCTGCCAGATCAGACTGTAGCTGCAGAGGCAGGGTCAGGTATATACTCACATCGCTTACAGCCACACTTCTTTATTCTTTTGGGGTCCGTGATGTCATCGTGACAGGCTTTGCAGTAGAAAAATGCTCTACAAAAATAACAACACGGACATTTCCCTAGGCTGATGAAAAGTGAGACAGCATCCAAAACAGACCAAATCAAACTTAGTAAAACATGCGTCATGTTGTGAAAAATGGCTGGTTTCTGCCTGTCCGGGGAATGTAATGTCTCATTAGCAGTTCAGTATAAAACAGGAAGACTTACCTCTTTACTTCTTTGGCATCACTGGCAATGAAGAAGCCCAGGGTGCCTTCTTTAATCTTAACATGGTTTCCAGGGTTGATAAGAATACTGTTGCAAAAGAAAGAGACGGGTTTTAAGTTTCTAACAAACAATGAATTAACTTCAGTAATCTGGAAAATCTAACAGATTTGATGAAAAACACATATAGAATTAAACAGAGTTTGCTTAGAATAGAACATCTTTACTGTCATTAGAACCTTATCGATATATCAGTGCTGGCTGCACATAAATGATATTGGCGTTTATAACGGTCAATGAATGACGCTTAAAAAGACATAGAGACTGATGTCGGATCCTTCAACATGTTTTGTGTTGTCATTGCATAGAATATTCACCAGAGGGCACACCGCAACTCTCCTGTCAGCAGCACACGGGTTTGGAAGATGCATTTGACTCTTGAAACTAATATATTTTGTCGTACTTTACTTAAAAATACTATTTATGACAATAAAACAAGTTCATTTTTAGACTGCATTATATCATGTTATCTTGGTGAGGACTTTTAAATAACTACACATAACAAACTTTAGGGAAAATCTTTGCTTATAACTGAAAAATATACACTCACCTAAAGGATTATTAGGAACACCATACTAATACAGTGTTTGACCCCCTTTCGCCTTCAGAACTGC
>JABFDZ020000066.1:18049968-18086762 GCA_019775955.2 Pollimyrus isidori | reverse complement strand
TTGCTGTTTGTAGCAAACAGGGTGGACACAGCAGGTTGTCCTACAGCCTGACGGGGTGAAGTTGTGGTGAAGGACCCCCCCCCCCCCCCCCCCCCGGGCGTCCGTTGCTGCCTCAGCCATTGGTAGATTGTAACACGGGAGATGTAGTGTGCCGGAAACACTGACTACAACTAAAAACAGCAGGTTCACAATTCTCCTCCAGGGTTCCATTGGCAGACTAGCACTGGCAGACTAGCCTTTACACACTTTACGCTTTACCATATTTTTGCTTTAAATGACAGATCTATATCATATTAATGTCACCCTTCTCAGTTTAATGGTGTGGCAGCACTCAACCTTAAACCAAACAAAAAGCTAAAGATGGTTTTAGAAGTTTTGAAAGTGGCAGCAAGTTTTCAAATTGGGCAAACAGCTCCTGAATTGCACTCAGAACAGGACTACAGTGACCTGCAGCAGCCTGGTGCCAACTTCGCAGTGAATTCCAACATCAGGATTACGTCAGTCTCATCCCCAGGGACCCTAAGGAATAGCGTAACTGAGCTAATCTCAGCAGTGACCTTTATCAACTGAATTGGGTCTGTGATTCTGCTCCCTTCAGTCTCAAAGCATATATGCATCTTCAGCTCCACAAAAACTTTGACAGTTTTCAGATGAGACTTTAGTTGTATATGAACCACTGCCACATCTGCAGTCAACTTATCCTTAAGCCTGCATTCACAACATTGTGTCCATCTGACACCGCTCTAGGGGGGCTCACTGCTCACACGCTGGTTATTAAGTAATCTGAATTGCGCTGGAACGCTACTTTGTCATTTCAGAATAAATGAGGCTGAGTGAGTCACGTCAGTGAATCATATGAGTCGTATACAGACTATACACAACCACAGTTGCTGGGATGTTAAACATGTGGGTCTAGGGGTGTGTTTGGCAAAAAAAAAAATGACCAATGATTTACCAAGCCACCAAGAATGAAGAAGACCATGAAAAGGCGTCCAAGGGTGGTTCTTGCATAGACATCTCCATATCCCACGGTGGACATAGTGACCATCAGTAAGTACACACATTCCCAGTAAGAAAGTGACTGGGAATTTTGGAAGTTTTCCCAAGGATCCCCTGAGTTTTCCACCTGAAATCAGTGACATAATTAAAAACAAAAGAAAATACAGGAAAAACAGCCTGTACTTATATGGCATTTAAAGTAAAGGCAGATTGTGCCATCCACATCTTCACGTGACTACAGCACATTACACCACTGCATTAGCAACACAATCATGACACTCATGTTGCGTAGGAGAAGGTCTCTGACTTACCAGATGTATAAATCCAGCAGCTGTGAGCCATGTGCTTATGAAGATGGAGCACAAATTCACAAGCTTGATGGAATTGCTATTTAAAGACAACCGAAGATCAAACCATAAAAAAACCCTCTAGCATTACTTGTTTAGAATAATGCAAGCCATTAAAACAAACACTTGCTAGTCTTCAGCTAGCAGGCTAAAAATGATTTCATCATGTTACATCTCTGTGGTTACCTTGAAAAATATTGAATTTTCATTGGCACTATCAGAGAAAAAGAAACTGAACTAGACCCATGCTAATCTGTTGGGTTTAATTTCTTTTGCTTTGCAGAAAATAGCACTCCACTGAATGTGTAATTCCTCAATCTTTCAAAGTTCCGTGTCGTGGGCAACTGAATCGGATGTAGGCAGCGTTATACATATTAATAACAGCAGCTGGGCCTTTGCGCTTTTCTCTGATTGGTGGTTGCTAGGCCTTCTAACCCTTACTGAACATGTTCATAATCAGGGAATGGAGCTCCAGATCACAGACTAATGTACTTGGGCTCTAATATCTGTAAGCTCTTAAAGCTTTTCAGCAATGCAAGAAACACACATTAGCATTCAAGTTCGGGGAGGGGCATTTAAGGAGTGTTAAAATGGGCATATTGATGTAGCTTGTTTGGCTTTACCAAGTTTCTCATCCACACTTAAACCTTCAATAGAGTGTTTCTGCATGCTAGTGTCCAACTTTGATTTACCAAGTGCTTAGTTTTGGAAATACAATGACCTGTCATTGCATCCCGTCTCATGGTTCTAGAACTGAACAAAAATTATGTTGTGGGAAAAAGGTTTCAATATCCATCCACATCAATAACAGTAAACAATACCTCATGCGTCGGCATTTTTATACATACAAGCAACAGGGTTAAATTACTTACTGATTGTGGTCCAATTTCATTATTAATCAATAACCACAGCTCTTAATTACCATTTATAAGAGTGAGCATACTATACTGAATAGACCAATAGACATTGCATTAGTCTCTTTAACAAATAAAAGCACAACCTAATCTTGTGTGAAAAGGTCATAGGAATTTCTATTTGAAAAGTACTTTTAGTTACATGAGTGAAATATTATTGAGCCAGTTACATTATTAAAATACTTACCTAGTTTTTAAAATATTCAAAAACTGTAAAATTTCTGAGAACTGTATCAGTCGTAAGGCTCTTAGAAACCTTAACCCTATACAAAAGAAACAGCAAATAACATCTATGAGTCAAATCAAATTAGGAAAAAAAACTGTTCTTCAAAATAATAACATCATAAATACCTGTCTTTTAAATGCTCAGCGATAAATATGTGTGTGACACATTAGCAGCTCTACAAACAAAGTTTATATATAAAAAAAGTTTATATTCATTTGGTACTCTAGAAGCTTGTAAACTTTTCAGAATGTCTGAGCACGCTCAACCTTTCAAAACATTCAGCATCACGCAAAGGAGGACAATGATTGAGGAGCTACACATCACTGTGACATCACTGTGACATCACTCGGGTGGTGGGTGGGTATGTTTCTGGCTTAAGCTTCAGGCATGACACTGAAATAACAAGTCCTTCATCAGGAACCCCCCCCCAAAGGGAGCAGCTCTTCCAAAACTCAACTGCTTCCTACAGCTTCAATCCGCCTCAGGGCAAAATGGGGAAGCGACGAGATGAGACAAGACAAGACAGAGGGATAGCTAATGTAAAATCCCAGCTGTGATAGAGAGGCCTGTGTGAGGCTAGGTACTGCGAGCCAAAGAAGCCTACCTGATGCCTTCAATATTGCATTAAAATAATAATAATAGTTCATTATAAAAGAATAAAAAAGATTATTATTATTTATTAAGCACTGGTGACAGTGATGACAGTGATGATGGTATGTACTGCTGGTGTGCTTCAGAAAGACACATATCAATCAATATTAAAATCAACATTAAAATCAGCCCACTTAATGGCTGTAACCTGGCGAGTACTTTAAACGTGAGTCTAACCACAGACCCAGATCACCACAACCCTTAAGTCCAACCGTGAATTTCTGTTAATTTTGTTCTTGAGGGACACAGCTACTGGGTCTTGCAGATAAATTATGTAAGAGGAATGACTGCTTCAGACAAGAAGAGATGTAACAAGTGTGAAATGTAATATTTGCTTTGTGGTGAATGGCCCTTAGGTGGCAATGCTGAGCTTTTTATGCATAGGAAGAATTGTGGTTGTTATTATTACAACCAGTAAACTGTCAGCTTTTCATTAAAAATGGATTAGAATGTCTAAGAGAAAGAAACCTTTGTCAGCTACTAACTCTCAAGCCAGACCATGACATGACTTTTAAAAGCACAATATAAATAACAACAGGAAGAGGAGACTTACCAAGCCAGCTTCTGTTAAGATAGACAGACACAAACACCGGCGGCACTGTGAAGAAATCCACTACAGAGTTTACCTCAAGCCAAAACCATAATTTGTCATTAGCTGCAATGAACTGTTGGAAAAACAAACACATTCATATATGAAATAAAGTAAAATCATTATAGAAATAACATTATATCTTCCTTAGACCCCACCCATTCATTTATGTCCATTGTAGTGGACATTTTGTTTCACATCTATCTTTTCACTGACGTAAGGAAACATATTTATTCCTGTTGTACACTAAAGAGGACGTGTTGTCAAATTAAAAATAAAAATAAATAAGAAAAAATCTAAATTGTAAGACGTCTTATTTTCTCCAAAGGCAAATATTCTAAAATTGAAGCACACTTTGGGTCTCAGGAGGATATAATTACATATATGCTGGTAGGCTGACTGCCAGAGCTACTCAGTATTTGTATAAAACAGCAGAACACATCCTGGAAAAGTGTCACCCGCCATAAGAGCTGCATAGACAGACCAACACCTTCCTGTGATACTGATGGCATGGGGAGGCACGGACTCCTCCCATAACTATTACTATCAAGCACTACACTGTGGATGCTGGGTTGAAGGTCTGAACACAGGACTTTTTAAAATAAAACATATTTGGGATCATGTGGGGTATGAGAGCAGTCAGCAAGTCTGCTGGTCAAAGTGACAGGCTTTCATCTTTCCACAGGCCCCAGTGTGGACGTTGTCAATGTGCTAATCTGACCAATCCACTAAGTATAACCCAGCTGTATCAAAGACTAATCCAATTAAACAGGTTACTCTGTTTCCCCAGAGATTGACTTTGATTTGTGTTTTCCATGTACTTACACGTAGGCCAAAGTACAGCAAGAAGAAGACGTTGAAGGCCATGTCAATCTGGAGGGTGAAATCCTTGTAGAAATTCTGACAGGACTCTATAGGGCTACGGACAGAAAATACCTGTTTATTGCTACATGTAATTTTTGTTTTACACATGACAGTTACATCACTAAAAATCTGAGGGGATGTTGCAAGTCTTGATCATATAATGTGGATGAAAAGTAAACCTGCAGCATTAATTAAATAGAGGAGAAACACACTTCAGATACAAACATCACATGTGATCATTAAATGTTCAGATCAGGGATTTCCAGCAGGCCATGAAGATAACTAATCATAAATCAGCCCAGCCACTTAAAATAAGCAACAGGCTCACAAGAAAATGACAGATCATGTAGTCAGCAATCAGGCTTTGTGTCCTGTATGTTTTTCAAAATCAGAATTTTCAAACTAAGGACCACAAAAGTGTGAAATAAACTGATATTTGACCGAAGCTATCAATGTGAAATGCTTAGATAGATGTGAAGATCGGTGGTTGCGCAGGTTCAGTCTGACAGCATGGGACCCTGAGATGAGACTGGAGAGAGACTCACTCATGCTCCTCCTTATATAAAAAACCTTTGAACCTTCATTTGGTTGCAATGGCATGTTGTGCAGAAGTACAATCATCTTCCAAGGCCAGTTTCAGCTTAAGTCTCATGCCACAATGACAGAACAGACATTGTCTGGCCATCAGCAGAGGGAGGATGAACTGCCACTGGTGTCTTTAATGGAGGACATGCCTCCAGAGAACACCCAGCGGCAGCATAAACTGTGACAAAGGCCCTGGGAGAAAGAGGGCCGCAGGGTCTATTTCAGAAAAACACAGTTTTTTTTCCCAATTAACTTCCCTTTGCCTGCTGCAAATCCGTCTCTCCACATGCATGACGCATGTCTGTCCCTGCAGATTCACTCAGCATGGGAAATGTCAGCATGCATTTGCGTATCAGAAAGAAATAACCAGGCAAAGAAAAAAAAATGATCTCGTAAAATGGGGCAGACATACTGCATCCTCATCGAGTGCAAGCAGTGCAGGAATGCAGTTGAAAAGACAAACATCTTAACTCTATCATATAACACCCTCATATTTACCAGGAGTCTTCCCATTCAAGAATACAGAGGATTTTGCAATGATTAAACATCTTTCAAAACACTACCCCCAATTAGTAGTTGCGGAAAATAACACTGATGTTTGCCATTTCAAATGTGACATTTAAAAAGTTTGAAGTTCAGTTCCATAGCATGGCAGAAGCACTACGAGTGAGTACATCCTCACATGGCAGCCTACACTCTGCTCCCTCCCTGTCGTCAGACTGTCACATGATGGAGAAATACTTACTCTGAAGAATCTATAAAGTATATTCCAAGTGCTCCAATGCTGAGTGCAAAAACTAGAACAACCTGAAAGAGGAAAAATAGCAGGATTTTTCAGTCATTTCTTTTTGACATGTTTTTCCAGGAAAATAGACAGAAATGAAATATCATTAGATATAAGGAGTTTTCTACTGAACTCAATGCCTCAGACATGGTCAGCGAGGACCCAAAGGCTCACCCTCTCCCTAAGTGGGGGGGCTCCCTTCTTTTTCTCCCACCACTGATATTTATGCTAAAGGCCTCTGGCCTTCAATCATTATACAAAAGGAGTTCAAACAAAAGTTCATTGGAAATAAAATAAGAAATTAATAATTAGCTTCTCATTATTAACAAGAAAGAACATGACTCTTCTAAATCATGCCAGATTAACCAAACAGACAAAGTCAAAGTGGACTAGGCACAAAAGCTTCAAGGAAAAACATCAGCTAATGGTCACCATAGACATACTTCTCATGTAAAACGTGAGCAGGGGGGGTGAACATACACCATGAACATGTAACAGAACATAAGCCCTAAAGGCCAGCAGGAGCACTTCAGTACAAACCACTGCTGATTCATCTCCCCTCATCCTGTCCTTGGCAGGCGTGACCCCATGGTGAAACATTCCTACACTGGTGCGAACGGAATTTCCAAGGCTGGAGAAGCTCCACTCTGCAGACCGCATGCAGCATCGTTTGACCACCATGACACCCCGATGCGGTTCATACGGGACTCACCACAAACTAAATACTGTATAAGCCAACAAAACCCTGTATACTACTAAAGTTTATGCACGCAAGTTTCAAATAAGTCAAACTGGCATTTCCAACATATGATGATAATGATGAAGATGACGATAAAGCTGATGGTGGTGATGAAGACGGTAATTCCACAACTGGGCTTGTAAATTCTAAAACTGAGTTTGTGACATAGTGAAGCATCATTTTTTGCTGTTATGACTTGTAAAATGACAGCAGAAATATTTAGCGTGATTTAGCATGACTGAGATCACCATATCATTGCTATGAATCGATTTAACAGCTCTGAGACAGAGCAGTCTGTACCGCTCCACAGCACTCAGCTTCCTTCAGATTTCGCTTCAGATCACAAATCCCCATTGATGTGGTGACGCTCCACCTACGGTCCAGGATACAGCTCAGGGAGGTTTGGCAGCTCTGAATCACTCTGAGTGAATCCGAGTGGGCTGAGACCAACTGGCATCACACATGAGGCATCATCACTGGTGTGCTTTCACTCATCTGAGATCCTACTCAAATCACTGACACTAAAGGATGGATGGAGAGTGGTCTCCCCACGTCGCTGTGAAATTCACAACAGCACCCCTGCGACCAGCGTGCTGGAGGAAAAGATGACATTGTACTGCTCCAGATGTCTGTGTGTTCATAAACAAAAGTGCACGTACAATACTAGGCACACAGATATATGGATATGCGGGCACTGGCAGAGCATTAACAGGGCACCTCCATGCAGAAATTAAAAGCCTCACACGGTTTATTTTCCTCCTCCAATTTCAAAGCCGTACAACTATGTGAAAGCTGAGACCTCAGTGGGTTTAGGCCTAAGGGAAGCCTTTGACGCAGGCCACACGTGGCAGAGGCACAGGCCCAGTGTAACATGTAGCTCCCCCTGCAGACCACCGCAGGACTTGTGCTGGGGATGAAACGGGCCCTGCTCCTGCAGGCATGCGGCAACGTCACCCAATGCACACAGAGCTCTCAGTCACCTAAGCCAGGCTCATCCCACTCATTACACAGTAAACTGGGGTGTTAAACATCACTAGGCTGAAAGAACAAAATATCTAGAATATTCTTTACAACTGTATTAAATATTATTATTATTATTATTATTATTATTATTATTGTAATCATCACTGTTCTTATTTTTCTCCGAAGTTAAGACCATCTTAGGACCATTATTGATACCGTGATATATGGGTGTGTGTGAGTCTGTGTCAGATTTCCCCCAAAGGTCCCCAGGAGGATGATAAACCCTAAAAAGTAGGCCTTGTGAGAACATCCTTACAAGGTTAAGGCAAAGAAACTGAATGCGCAGTGTGGGTGTAGGAAGTGCTGCCCATCTCAGGACAGTGAGTCACGTGACCATTCCCGTCTGCCCTAATTTGCCTCTTCCGGTCCTTATCGCGATTGCCTGTTCGTATGAGTGCCACTTGTCTCTACCAATTGAATCTCCTGAACATCTCTGGAGTCCACCCTGTTCCTGCTCATGTTCCCTCTGAAACAGGGGCTTTAACAAAATAAAGCCCAGGCCCTTGTTTTATAAGGGTGCATTGTCTTAGCTGTGTAAATGACCAAAAAAAGAAAAATTTGGCTCTATACTTAAATGACGACTGAACAACTTATACAAATGAAGACTGGCTTCAAGTTGTATGTGTATTAAATTATTCATACATAAATATAGAAATAATATCTTGTAAGACTCCCTTCTGCTACAACACCAATAAATCAGATGTGAACTGAATTCTGCGTGTAGCTTGAGATCCGATCAAGACGTGAAGGTTTATAGAGGAAATGAGTCCTTTGAAGCTGCACTTAGGCCTGTTTTGTGTCTCATGCTGCGAGGGTATCCTCTGACATATACCATACTCTGCAGGAGACCCTGAAAGCGGCACAAATCACTGCGTTGTGCTAATTTCATGTGAGGCTTTCACCCAAAGCTCCTAATATAAATATAGCTCCAGGCAGTTTGAAAACCTTCTGGCATTACATTACATATAAACATGTCAGTCAGCAAAGAAAGCTGACGTATAAAAAAATGAATGATCATGCAGGTCAGTTAATCACACCTTTCACAGAGATTCTTATCATGTCATTTAGAAAGTAATAGTAGCCATAGCAACCTCAGGTAATGCAGCAGAACCCAAGTGAAGAGCACATTAATAAAGTTACTGTGCAAACACAGATAAAAGCAGCTGAAGAGAGGCTTCGAAGCTCCGGATAATGATTATGTTAGCAGTCGATGAGGGGGCATGAGGGTTTGGGAGCAGGACTTTTTATATACGGCATAAAAAGGCAATGCTCTGTTTGGGGGCACAGTCCCTTTGCCCTGATTCAGCAAGTCTATAATGATCCTTTAAGGAAACGAAAGCACTCATGCCTTAAGTGTAAGTGCATCTCTTGACATACATATAATACCAAGATACAACTTGAAATACAATAGCTGTAACGTGTCTTGTTTCACACACGGCAGATCACATTTTAATGTGTAGCCATATCTGGTAGAGGGAAAGGGGCCAACTGGCTGGTTGGCTGACCGACTGACTGATTGACTGAATGAATGAATGAATGAATGCCTGGAGAGGGAGGTAACTCTGCAGTACACTGGAGGCCTTCATTGGAGGCCTTCTCTGGGAGGCATTCACTCACCATTGTATCTGAAACTACTAGTCTGAGTTCTGTTGTGATCCTTCAACCATAGTCAGGACCATGCCTATTTATTCGATCTAACACTTGCATTTCTAAAGCACAAAACATGTAGACTAAGACACATTTCGATGTGACCATATCGCAGGGTGGCCTGTAGCACTGCTTCAGATGCAGCGGAACTGAACCTACCAGCACTCTGCCTGTCAATGTCTGCGCAGATATCATGACTCCAGCCCAGTCCTTGACGGAGGTCATCCACCCCACTTCACTGGCGGAGGAGTCCTCTTTCTCCTCTGGGGCCTTGGCGTCTATCGAGTCACTGACAGGGTTGTTAACCTTCTGTGCTTCCTGCAACACAGAAACAAACTGACATCATAGCAACCCTGTATAATACATGTATGTGAGCTGGACCTTTTGAATTTATCTTCATTTTAGCAGTGACAGCATCTTTAAGCAGCTGAGTGTGGGCAGATTCCAGGCAGAAGCATGACTCACAGGGAGGAGAAACAGCCTGGAAACTTGACTGCCAGCTACCGCTCACTCACCCCTACAGCCAACACTGCGGCTCTGTCTCCATTCGATGAAAGCCTAATTATTTGATTATATGATGCTAAAGGAACAGGCAGCTGCCTAAAGGTGTCTTCATGAGGTCACTCAGTGAGGTCAGGTGATCCAAGCATCCATAAATGGTGATGGAGACTGGAGCAAGTGGGCACTTCAGTTGAATTCAATTCAATTAAATTTTTTTTTTTTATATAGTGCATTTTGTCATCCAAAGGCATCTGACATGGGAGTGTGACAAAACATCACTACATTATGTACACAGAAGGAGAGTTACACCTGACACTTTTTTCTGTATGAAATACTGCATTTATATAATCAATTGTTTATCATTTTTAGTCAACACCACAAACGTGTAAGCGACTTCTGTAAGCAACCTTCACCACATATTATTAAAAGTTACTGCTCTGTACAAAACACTATGAAGCTGAAGGGAGTATGTTTCTGTGCAGCACAGGAAAAGTAATGGATACTTGCCCAGTCCCTACAAAGAGGACACAACTATGATACAGACGGAATCACCACAGCGTGGAGTCGCAAGATTCCTGAGGTGGGCCTACAGGGATTATAGGCTATAATTTGTATTAACAGGACTGAAAAATGCTGTGGTTGTGTGACCCTCTCTGAGACACAGGGAAGGAGAGCAGGGGGCTGTGGTTCAGATTCACATAAACAGCAACACACCTCCCATTGCATGAACTACAGAGCTGCATGTAAGGCCCACATTGGTCGCACAGGGAAGCCGGATCTGAGCCAAGGACAGACTTTAGTCCTTAGGACAGTCTAAGTCAAGAAGCTTTCCCAATGGCACACAGCCGACAAGGAGCACTGCACGGCCACTCTGAAGTGACGCCTTTCTCATGGGGAGACCTTCTAAGATTCAGTCAAACAAGGAAAGATTGACTGCACCGAGGGCTGTGCAATTAATCTGATTTCAATATCAGTCATGATTTTGGTTTCCAACGATTATTAAAACAAAATAATAAAGAGTATTCTTTATTCTTTATTCTTGTACTGCATTTTATGTTGTCTTGTGTTATAAATCCATTGCACTTTTTATTTGTTTCTCAACTGAATTCAAGTTTTGTTAAAGCTTCAACAAATGCATCATATTTCCATGAGTAAGTCAATGAGTAACCGCCTTAAATGATTGTGATCTCAATACTGACCACAATAGCTGTGATTATGATTTGTCCATAATCGAGCAGCCCAAACGGCAACCATCCTGCCCGCTTCATCAACAGGTCCAGCAGTACCCCAAGGGTTTTTCCAGGTTGAGTTCTTTATTGTATTTCAAAAAAGGACCACGTAAAACAAACACAATTGGCCACTAAATAGAATCATTTAAGTGCATAAAACTCAAAACAATGGTTCACGTTTCATCAGTGATCACGTACAGAACAGTTTGGATAACCGTTAGAAACCTTCTATTGTAAAATGCTGATAAAAATGTGGTTAGTCCTCTCAGCAACTCCAGCAAAACACACAGTGCTCTTTACACTCACTATGTTCCAGAAAGGGGTCCCAAATCTACTTCACAGATGTACTACTCACTGGTAAGTGCAGAGAGCATCTGTGCTAATGAGGAGCATTGTAATAAGATCTGCTCCCAAAAGACTTGAAAAGGTGCAAGTCCCAGGCAAGTGATGGAGTAGGTGAGCGTAGATTGTGTGTGAAGCAGACAGGTAACAATTCAACATAAAATCATTACAAAGGGATTTCATTCTGGGCCAAGAACACATCTACCTGTGTATTTATTACATCGCCTCATACTGCCAAGTTTGATATTTTCAAAAAATTTGCAATACTTATCCGAGAGTAGGGAACATTCTAAATTTAGATTAGATGATTATACACATGTGGGACAAAAGCATAAGTATTCAAACAAGTAGCAGAGTGAGTACTCATTGTGGGCCTGTCAGTTTCATCTGCGTCGCTGGACAGCTTTATATATCAAGGAATAAATACACACAGATATACTATATACAAGGATTGACATAATTGGAAGACAAGGATTCATTTACTGCAAAAAGGGTTGTGCATTTCAATTTCTTGACATAACAGCACAAACGTGTACTTCTTTTATGTGAAATCATGCTGTTGTGACAAGAAATTACCGTGCATTTCAACTTTCATGCCGCAAATGAAGTATACATTTACCTGCATACGAGTTCTGTCAAAAACTATGACCATTTTTTTTCATGAGACAGCAAAATAGCCTCTTGAGCATGTATCCAGGAAACAGATAAGTATAGAGTCTATTTTCACTGAGCAGTAAGGAAGATGAAACCCTCTGCATTGAGAAGAAAGCTATGGGGATACAGAGTAATTCCATAGCATTGACCCCAAAGTCACCGGTCAAATAGCTCTAAAAAATACTATAGTGCATCTGAACCCTCTCCAATACGTGACAGGCGTGTTGTGGGATTTGAAACATTGAGGTCTTCACAATGATTTTGGTAAAAACATCCTCCAATTTGGAAACACCATGGAGTGGTGTCAAGTTCTCCCCTTGTGATACTGGTGCAACAGAGCAGAGGTATTAGTACAACACATAGTTCTGCAGCCTGATAATTTCATTGCTTTCTCTATCACTGCCTTGTTATGGAAATCAATCATCACTAAGCGCTAAAAAAATGCAACAATGTCTTGCCCCTCCAAAGGGTTGCCTCAGACTTTTATCCATCATTTCTTGCATCACTGACATCACTATCCAGTCGCAGCGTCTCACTCATGTTACACACAAAGTTTCAGGAAGTGCAGAAACTCAGCATCTGTCTGGAGTCACGCATAACTAGTTCCAAACCTTGGGCTGAATACAATGGGGACAGTGTCCAAAACTACATGTGCTTGACTCTGGCTTGATCAGATGCAGCCAGACAAATGCTCACATATTGTTTACACCATGATATTCTGGAATTTGAAATAACAATGAGGGGAAAGAAAGTGACACTAGTCAGAGCTGACCCTATTAAGGGGAATTCAGTGCATGTGACATATCGTTTAGCAACACAAGCCCCTTCAGAATGTCGTATATTTACAGTACAGTATGAGCGCACACGTGGGTGTGATTTGGGAGGTAGACAAAACAGTCAGCCAAACAGCAAGTGGCAAAATAAGTACAGAAATTCATATTCAACAGTTTCTTTCCTTTCAATCTGATCTCCTGGCAACCACGTGCCATATCGAGTCTAAACCATAATTTAGCTGCTAAATCATCAGTTCCTAAAACCTCATGGGAGCTGATAGTTCAGGTTCTAGCTTCATTAAAGTTCTATGTTAACCTTTTATTTTAATAAATGTAATTTGCAACCACCTTATGTTGCGGAAAAGGCTCACTTGAATTGTGGTCACATGAAGCATTAAGCAATACTGCAATTCATAGATTAAAGCATATGATATGAGCTCATCACAGTTACAAAACAGCAATGGTGCAGAAGGCTCATTTTTAATTGCTCTCATCAAGAACCTCATGCCTAAGATCTAGCTATCTCATTAGCTTCTTGCCTTGTTGGAATGTGATATATAGCTCCTGCTCCAGTGCTGCTTACACTTGTACCTGGGCATTCATTGCAAGCTCAGCCTAGCTGCACTTAATGTCTACTTTACTCCTTGACAGCCATTTGTTTGTAATTTGTTATTTTCCTCACTTGTACGTCGCTTTGGAGAAAAGGGTCTGCTAAATAAAGTAAATGTAAATGTAATCAGCAAACTGTAAGAGGAAGTTGACTGTTGTACCCCCCCCCCCCCAACCCATTCCTGTATTTACATGTGGATGACAGCCTACACCACATGACATTAACCCCTCAGCACATATCTGGTGAACAAGAGCCACGATACAAAGGCACATTCATATCGAGACCAACACTGCATCAGCACAACTCCAACACTGACGACGACCACAGCGACAGACATCTAACCGACCACAATCATAGCATCATAATACTGTTCCTTCAGTGTACCACCTGGAGCAAATGGAGATATCCCACAGAGCAGCTGTCACCATTGCTCACAGTCTAATGAATGCAGAACCAAATGCTTCATGTATTCCTATTTGGAGGAGTGATATGGAAATGACTGCAGAAAGGGCTGCACTCAAATAGCTCAAAGGCAAAAAGCAAAGTCACTGATATCTTACTATGATCACACCGAAACTGAAAAGGGAGAGCGATCTGGCTCACAGGTATTGTAGGTACAGCACCACTACAGTGGAACAGCAATCTGTGAGCTTTCCGTGGTGCTGAAGAGCTCAGGAAATTTGATGTCTAGGATTTATCCACTTGACAGCAGATGATGTAACACAAGACTGAGTTGTTGAAAAAATAATTTTGCACTATCTAACTGGCCCCATGACAAAGCATGGTTACAAATAGCAAGCATAAATGTATAAAAGTGAATTTGTATAATTTACTATCCACTGGATCTCCAGCCACAAATTATACAGACACACATTGTGGTGCAAGTCTCTATAAGAGAAGACCAGTTTCAGCAGACAGTAAATTTCTCCTGCTTATACTGGAAAGAAGATAATTGATATACCTTTTAAGCACCTCAGGGGGATAAAAATAAAATATCACTGACCAAATGTCTTCGGTATGTATTCGTTTTTTTCAGTGATCATGCTATGGTTCCAACGGGAAAAGCAAAGTACCCTTTGACCTTTTTCCTAAGCCAAGCTCAGCCCCACACAGAAGTCAATTCAGGATACTTAAGGTTATGGTAACCTGGCCGGCAGACACACAATACCCTTCCCCCACCCAGAGGCAAACCAACAGCAGGCATCAGCAAGGAGCATCACATTACAAACACAATGCCAACAAGGCAATCTCACTAGGCTGCTAGATTGGGTTTCAGACACTTAATTCTGACAAGCATGTTCCCATTATTTCAAAGCATCAGAGCCACCCACACACTTGTTAAGGTCTGAAGGCTCTATGATCTGAGACTAAAACTTCCATCACACATCCTGTATGGCAGACCAACCACCACAGCTGATTATTAATTCTGGCAAATGACAGCATGAAATAGCTCTTGCATAGGTTTTTCTGGCATTTTCTACATCAGTATTCTTTAACTGCGTTGAGTGTGCCAAATGGAGATGATGGCGGCTACAAACGGCAGGCAGCCCTGGGTTTCTGGCATGGCAGGACATTCCCACAGGTATATTAAAAGGTAATGAAGAGCAGAGACTGCAAACACCTCCTTAACTATTCATTTTAAATAAGCAGACTTCTGTGTAGAAATTAATAACACAATTTTGTCAATACTGTAATTTTAAAAATGACAATATTATTTCTCTGGAAAATATGCAGTTTCCCAGGCTAGCTGGTGCACTGCCAGAACTCGGCACTTCCAAAATTACTGTTTCACAGATACATTGCAGTTGTATCTATTATTATTCATGTTACTTTGCTAATTTTGCTAGTGAAATTGAAGTACAATTTTTGCATTCAAAGTGAAGCTCCCATGTCGGCCTTCGTGCTCAGGTTAAATTCATGTCGTGAAAGACACAACAACATTCAAGTCACAGCATTTCAGCCCAATTCATGTCTATGTCCCAAAGGGCATCATTTCACCAGGAAATTGAGAATTTATTGGCCCAAGGTAATAGTCACCAAAGCCAGTCCACCAAGATACTTGCCAAGTACATGGATCTACCCGTTGGCTGCCTTTACATGTTTGTCACTCTCCCGTGCTGTGCAGGTCACACACGCATGCATGGCCACCCCTCGTGTACACGACGGTCTTTTAAATTATCTCCCCCTCCCCTCACTTTATTTATTAGACCTTAATAGTATTTTATAGTACAGGCTGAAAAACAGAAATACTTCTGTGAGTTTTCTGGCGCATCAGTGTGCTTCAAGGCATCTTCCTGGTGTAAAGGTTGCGTCACTTATCGTTCAGAAAACATGAAGTAAAATTCACAGCATTCTCAGATACGTGCATCCAAATCCACATAGCGGAGGCCATACGAACTACATCGTGCTGTGGGGTTATACTACACTGTAAATGATGATTATGAATAACATAAAAAACATTATTTCAACGTGCGGCAGGTTCCGTACCTTGTTTTTAATGTTGCAATGGCAACACACCGTCCACAGATAATTGAGGGTCCTCCACAGAAGAATGATGAAGAGACCACCGAAAAAAGTCACCATAGATGAGGCGAGAAATGCCCACCACATGCGTTGGCCATTGTTGTCACAGGGCACGTCTGGTGAAAACGGGATGATCACGTCCATCTTGGATATGAATATAGCGGACGAGTCCGGATTTATGTTATTAATATTCTTGCTCATAATGCTGCCGATTCTCCTAGCAGTACCGTCACCCACTACAGCTAACATCCAGGGGCTTGCCGCCGCTCCCAGGCTGGAGTATCAGCCATATTGCTCAAAATATCCTATTTTCCACCAAAAACGGCGACTCCTACACACATCGATCCCCTGAAAACAAATGACTCGCAGGCCGGTTCAATGTGTTTGAGTGACATTGAAAATATTTCTAAATTCACTTTAATAACAGCTATGCATTTTCCCCAGTGGATTTTCAAAGGTTTGGATGTGATTGTCAGAAATTGATTATGCAGCCTTCATCCGTACCATGGTCTTCTGGATGCGTCGATTCAGTAACCAGGGGAGATGATCAGAGCGTTTGTCCGTGTGCGACCAGCTTTCTTCTGCCTAGCGGTCTTGTCAACAACGATTTCGTCAATAAAATTGCAAAATGTAAAAACTTTCGTCCTGAACCGGTTTAAATTGTCATTCTGCCGTTAAATCCGAAGCGATGGACGCTTGATGCCGCCGTTGACAGTCGGAACAGCAGCTCAGCAGCGATGTTAGTTAGGCTCCGTGTGTAGGTATGAAGGCGGGACTCGAGTGTCAGCCGTCGTATTCAAGCCTCAATTTGTACCGCATTTCATATTGACCCTCTACATATAACCCACTCACCATCATACGTTTATTTCAAAGCCGAAAGTCAGTATTAGATGATATTAATCCTTTCAAAAAAGTATATTTCCACACCTGCTACGGATGACGTCTCCTCAGCCGCAAGCAAACCTATATCATAAATCAGCAATGGCCGTCCACTATTTCATGATCCATTTTAAAATAAAAAAACAACCACTTCAATCCTCTTTTATCCGACCTCTGCTCCATCTCTGTCTTTCATGTTAAAGAAAGGGTTCTTATATAGGTGTATATATGGGTGGCTGTTTTTTTGTATTAATCTTCTCACATTTTTCCTCAGGAGTTGTGCTCGACTACCGTCTTCAAGTGGGTCAGGGCATAATTCAATCCAGTTGGAGTACCCTTCTTTTTGATTACCATCTTTGATGTCATCTTCACGAAATCGCCTACTAGCAATGAATTGATAACATTTAATTGAAATGACTTTATGCCTTGTAAGTGATTATTGTTTTAACTTTAAAAATTGGTACCAATGGTAATAAAATTTGTTATGCTGTTCCATCAATGCTTTTTGGCAGGCTCCCCACCAGTAAACATCTTTTCATCCATACAGTACAGCCATTTTCAGAGCCAAAATAGCTAATACAAGGTAAAAAAAACAGCTGCTAATAACCACTGCCAGAGAGTAAGTAGCATTTATTATTATTCTTTTATTAATTTTAGGTCCCAAAAACTCAATTCGTCTAATTTAACATGGGGACAGTCTAGCAAATTTTTTAACTAAAACAGACAAGTTAACACGTTTACATGCTGAATAGAAATATGTCACTATAGTCACGATATTTTAATAAATTACATACTAATCATGGTTATCATTCTTGTGTTTCTCCGTAAAAGATACAGGAACGTTTATTCTTATAATTTATCGTAATCCATGACTAAAACAAAACATCAAAAAGCACTTATGACCTCTTAGGTTTATTCTCCCAGTATACATTCTGCATACTTTCGTTAATATGCATACAGCACAATGGTCAGGGCTTCAAAACAGCTGTATTCTGCGTTTTCCGTATGAGCTTATCATAACTAAAGCACTCGTTGTTTTGTTGCGTGTGTGTCTATGTTTGTACATTTTCATGATTTTGTCACCATTAAATGATAAAAATCACCTTCATACTGTTTAGCTTGTTACTTCAAAGCGTCAAAGCGCAGTGGAAGAGAAACAATTGTAATACAACTACCAATGCTATACCACAGACTCGGTGTAAAGCAAGCTTGTATTGTATAATGTCCATATTAATTCAGATCACAATACATTGCACAAAAAATGCGTTCCTTTTGATTAACGTAACGACAATG
The DNA here is from genome assembly GCA_019775955.2 of Pollimyrus isidori. Lineage (NCBI taxonomy): Eukaryota > Metazoa > Chordata > Actinopteri > Osteoglossiformes > Mormyridae > Pollimyrus > Pollimyrus isidori. The sequence goes on along the minus strand of JABFDZ020000066.1, from coordinate 18,068,590 downwards.
GGAATAAAAACGATAACACGGAGCGAAAAGTAAGAAGTTTCCATGAGTCAGGTTTACCTGCGAAAGCTCTCGTTGGACCGTCAGCGCATTACATTTAACTGAGTCACACACATCTATGGAACCACCAAGTCTACACACTTGAAACCGTTATGACTAGTCCGCATACACGCCGTTCTGGGATCCATGAAATTTGTATCTGCCTCACACACGTGCGTTAGCGGAAAAAAACCGAAGGCACGAATCATATTTTAGCTGGATGATGCGGCCTCTCCGCCCGTCGCCTCTGCAACTGAACTTTATGCTTTATGACAATCGGGATGTCTGTTTATATGATTTCAGATTGACGGTCTGCGCCGCCTTGCGGCTGCATCAGACGTCAAAAACTACAGGACACCACGGTGGTGCAGAAGGCAGTGCTATCGTCCAGCAACCAGAGGGTTGCCGGTCCGAGCCCTGACCCCATCAAAGTGTCCTTGAGCAAGACGCTGAATCCCAAATTGCTCCTGGTGTGCAGGTTGGCCTTGCATGGCAGCCTCTGCCACTGGTGTGTGGATGGGTGAATGTGAGGCATTGTAAAGCGCTTTGAGTATTCAGAAGAGTAGAAAAGTGCTATATAAATGCAGTCCATTTACCATCAGCATCAACGTTACAAGATGCACATCCTAAAAGTGCCCGTTTTCCACTAGCCTACCTGGAAACTTGCAATACCATCAGTTCCTCTGCAAGCTCCTGCCATCTGTGAGACCAGTCTCAATATATTACAGTATTTAACATTAAAATCTTTCATTTTCAGGATGCTGCTTGTACACTGGGTACTTTTTAAATTTGCTTTGCACCACATTTACATGTTTGCACCATGGGTGCTCTGTATCTTGTCTGTTTGGCACTATGTGTGTGTTCATCTGTGCACTACATTGTTGCTGCTGTATGGACCAGAATTTCCCCCTGGGATCTATAAAGTCCCTCTCAATCTTACTTGCAGTAGAGTGGGAGGAAAGACTGAGGCACTAAACCCTGTCTGGGATGAAGTGAGTGTTCACTATACTTTCCATCATGATGGTTTCCAGGGGCTTGTCAAGACAAAGCTGGAGTACTGGAGATGGGAAAAACCTGCTGAGCTGTGTGTCATCTCTGAGCTAAATGGTGTGGTACATACTGCTTTAAATTATATTCTAAAAAATAGGAACATTCTTTTATAATTATTATCCAGTACATCTATACACTACTAATCACAAATCCAATACTAATCACAAATATTAGTCTTGTATTTCTATAACACTTTTAAGACATGAAAAAAATTAGAAATACACTTTCACACGCAAATTAATGTCTTAAATGTCCTAACAGGCTCCTTTTCCCGCCTTCTACCAGCTTTTCAACAACATTTGGTATCAGTTAAGGCAGTGGATATAAAAACTTTGCCATGGTTCAGAAAACAACTTATGGTCTAGTGCTGCTGTCTACTTCATACACACCAAAGAAAGACAATGGACTCACACAAAGTGCCTCCATGTTAGTTTTACTTCATTTTGGTTGAAAAGATTATGCCAACAAATACTAATTTGCCTAGCAGAATATAACAAAAGCACTTACCCCTCTCTCCATATAGGATACCTATAACTTAGTTCTATTCAGACAATTAATGCTTGATATTGGCCCTTAGAATAATGTGAAAACAACCACCTTTTCTGTAACATAAGAGTATATCCCCAAGTTTTATGGTATTTTTCCTGATATGGAGGGGTACTTTAAAAATTATCTACAGCATAAAATGAGACTTGTATGGAAAACATAAAAATTACGCTTCTAAATTTACTGAAATCATTTAAAGCAGGATACAGTGCTCTATTCCACTGGAAAACGAGGAGTGTAGAGGAACACATGCATTCATTGTAAGAGTACGTGGTACAAGGCGGTATCATGCAAGCACATAGGAAACAGAACATGTGGCTTCCAGAAGTGGACGGTGATCCACATCTAATCATTTCCTCCACACAGCTTTAACAGGAGTTTCTTGTAATCTCCAGATGTATCCCCCTGAAACAGCAAGAACAGTCAGGCTTCAAAGTGTACATACGAGTATGTTTACGATTAGGATTCAGAAAAGTAGAGTGGTACCTTAGAACTCAAACTCAATCCATTCAGAACTCGGGTTCGAATCCTATAAATTTCGAGTTCTGATAAAATTTTCTCCATAAGAAATAATGGAAAACCGATTAATTGGTTCCAGGCCCCAAAAAATTACACCTAAATTTGTTTTTAACATTTATGAAAATATTTCATAATATACTAATATTTATAATTAACATTTAAACACAAAATGAACAGGATAAAAGAAGAGCAGCATTTATTTCTTAATGGCTTCCAAAACGATAAAGAATGTACCCCAACACCATTGTGCTGTTATGTCTGTTCTGCCTGTGTTTCCTGATGGCTTGAGTCCCATCCCTGCTTACCCGGTTCTGGCTCCGCAGATAGTGACAACCACAAGCCTCGCTAGACTATGCCATGTGGTCCATAGTTTATTTCTATTATGACTCTGTATTCGTTAATTTGTTTGTAAAACGCAAATTTTTAGATTGTAACATTTGTACAACTACAACATCACTGGTGAGCAATGGCTACCAAAATGATACAAAATACAGTGTATTACCTGGTATAGTATTTTCAATAAAAAGAAGCACTATCACCAACAACTGGTTTGTTCGACTTCTAAGAAATTCGGGTTCTACTGAGTTCCAGAACTGAGGTACCATTCTTTGTATTTTTCAGCAGAAATGCTAGAACAGCTATAGCAAAGTCAGACTCATTTGGAGTGAAAAAGAAAACTAGATGATAAAAATGAAAGCTTTCTTTAGATAACTGACAAATTTATACAGCTGAAATGCCAGCACTAACCGAAATGTCGTTATACAGAGATTTTCCATAATTTTTTATGTACTCCTGACGGATGTCCAGCATGTCAGTTTCAGAGCGGGATACCATTACTCGGATCAAGGTCTTGTCCTTGGTGCCCAATCCCTGTGAAAGCAGCATGGTTAACTCAGCCCAGCAGCCAGACCCAGACCCAGACCCAGACCCAGACCCAGACTAGACCAAAGCGGAAAGAGAGTGCAAGTGCCTGACCTTCATAGCCTTATGCAGCCTATCTGCAAAGTAGGCAGGTGTGTTTCTGATGCACTTCACTAAGAAAAAGAAAAAAAAGACAGATACACAATAAGGGGCCATTACAGCACAGCAGTGACAACACTTTCAATTTCATATTCATTTCATATTCAATGCTCATCTCCAACTCTAACCCTGCAGCTGGTTAAGAACTGGCAGTGTGGACACACAGAACATTTGAAGATGTTCAGGAGGAGGCACATGCCAGACCATTTCTGTCTAACACTAACCGTAGAGCAAAACTTCACTTGCTCACTCTTTAAAATGTGGCATGCAACTGAAATAAGACTTGACACACAAAACGTATGAGCCCTTAATGACCACACACACACGCACACACACACGCACACACACACGCACACCAAGGTGCTTAAGGCTGGTTGATGGCCTCTTGACCTGCCCCAGTCTACTGTTTCAAATTGACAGAATACAGATACACATCACTCACACAAAAGGGACAGACATTAATAAAGCATCTACTGCAGACACATTACCATCTCTCTGTACACTGAAAGCATATTCAGAAAAAAACAAGAGCAGGATTACAACAGACTTAACAGAATTAACGATGGTTTGATTACAAATCACTATTACTAAGAAATTTAAAAATCAATGTCGACACACAAGTCACACAGTAAGTGTAAGCTTGGTATACTGTATGCATTAACTGCCCTGTGGACAATGCAGATACGGAGAACAAAGGAGGAGTCTCACCGACGGCCAACATGCCACTCTCCAGGTTTCCTGACATCTCCCTACAGATGCTCTTTTCTATATCAATGCCACACATTTGTTGGTACTCGTGGAACACTGTAACAGACACAAGAATCAATGATAGTCTCAGAACAGAGGATCTGTTAACTTCCATCAAATGGGATCATTCAGGATGTGAATCAAGCAAGAAGACAGAGAGAAATACTTTAGGGAATTTCCGTTGCAGACCACAGGATACAATGATTGATGTCACTATTTAAATTACCATAGATAAGAGAGCAGGTCACCTGCTTTGTCGCATACAGGGCATCTGCATAATTTTAAGTTGTCGGCCTGTAGCCTTGGACACTAAAGAGACTGTTTAATAACTAAGTAGATTACATGTGTTAACTGGTTGTGTATGGATACATTTTGGAAGATAGTGTAGATCAGAATCCTTTGTTCAGATTTCCTTGTGTTTCATATATTTATACAGTGGGCAAGTATAACATGACTGATTCTCACTATATGGAAAATAATACAACCAATATGTATTATGGACATAAAGCCAGGGTTACTAATCAAAAACAATTTTCACAGTTTCTCCACAGATAGTGACACTGAGCTACCTGCTCTCAGGTGGCTTTTGCTTCTAGAACACAGGATAGCATTGAACTTTGATTCATCTGTGCCCAGTTTGTTTTCCCCCGCAGCATAGAGTGTCTGACAGGAAACAAGAACCACACTGCATAAATCACAACTTAAAAGTGAAAAAACAAACTAAAAAGTGATCAAAGCATAAAGGGTGTGCAAAATCGTAAGTGGGGTTTAACACTTGTGGGTTTGAGCCCTAAATATATTACCATGTGTTTTTTCCTGCAGGCAGAGAATTCTAAGGTGTACCTGAGCATCCTGCTTTGCCAGTGATATATCCACAGTCTCACTCTCAGGTCGATTCCCCTTAAGACAAGTAGCAGAGAGGACATTAGCCAACAGTCCATATGGCTAAATGAAACACTGAGGTTTCCTTTTAAAAATGGCGGATGCTCCCACAAAAATGCCCAACTCAGTCACATTCTGCGCATAGAAGCATGGGTGGGATGTCAACAGACGTTATAACTGGCTTTTAAACCTCAAGATGTACCTTCATATAGTATATAGCTGATTTTATAGTAATGAGTTTTACCTGAGCCAAAGAAATGAGCAGTCTACGAAAGTGTCCTGAGGTGTCTCCACTGATGGCTTCTTCCAAGGTTTTCTTATGTTCTAAGAAGAAACCACATGGGAAGAAATTAAGAGTATTCTCTCATTTTCAGTCTCTCGTGTACACACGTACACACACGCACACACACACACACAAAGACACAGACACAAAACCTCAGAGCTAGGAACATAAACCTAATCAAGGTGTTTTCCAAAGTGCAGATTTTGTAAACACAGATAGAAACCAAATCAAACAGCTCAGTCATTCACATGCTAATTTTTCATCGAGAAATCTTCAAGAAATCTTCCCAGCTTCCAGAAAAGAACGTCCTGAAGCAGAAAACCTCAAATGTCTCAGTGTGCTATGTTAAAAGACAAATCAAAGGCACGATTAGCCTTCCAGAAAAACTTATTATTTTAGTCATCTTGTTCCTGGAAATGTCAATTGCTTGTTACGATTCTGCTTGACCTGATCTAATCACAATCAAATTGCCAAACTAGGTTAGAGTGGAGAAAGTCAAGACAATTTCTATAAAACTAAATAACATTGTTATGGTATATAGCTGACACCGTATTATCGATAAAAAAATAAAAAAAAACGATACAAGTGTTTAATGTAAAACTGGTTATTTGGTTTAGCAAAAGTGATCATCGGACGTGCCTAGCTGATGAGGCATTTTGTCTGTCTTTAAATGCTGAAATGTATTTTTAGTATTCTTAGCATGTAGAAAAACATTGTAGGGTATTCTTTTACAAGGTAGTGTATGCCTGACCTACTCACCTGCTTTGTAGACCCGATTGATTTCGTGGATCTCAGCATTAGTGCGTGAGGATAGGATCTCAATGAGGCATGCCTCATCTGTGCCAGCACCCTGTCACACACATAACACACTACTAACCCTGTTTTCTGACATTTATGTCACATACACACCCACACACAACCAGATACAGACATAAAACACTACTATCAGGTCTATTAGGCAAATTAGGTCTTCTAATTTCTCAGAAATCACACACACAAACACACACGTCCACTGACCTCTGGTGTTTATATGAATTTCATTAGAACCGGAGTAAAACAAATGACAAAAATAAAAACTATTCAGGCAACGTGAATTACACTGAAGTACTCCTTCAGGGGAAGAGAGCCAGCAAACCTTGATTGCATCATAGAGTTCAGCTACATCAAACTGCGCTGGAGTCTTCAGCATGGCCAGCACAAGCTTTTCAAAGTTCCCTGAAAGCTCTGACTTCAAATCTTTCACTAAATCCTATAAAAAGAAAGAACACATTCAATAGTTTCTGAAAATTCTAGAGCAGTTTTTCCTCCACCACTACATAGCGGGCCACAGCCAGCCTCAAGACAGCTGCAGAACTGAGGCAGGGATACATGGCTTAATTTGTAATGGGCCATTGCATGGACATCAACTAGATTGCTGCATGGGGAAATTCCCCAACTGGTGACCATGGACACAGGACTGGGCAATATAAACAATGTATGGACTCATTGTCATATAAATGAAAAAGTCTGTTAAACTGTGGATAAGGAACATTGCTTGATAGCTCACAAGACTTTCCCATGACAGAAATGAATGCGTCTTTAACCAATCATATGGTTCCCTCAACGGAAGCGTCTGTGAGTATGGCGACAGCTCGGCAGCCACAACATCTAGAGATGTTGCAACAAACAACAAAGATGTTGGTATAATGGCAGTATTGTTTACAATTTAAAGTCACACACGAAACGGGCTGGTGTTGTGTACAATAAACTCTGCTCAAACCTAGTGCCAATTAAAACTGGAAATACTGCAAACTTATTTCACCTACTAAAGCACTGTCACCCAGCAGAATACAGAATTTAAGTGCTTACAGTCACAGTCACCAGCAATTAGTGTTTATATTTTCAAATTAACACAGAACAAAGTGTGTCACGTATTGGTTAAAAACGCGACACAGAATTTTATTTTTCATTACAGTATGGACGACAACAGAACCAGTGATGTCAAACCCTCCAGGAAGGCACTCAGTGCAGCTGGGTAGTGATAAAGTCATAGGAAAAAAACCCTGTACTGTTGGAATTTTTTTGTTATGCCCTATCATAAAAGTTTAATTTTGTATAATTTACTTATAAGAATCAGATTTGTCCATTCAATTAGTCGTAAATTTCATGTTCTAAATCTGACTGTGAGCAATTCTAAGCAGATTATTATCAAAAATATAGCCTTGAAGAAAAGAAATAATGGGAATTATTTTATGAAAATTATCACTATCAACTGAAATGAACACATTTTTGTGATGAAATATTTTTGTCAGCCCCATCAGAGAATCCCCCTGGGGCCAGTGATGTGATGAATGTTGACCAGCTGGGCTGTGTGGTTGGAAAGGCTAAGAAACCTGCTCTAGAGCAAAGTAAGAAACGATTTCAGTCTTAAGGGAAAGAAAACCCTCATCACTGTTTCAGAGCATCAGACTGATACAACATTCCTGTCCTGACAAATTATGTCTGCTTAGTAATAGGTTTGTTACCATTTTATACATTTACATATTTGAAGAGTTTCGTATGTATGTTGTTGTTATTATTTGAAAAATGCTAAATAAATAGGGAAAAAACAATCATGTCCGCTTAGTTTTAGGCTTATAACCAAGTAACTACTTACAAACTTTAAGCATAACAGTTTCACCAAAATACTAGATTTCTGGTTAGAACAGTCAAACGAAGTTAAGAGATGTCATTGACAGTGGTATGATCCTATGATGTTTGTTAAATGCAGTGGATTTATACCACATTATATTTTACCTTCCCATATGCTGTTTTGTAGGTGACCAACAGCGGCACCCGCTGCTTGTTGGAGCGATTTCCAAGAAGATCAATAATAGCTTGCTCATCAGTACCTGTGAAAACATTTGTATATTTTACTTAGGATTTTACCATATGGTTGAAACCCAAGCATGCATCACAGCAGGCTTTCAGATCAGCGGGTTATTCGTGAAGCTGTCAGGCCCCCAGAGCAAAGACTTTCTTACCAAAGCCTTTCATTGCTTTCCGAAGAACTTCAACGTCCTTTAGTGGATCGGCACCTGGAAACTCCTGGATGGTACCTCGATAGCCTCTCTAGCAAAGAAAGGAGGGCAGCATAAATGTGGAGGTCTGCAGTTAGAATACCGGTCAACAAGCCAGAAATTACTTAAGTGATCTGAAACACTGACAGTGAAGCATGTACATTTGGGCTGTTTCAATAGTGCTTTTACAGAAAACTACAATCATTGATGATGACAGTCATTTAGCATAATTATTTAGTTGTCCTAAATCAGGGACATTAACCAACAGTGGCTGAAAATCATCGTGAATGCCACTGGCCAGAACATGGCCAATAAGTTTAAATACGGCAGATGTTAAAAGCTGAACAAGTAGTATTCAAATTAATGTTACTTTCTGTAACAATTATTGGTGGCCGATATAATATTTTATTGTGCGCGGTTGCAACTGCATCCACAACCATAAAAAAAAATACTGATCTATATTGTGGATAGTAATTATAACCAACAATACCGTGACATAGTATATTGTCCATCACCCACCCCGAGTACCAACTCTGCTTCTATCCACAATAGTGCCCCCTGCCCCTCAATGTTGCATGACAGGTGAGGTAAAACACTTATGGGAAACATGTCGGTTTGTAGATTATTAACAGTGCAACACGTTAAATTCACAGTAGGTATGACATGATCAAAAAGTTGTCCATAGATAAACTGCACAATGCAAACCCCTAACAACAACTGTAACCCTAAGAAGTACATACTACAAAAGAATTTGAAACATTTCAATAATATACAGTGGTGCCTCAATTCTTGAACTCATTAGAACTCGGATTTCTTAAAAGTCGAACCAACCAGTTCGAAAAAAAAAATTACCAAGAGCTCCACCTGAATCTCAGAAGTCAAACTATGAATGCCGACACAAGACAACTTGTACACGCAGGGAAATGAGCACATCTCTCAGCGGAAACAAAGTGTAAAGCTTCAGTGTCCGTCTGGCATTCGCTGTAATTGCAATGTGCATGTTTATACTAACTGAATACAAATATTTAAACAGTAAAAATACATTTAGACAATGATATACAGAATGACAGTAATCATTGTATAATAAAATACACTTAAAAATAGATTTATTATCTTTTAATATTAATAAATAATTAAATAATTGATAATTAATAATACATTTAATTATCATATTGTTGTGCCGAGTGAGGATGGAATGGAGACAAAGGCACAAAGGTATCGGGGAATACGGGGTTTAATTACAGGTAAGGCAGGCAAAACGGACAGTACAATGACCGGACTGGGGAAGTAAACTGAATAGCGGACGAAATACAGAGGACTGATGACAACAGCCAGAAACAGCTGAACACACGGGGTTAATGAGGGAGCTTGGCACACGGAAGGAGCGGACGATCGGGCCAGGACACATTGTTTGGATACATTTATTTTCATACTTTACAAATTACTGTTTTGATAAATGTGCTTACTGTAGATGTGTTTGGTTTTATCCGGGTCATTTTGTGTTTAAATGCTACAAAAAAAAAAAAAAAGGTGTAATTTTTTGGGGGGCCGGGAACCAATTAATTGTTTTTTCATTATTTCTTATGTGGAACTTTTCAGGATTCGATCCGGAGTTCTGAACGGATTAAGTTCAAGTTCTGAGGTACCACTATGGAAAGATTTAAAATATTTTACTTGTAGAAAGCTAAGTTCACGAAAGAAGTGTTTAAAAATGTTTAGTTTGTAAGGCTTAGTAAAAATTGGCAATTGGAATCTGCCGAGCAAAATGCAATCACTGTGTCCCTATCAAAAACACAAAGTACCTACACTGATGGCAGGGGCTGGGGGACCTCCTCCATAGCCTGGCATTGACGGGTTGAGTCCAGGGGCCCCAGGATAGTTTGGCATAGATGGGTTGGGTCCAGGGGCCCCAGGATAGTTTGGCATAGACGGATTGGGTCCAGGGGCCCCAGGATAGTTTGGCATAGACGGGTTGGGTCCAGGGGCCCCAGGATAGCTTGGCATAGACGGGTTGGGTCCAGGGGCCCCAGGATAGCTTGGCATAGACGGGTTGGGTCCAGGGGCACCTGGGTAGCCCTGCATAGGAGGTGTTGGCCCAGGGACCCCAGGGAAGCTTGGACCACCCTGAAATAAACCAGTACCCGAACCGGGCTGGGGGTACATTCCATACTGTGCCTGGCCTCCTGGCTGGGGGGAAGGGAACATGGAAGGGTTTGGGTTGAAACCCCCCACAGAGGAGGAGATCTGATTAGCCTGTAAATATGAGACGGGAGGGAAGACAGTTTAGGTCTGATGTTATTACTGTAGAGGTGAATAATAAAACTGCATTTATTTAATAATTCTGTAATTTCTTCATATATATATATATATATATTTAAAAAATGATTAGACTGCTGCTCACCATTGCTGACAAACCACCAGGGGTGAATGCGGGATTTGTCACATTGTCCAAGCCAAAGCCAGGAAAGCCTGGGCTAGCACCCCATCCAGAGTTAGTACCTACAACCAGCAGGAGACACGTTCATACTCACCCTGCACAGAAACAATGCACCTTCACCTGTTAGAATGTGGCTGCATTACAAACATGAAAAATGGCTCAGTTTCGATCACGAAGCACATTTCAGCGAATCATTACCATGATCTCAAGGCCAGATCAGGTTAGACCCCTTTACACCAAATTAGGCTGAATATGAATAGGCATCGTTCCAAGGAAAACCCAAAGACTAGGGCTGGGCGATATTGCCTATTTTTTTTTTTTTTTTTAAAACTTGGACCAAATTTCCAATTCTGATTTAATTTTCTTTTGTAAATTTATTGATATACATAAAAAAAGACATAATACAAATAAGCTTTATTTTTATTCCAACAATATAAGCATGACTTAGGAACAGCAAACATTTATGATTGTTTTTCCTGTATTTTCTTCCTGGTTTACACGAAGATTCCATGCGGCCAGTGAATCTTTCAGCCTCTAGGCGAAAAATGTTGCCGAGGAAAAACTCCGCGGAGTCCAATCGTTCGCCACAAAATGCTGAGGCAGTTGAGCAAACCAGCACATTCTCCAGTAGTACACGTTTTTTTTCCACATGTATTGCTATATAAATGGGGTAGGGCTACTTCTATAAAATACTTTTGACTTGGGAGCTCATATTTGGGGTCGATTGTTTTTAGCATGTAGATAAACCCATATTTTTCAAGTGTAAATGGGCACCATATCCTTGGCGATGTGAAAATATCACTGCATCTATAATTTCTTTTCATTTTTTCTTCCCTTCTTATCATATGGCACAAAACACAAAAAAGATGCTGCTATTGTTATCTGAATTTTGGCTGGTTTGTGGAAGCCGTCGCTTGCTTGCGTTTCTCGCATAGCTAGACAGTCTGTCCATTCTGAGGCATGCCTCTGACGGAAATGCTAAAATCAGTTTGTTGTGCGGCTACCTTTGGTAGCCACTGACTTGAAAGAAACTTTACAGCAGACAGTAGCTTGCTCAGTGTCAGACTTAGCAAAACCAAATGACTTCCAAATGACGGCGGTAACGCTGCCAGTATTCGAGACGAGCTCATCACTTGTTAACGCGTGTGTTGCCATTTTCAAATTGAGTGCTTGTTTCCGAAGGCGTGGGAATCCATGAAAGCGGTCTGGTTTGCTATAATTTAATGTATGTCAAAAACGTTTTTTAAAAAGCATAAAAATATTTTATGTGCATCGTTTACTCAGTTGTATTAACCTGAAGCTACAATGAATCAACCTAAATTCCGATTTTCATTTCGCACATCATCTTAAACAAAAAATTTGAATGAATTGATGAAAGCGATTTATCACCCAGATCTACCGAAGACTGATTTTCTTCAACTATAGCCCTGGGGAACCCAAGAGGTCATATATGATCCTTCCTTTTATTTCTGCCTTACATGTAATCCACTCATCAAAGTTAGGTTTTTTTTTTTGCTTTACAGCCCATTGTACTATTGTACCAAACAGGCATGTTATAATGGTTACTTCATTCTCATGATTCACAGCCCATTGTACCATATAAATATGGCCCCCAACACATTTTGAGGTTGTTGCTGCACATGCTGCCATGATTCACCTGTCAAGCTGTGAATAGGCAAGTGGCAGAAACTTTGCATCATCAGTTATAATGTTTAGATGTTATAGAACATGTATAACTAGGTTTTGGATGTTCATGTGCTCAACATCAGCCTCAGACAAAAACAGAGGGAATACAAGTGGCGCACCACACCTTACAACCCACCAAAAGTAAACTTTGTGTGTAGTACACTTTTTTGCAGGTCTGTTCATTTGACCTGTTTCTTGATGGCTTGGCATGTTTGAAGCATGTGTTTTATTGCCAGCACATGGTGAATGATGAAAAGGAAAACTCAATAAATGCATTTTGAAAATAAGAATGTAGCAAAGATTTGGTTTTTCCTTCTTTTCTGTTCTTATTTCACAGGTGAAATTAACAAGTAGGAACTGCATGCACAGTCCAGCGGCTCGTATATGACACATTCATAACATGGACCGGGAAAGGGTTATTTTTACAAAACACCTGTTTTTGAGTTCACTAGGTCTGTATGATCATTTTAGCCAATGGACATATTTTTCCAGTAATGATAAGGTGGTCTGGGTTCCCCAGGGTTATATTCCCTTTTGATCTAGGCATCCAAAAATCACCAATGTTGCTGTGATTTTTCAAAATGTCACATCGCGATTAGCCCCAAAAACAATCTAATATAAAAACCGAGTACCTCAAATGAAACCTCCAAACCCCTGCACTGATTTTTCTTCAATAAAAAGATTTTAAAAAAAAAAATTACTGACAGTTCATTGGAATAGGGTAGCCTCTAAATATTATGACAATTACAAAAGTTATTAAAAATTAACATTTCCTATAAATGATGATGCACATGGCAGTCATGGTGTTTGACATATTTCATTTCATTGTTTTGAGGTAAAGCCAAAGCTGAACATATAGTGCTAAGGGAAGTGCTGTTGGGGAAGCTCTGAATGGGGATTCTTACAGGATAAGAGAAAACGACAGCAGGTGAATGAATGCATGTGTAGTGTTTGTTATGGTGTGCTGGGGAGCATAATAGTGAACCTGAGGATGCAAGAAACGAAGGTCACTTGAGAAACACGCCCTCAGCAAACAGGCATGTTATAATGGTTACTTCATTCTCATGATTCACATGCATATTCACAGCATTACCATTCATTAACAGAATAGTGTATTGTTACGCAGAGTGTTCTTTCAAATGTAACAGGAGTGTATCACACACTGGCAAAACATGTAACTGTGAGCCACCAACAATAAATACCTACCTGTAGGAGGCACTGGAGGACAACCTCCGGCTGCAGGGGGGTAACCCCCAGACTGAGGTGGGTACAAGCCAGGCTGAGGCGAGTAGCCCCCAGGCTGAGGTGGGTAGCCGCCAGGCTGAGGTGGGTAGCCGCCAGGCTGAGGTGGGTAGCCAGGATAACTCATTGTATGGACCTTAGAAACCAGACAGAATCTCATGATTTTGGTGCAACTCCTAATTTTAGAAATTCAGAGGTTACTAAATTGCTATTTTGGATGCATCAAAATATAACATCATAGTACGAATTATACCTTTGTCTGAAGCTCATGCTTTCCCAAGTAATATTTTTACAAAAACACCTTAATGTGAATAGCCACATTTAGATTTTTTTCATATTTCCATCCCATGCTTTTTATATTCAACACCCCCTTAAAAACACGAAGCCCAACTTTGAAGTCCGGTATTTGTTATAAACTTATGCCGACTAGATGTACCGTATAAGAACGGCCTCAAATAGTTAGAGTGAGTCGTCGCACGCACTAGAGAAGGGCGTGTACAGCTATACATAAATCTAAAGACGTGTGAATTCGTCACGGCTACACGCTTCACCAATAGACAACCGTATGGCATGTGTGTTTTACACAAAAATGCTTAAGAGCAGTATTTAGTTTCTATTTTACGAATAGCTAACCGCTACTTACAGGTTGATACAGAAAATAAACGTCAAGTCGGTTAGCTGTTAGCATCAATAGTAATGGACAGTTTTAGCAAAATACGGCGGACACAGTATTACTAACAACGTCAATCACAACTAGACGTGTATTTTAAGATGAGGAAATGTGTGGCGGTTAAACTAATGCACTGGTTTTTGCTTTTACTTGTGAAATCAACTGCGCAAGATGGCAAGACTGCCAAGGCGACACCTTACGCAATCTGCCCAGGCTGCGCATACTGCGTGCCTGAGTTGTGGGGAACCGAACGCCCTCCAGTGGTCTGTACTTCGAAGCGGGGATTACTGGTTTATCGGGGTAACTTGTCGGATTTATGATACCACAGTTTAAATGGACTTCATATTCATATGTTGCCCAGACTACCTTAAATCCCACAAGTTACCCCGACAAGCCAGTAACTCCGCTTCGTAGTACAGGCCCAGGCGGCCGCCGCGAGCGTTGGGGGAGCAGTCACTCGTTTGCGGTTTTTCTTTGCTCATTCACGCACCAGCATGTACAGTAAAACCCATCAGAGAGCATATAGTATAGCATAGTCCTATACTTACTTGCTTTTTTTTTTTTTTTTACCGGAAAACACAAACAGAAGATGAAGAATACAAGGTAAAAATGTAACGTTAAATCTCTTATTTTCGTAACGTTACCTGTAAAATTTGACATTTAAAGTCATTAAAAGCCTAAATGCAAGGCCCGACACTTACCCGAAAGCTGCAACAACCGGAGCAAGCCCTAAAGGAAAACCAGATAATCCAGGAAACTAAGCAGCAGTACCCGCCCCATATTTGGGTTGAGTCTTCGTCACAGTTTCCATAAAAGACACCGCCCAGACTTCGTTTTACACTAGTGGCCCCTGTAGATAATTTTGAGTCGCTTTCTGTTACTGCAACGCGACCAGGTGGCCTTGCAGGTATTTGGAGCGTTCATCCATTGTAACGTTTGAGCTTTCAGTAAAGTCACATATTTATTTGTTTTAAGTAGAAACATGATTCTTAAGCATACGACAGTGATAAATAACCTCTAATATTTGGTGAAAACTGACTCATCAAATAAGTGGGATGGCACTGGATTAGTAAAATACGAAAATAAAATTTAGAAACCTAACAAAACTAAAACTATAAATATTACTTCCGAAATTAACTGAAATAAAAACAAACGCCAAGTTCAACTGTATTTAATACGCTACTGTTTGTTTAAAGTAATGAAATGCTTATCTTTACCATCATTAGTGCATGTTTTGCCTATTGTAAGGCATTAATACATAATTTGACTGATAGTGGCTGCGGGCTGAGGCATCAGCCTTAGGCGATACTAGTGCTTACGATAAACGTGGATGGTCTACTTCTCATTATCACTGACTGGTGCACTAAGTATTCATGTAAAATCATCTAAAAATATCTCCACGATATGTCCTTCCTAGACATGAAATGACTAAAACGTAAACAGAAATTACAACATATAAAAACTAGAAATATTTTTTCTACTGGACTTTAAATGAAAATTAAATTTATATGAAAACTAAATTTAAAAACTGACACTACAATAACAGTGGTGGATATCTGACACCTAGGCAGTACAAGCAGCAAGTAACAAGCCCGGGGGATGACGGAGTTATTCACAATACTTAAAGTGCAAAAAAAGTGCAAAAACACATCGAAGGCTGAACACATGGATTTATATATACAGTGCCTTGCATAATAAGTCAGCGGCATACATGATGAAATAATTTAGGCTGAGTGGTGCCATAACAATATCCTCACCTTGACAATTAGTAGCACAAAAAGATTGCAGGTTCTAATGGAGTGGGACATGAGCAAAGCCATGCATAGAGTTATGGTGTGATACCACCAAAGTGGAATGTCACATCACATTGTATCAAGAATGCTAATATTTTATACTGACACTGTCTACTATAGCCAAGGTTTATGAACAATTTCCTGAATGTGCTAAAGAAAAAAAACATCAATATTATAATCAAATGTGTGAAGTAATTTTATCATATAGATAAGGGTAAACAGACTTCACCAATGTTTTTGGTGGGTCTCCAGATATGGAGTCAGAAGAGTACAATAAAAAAGAATAAATCTTTAAAAGAATAAGGAAATAACTGTTGAATCAGAAAGTGAAATTAATACAAATAAAATAATAAGGAAAAGAAATTAAAAGAAAAAGGAAATTAAAGCTTGTCTTATTGCTTTTAATTTTAATGTTTTACTTTTGCCATATTTAACTTTGCGGTATTGCTTTTAACAAAGGGACAAGCTGTCAATCAACTGGCTTTGGGTTCGCCTTCCTAAACAGGCTGCGTAGTCAGTTCCAGCACACATGAAATCAAAAGCAATATGGTAAATAAAAAAGTAATCTGGTAAAATTAAAGGCAATATGGAAAAGCATAAGCAATCCAGTAAAGTTAAAGGCGATATGGAAAAAGCAAAAGCAATCCGGTAAAGTTAAAAGCAATAAAGAAAAGCATTAAATTTCTTAATCTTGTATTTTTTCTTTTCCTTACTTTATTTTTATTTGCATTTATAAAATTTTCATATTCATCATTTATTTCTTTATTTTTTATGCAGAATTGTTCTTTTTTTATGGCACTCCTGTGACTCCATATCCAAATTTTCCATTGTTCAACTTTAATGTTATCTATTCTCAATAGAAATATATCAGTGCCATCTTGTGGAGAAACTTTGCCACTACGCCGTGACAGAAAAAAAACTGCACGAAGGCGCCGTCATGCAGTGCTCCCCCACCCTGGATAATCTATAGTGTATTCAGGCACTGTGTCCGAGCAGGATGAGGTCTATGGTTGCATTGGAAATTCCACACTTCCACACTAAATACTGCAGCAAAATAGTACACAACACATACTAGTTTGTCCAAAACTATGATGTGCATCACTTAGTGCACAAAAAGTTTTCAGATGCCATCCTACATCCGGTGAAAATCCAGAAGTGTCCAAAGTGTGTGAACAGTATTCCAATCCCTACTTACAGCATTCTGTCTTTTTGGGTACACACCTGCCTTCAATTAAATTGACTCTGATTAATCCCAAATAAAGTTCAATTGTACTATTAAGATTTTCCTGACATTTACTCAGTTGCATCCTACAGCAAGAGCCGTGGTTGGCAGTAAGCGTACACAGCATCAAAGGGATCTCATTGTTGAAAGGTATCCGCCAACACAAAAAATTTACCACGGCATTAAATATACAGTGGTACCTCGGTTCTTGAACTTAATCCGTTCCAGAATCCAGATCGAAATTTTGATCAAATTTTTCCCATAAGAAATAATGGAAAACCAATTAATCGGTTTCCGGCCCTTCAAAATTACCCCAAAATATGTTTTTTATTTAGCATTTAAACACAAAACGAACAGGACAAAACAAGAAGAGCATTTTTTTCTTTAATGGCTTCCGAAACGATAAAGATCTTATTCAAACATTACCCCTGTCCTTCCCAGGGTTGTACTGGGACATAAAAACAGCCCTGGACATCATCCACACCACCCCCACCACGTTCTCACACACACACACACACTCTGTATGTATCTATATGAATTAATCAGTTTCCATTATCCTCAATATACATGTAAAATGGCTGATTAGAATATAAATACAATTTATTTACTATTAAAATGAATTGAAAAATAATAAATAAGAAAAAGCTGATTTTTTTAATTGTAAATAATAAAAGGTCTTAATTGATGTATGGTTCACAATACCAATAAGCAAATCCCTTAATAGCCAAAAACCTTTGAGAGTGGATTCTGATTAACACTACGTTTATTAAATGTTCGTCTCACCTCAGCAGTCTGGGCCGCCCTGCTGATATCTTCACCTAAGATTTTTGCCAGCCTTCCAGCAAACAGATTTATTTTAACACATTTGGTGGCCTCTGGCTCAAGTGCTTGTCTTTTTTTCTCTCTCAACTTCTCAGCTCCTCCTTTACATTTTGATATTTTGTGTTTTATCATGTTCACTATCGTTGCACACAGAGTAGACAGCATCAGCTAACTTGGCTAATCGCTGCAGTCGCTTATTCAGATGGATCCCCATGTGATCAGCTGTTTCTGGTTGTTGTCATTAGTCCTTTGTGTTTAGTCTGCATTTCAGTTTGTTTTCCCAGTCTGGTCATTGGGTGTGTTCGACTTGCTTACAGCGCTGGCTTAAAGCAACGCATTCTGATCCTGACGCAATGCAGTACAGTTAGATGCATTTCCACCTCTCACCCGGCTGCAGAAACTGAAAACCGCCTCCGTGACAGCACACCTTTGCCCTTATTGGCTGAAAAGTTTAATTACACGCATGACATTTGTATCCCAAGCAGTTCCAATGCATAATCTGCTATTTCTCCTGAGTATCACGTAAACCAGTGAGAACTGGTTTTCAGTTACTAATTTACCTGGTAAAATAAAGTTTAAATAAATTACATAAATGCTCTAATAGTACACGCAAGTTAGTGGTTTATTTA
>JABFDZ020000066.1:18030731-18044865 GCA_019775955.2 Pollimyrus isidori | reverse complement strand
TTTTGCACTTTCTAAAGTTTTTAGTTCTATTTTTGAGTAAAGGGTTGGAAATGAATGCTTTTCTTGTTTTTTTTTTAAATCCGATTCATCGATTAATCGAAAAAAAATAATCAACAGATTAATCGATTATTAAAATAATCGTTACTTGCAGCCCTACATTCAAGTAAGAATTACATTGTAGTATGTAGTATGGGCAGCGGTCATAGTTCGACTTCTGATATTCAGATGGAGTCCTAGGTCAAACTGGTTTGTTCAACTTTTAAGAAATTCGAGTTCTAGTGAGATTGAGAACCGAGGAGTAAAAATAGGACAAGAGTAACGTTACCAAGAACTGAAACTGATGTAAAGACAAGATGAAAACTGGTCAAGGAAGCTGGCAAGAGGCCTACAGCAACACTGAAGAGAGGTGGACAAAAAGTAAGTAATTTTTCAAATATCATACATAGGAAAAAGCTCTGGTGATTATTAAAATTGTTCATTTCTAGATAAATGTAATGAAAGTGCACTAACTGGTGAAAAAGTGCCTCCATAACTTTAGGCCTTAACCTCCTGAGACCCAAGGAAAAAAGTGTCCTTCAGTTTTATATTTTTTGTCTTTGGAGGAAATAAGACATCCTACTATTTAGATTTTTTTATATTTATTTTTAATTTCACAGCATGTCCCCTTTAATGTACAACAGCAATAAATACATTTCCTAACATCAGTGAAAAGACACATGCAAAAACAACATGACCACTACAATTGACATAAATGCATGGGTGGGGTCTCAGGAGGATAAGATGCTGGTGGAAGGAATACTTTGAAGACCGAAATTTTACAATGATATAAACTACATGTAGCCTAAGCTTTAAAAACACTTTGATCAGAGACGGGTCAAAGCCTGTCTTAGGCTGCCTAGTTCCACCACATTCGTAGGCTTGTTTCCCCCTGCTAGCCAGCGATGCATTTTCCAAACAACGACGGAAGTTAGCATTAAAGATGCATCGTACTACGTAAGTTCGCGGTGTATTTACCTCCATAGTTCGAACAATGGTTTCGGGAAACACCTGCATCTAGGGATGGGAATCAAAAACCGGTTCTTGTTGAGAACCGGTTCCCAATTTTAAAATTCCTTGGAATTGTTTGCCATTTTTGCAAACGATTCGCCTATCGATTCCAATCGCCTCGAATGACGTCAACACGTTGCGTAGCGTCATTTACCCAGCAGGAAACATGGCGCCTAGGCGGCACAAACGCTCAAAAGTTTGGTTATACTTTACGAGAAAGGATGACAACAGGGCAACTTGCAATACTTACAATGTAGATATTTCATCAAAGGGAGGAAACAATACAAATATGCAAAAGCATTTGCTCACACAACACGCGATAACCTTAAATTAATGTTGTGTTTCTGATCCGCTCCGGACTAGTGAATCTCAACCCAGCAGCAGCGGTAACGTTTGCACGTCTTATCCTGTTAATGCTGCAGGTAATTAATTAACTAACATTGCATATTATGTTAGCGCGATTTGCTTTATTGCAAAACCTGCTATTACTGTGCATTGCATTTAGATGATAAGATATAAAACAAAGTTCTAAGATAATTGAAATGTGTGTTCTCCTTTTTAAAAAATAAGAATCGATAGGAGAATTGATAAAGAAACGAATTGTTAAACAGAATAGAAAATGGAATCGGAATCGTGAAAATCGTATCAATTCCCATTCCTACCTGCATCATACTTGCATAATTTGAACCACGCAATATACTAACGTAGTTAGCAACTATGGTGTTGTGAAACACCCCAGCATAGGTTTATATTAGTTAGTTTAACATTAGTTAATCCCTCACTTTCACTAATTTCTAACACTTTAAGTCAAACTGTATGGTATTTTTGTCATGCACATTTTATTTTAGCCTACTACGTACACTAGGGAAATGAAAGCATCACCTGAATGTGGGTTCTCAGGTTGGTGTTAAATATCTTAAACGTTGACAACAGTTTGGTCTTGGGATTGCAAAGGACACATCTAAACATATATTTTTCCTCTGTCAATTCAACAAGTGTCATATATTTTTGGAGATAAGGTCACGGCGTGACGTCAGTGGACTGCTCCTCTTGTTTTCCTCCACACTGCGTGTGTGTGACTCAGTCGCTCTGCTAGTTCCATTCCCATACGCATGCGTGTTTCGATTAGGGTTGACGACCGTCCCGAATTGTCCGGGACATCCCGAAATATGGGTTATTTTGAATCGTCCCTTCACTGACAACCATCCCGGACAATTCGGTACAGTTGGCAACCCTAGATAGACAGGCAGTAGAAGCGGAGTACAAGGTTGCACGTGAACATACTTTATTTCTGTCTGATTGCCGCGTTTCAAAGTTATACTGCAGAGAAAACTGACATGTCCTGGAAATTGTATCTTTTATGGACGTCGCTATTTGATAAAAAAAGCGTAACTACTGAAAAGGTATTTGATTCAGAAATCAACGAAGCTTGAAGATGTTGTTAAACTAATAGCTTCGTTACATGTAGCAGCGTTACCGACCATCACTGGTAGCATGTATTTGTTTGCAGTATGTTTGCAAATGCGTTATGAACTTAATATGCTTTGTTGCCTTGCAATGTATTTTTCTATTAGACGTGTGTCTTTTATGTTGAATTTCATTGGGTTAGTGGAGAATGGCCATGCTGCTTTGCAGTAACTCAGATAACTACCTTACACAATTGTGGGGGACAGTATAACATCATAGAATGCAACACACATCAAACCTTAAGGTGGATGAGCTACAAAAGCAAAATAACATGTCGGGTTCCACTTCTGTTGACCAAAAACAGAAAGCTGAGGTCGCTGTGAGCAAATGCTAACTAAAACTGGACAGTTGAAGAATGGAAAAACTCTGGTCTGATGAATCTCTATTTCAGATGGCAGGCTTAGAATTTGATATCAACAACCTGCCTTGTGTCAACAGGCCAGGTTGGTGGTGGTAGTGTAATGGTGTGGACAACATTTTTCTTGGCACACTTTGGGCTCATTACCGATCAATCAATCAATCATTGCTAGACTGCAGCAGCCTTTGGTCCTTCAAGGTTTACAAATTACATCAATATAAATTGAGTTTTGGCCACCAGGTGGCAGAATATTCAAAGTGATACATTTTCACACAGTTGAAAAACTTGAAGTTCCATAGGCTATGCATAAACATATTTACACATGAATTTTGACGATATTGCCTGGGTCAAATCACCAGTGGGCTTCAGCTTGTTTGGGAATTTAAGAAAGACTAAATGTGAGATGCAACATCTGGCCAAACTCCCCATAATTCCCAGCTCCCCTCAATGTCTATGAGCTGCTTTTGCTGGATTATCACCTGTGCATTTCACAAGCAATCAGTCAGATCTGGTCACGTGAAAAGCAATAATGTAACAAAACAATTAGGATTACTGGAGTGCATCTGAAATGAGTATTAAATTAAACAAGATGATAACAAATAAATAAAGCTGTCATACCAGACATTACAAGTGTGGAAAAAAATAACACCAATGGAGAATATACCAGGTACAGTTCCTCTGATAATGTACAGTATAGAAAGTGTAACTGTAATAACTATATAATGTGACATTTAGTATTGACTGTCTAATTAATTAATCACAATTGTATATTTTATAAGCTGGAAACTGACTTGTGCCGTGTCACTTTTGACATGTACAACTGTATGATACAGCAAAGTTTTTCATTTACTCAGTATGAATGCAAAGATTTTGAAAAATTTGAATGAAATACATGCTCTGAATACCCAACTCATTAAGTAAATTATCTGGTCAATAGGTGATTAACTAACCAGCTACCGAAATACTGACTGTAGTCCTTATAGTAAAACTTTCAAAGTGCTTTACACATTCTTTCAAACATATATGAAATGTACATGAGACATATGCATGAATTACATTGAGAAAGCTGCATACTCTTTCAAAGAAATTCCAAAAAAATTCTTCAGACATTTCAGGAGCAACCTTCTTTTTAAAGAAAATTAAAACTTAACACTAATTCAGATATTTCCAAAGTCTGTGATTCAGTGAAATTCAAAATGCCCACTGTGTGAAACAGTCATCATGTGGCTCATAGTTCAGTCCTTATTGTCTGGATGCTGGTCACTGTCCCTTTTGTTGTGTTGACCTCCATTTTGACTTTGTCTCGAACGGCCCTTCTTTTTCTCCTTGTGACTTTTTTCCTGCCTCTTCTCTTCTTTGTCCTTGACCATGGCCCACAGCTGGTCAAGATCCAGTGTGTCATCAGAGCTCGCCAACATTTCAGTGTTGCTGAACACACTCTTAAAGAGATGCAGGTGCTCCTGCAGGGCGGCGCGCATCAGCACCACCTCAGAATCAAGTTGTGCCACCTGTCCAGCAGAGGACATTTGATCTGTGCTGTTGCAGCAGGAGAGGCAGCCCTGGGCTTTGGGTCTGCTCACCTCCACCCCCAATCTCTCTATCTCTCTCGCCAGCTTCTGGATTTCTATGGGCAACAGTTGTGAATCTGGGAAAGTATGTTTGCTTTGGTCCCCACTTCTTTTCTTGAGGCCTCTGGTGGACCACTCTGTAGGTGCTGTGTGATCATACATGTCTGGGTCCTCAGATTGTATGGACATCCTAACACTGTGCAAGGTGTGGTTCTGGCTCTTGATCTGCTCATACATGTGTGTAATTTTTGCTTGAAGCACAGGGATGGAGTATGTTTTAAGTTCCAAGGATGGCCGTTCCCTAAATTCCAGCACTTCCTCTCCTAGCAGGATTTCCAGAACCTCCGAGTGTCGGATAGCATCTTTCAGGAGCGTATCAAAGAAGCCGGAAAGCCGAGTAATCTCTTCCTCTTTTTCTGTATGCTTCTTATACAGATTTTGAATGTCTTGTTGGTTCCCAAGGAATCCAGAGTACAGCTGGGACAGGTCCTCAGCCAAGAGGCGGCTCTTGTTCTGCACAGAGGCCAGAGATTCTTGGACCTGTAGTAGTCTCACATTCACATCATCCATGCTGGTGTCCCAGTTCAAATACCATTGATGTTGCTCATCTGTGGTTTCCAGGGCCAGCTTATTCTCATTCACCAGCTCCGTGACATTGACCACCTTCCACGATAGCCTGGACAGGTCTTCAGCTAAGGTTTCACAGTTACAAGAAGTGGAGTTCAGGATTTTGTAAAACTGTATAAATAGGTAGTCTGTGTCGGAGTCTATATCCCTCAACTGGCTCTCTTGTTCTGTGAGGTTGCTGACTAACTCACTGACTTGCCTGAGCACCTCCACCTTGGCCGCCTCTACGTCCAGCCCCGTCTCCATGTACTGTATCTGGCTTTTGCGGCTGGTGTCCTTGATACGCTCATCCAAGCGTTGGTACTCTGCATGTAGGCTGCCAATGTTGTTTCTGGCCAGATTTAGGTCCTCCAACAAGGTGTCTACCTTAACTGTGTGGTTAATCACTTTCTTATCCAGGCTACTGATTGCCTCCCACATCGCAGAGTCCTCCTGTTGCTTACTCGGCTTGACGCCTCCACCTTGGTCACCTCCTCTTTGCACCCAGTGCTCCAGCTGTGCATGGTCCTCCCTCACATCAGCTAAGGAGGCATTCAGAGACTGGAGGCTCACCTAGTGGGTTAAAGGAAGACATGTCTTCAAAGAGCTGCACCCAACAAGAGCCTGACCTCACAATAGTTAGAAACTGTGAAAATATAGTCGCCACTATGAAAATTAAAGGTACAGCAAGGGAAAGTGTAGGAAGTTAACAAAAATGAACAGAGGACAGACCTGTATCATTTTCTGGCTGCGTTTTATTTTTCCGTCCATGTCAGTCTTGAAGTTGGTCAGGTTATAATGCATCATGGCCTGCTGGGAGTGTAATCCGCCCTCCAGCCGCACAGTCATGTCTGACATCGCCTGTTGCACGTTGCCCAGCCTGTACTCCAGGTCTCGGTACACTTCTGGGAGCTCCATCACTGCTGGCTTTAGACTCACCCATTCTTGCCTGTGCTTAGTCAGGTCGTGCGACAAGTCTCCCACCTCCTGGGAGAGATGCTGCAGGGTCTGGTTGAAGCTGTCCAAGAAGGGCTGGATCCTGGCCATCAGCATGGTCTCAATGTGCAGGAGGGACAGGGGCTCGCCACCATATGGGAAGGGCAGTTGAATTGATGGGTCCACATCTGCCGGTCCACAAACATGAAAATTCTCAGTTTCTGTGTGTCCTTACAGTGCCACCAGCGCTACTTATAACCCCAGTGACTGAAAACATCTGATTTTCTTTGTCCTCCCATTGACTAATAGAATGGAGGGTAGTGGGGGTACAGAATAGTTCCAATGTACACAGATACTGTAGCATTCCATCAGGCATGGGCATCCACAGGTAGGGCACAGAACACTGGGTTAAGGTCATAGATCCCTACAGAGCCTGCGGATCACTCCACTTGGCTGAAGCCACACCATCTCCAGAAACATACTCATTCAACAGTTCCATAAGATTATTACATTTCTTAAAACTAACTCCCAGCATTCAGTTGTGAGCTACATCTCAATGGAATCCCTGTGAGGAAGAATGGCATGGCCCCTGAATCATCTCCAAATATGGTGAGGGGGCCGCTTGTTTTAACACCTCACTTCACATGGCATAGGGACCCTGTACTTCCCCTCCTGCCCATTACATCATCCTTTTCACAAAGTGAGAAAATGAGACCAGCAGAAACAAAGGATTTCCTGCAAAGGAAGCAGAACTGAAGAAGGTCTGGGGGGGTCGCCATCTATATTTGGATTCGCAGCTATAACATAAATCCTGACTCTGGGGAAGAGCCCCTTGGAGGATGTGGGTGAGACTCCCAGCTGCTTGGATTTCAGATGAAGACCCATCTGTTATGTTAAGGGCTTCTGATAGAGAGGTCAGCAACATCACAACGTTGTTGTGAGAGGTTCAGCCAACCATTTTCTACCACTGGTGTGCAAGAGTAACAGCTCGTAAGACAGAGTTTAATATTCAAGCTCAACATTGTATTCAGGACTTCCAGGTTAATTCCAGCTTTTGTGGTACAACAGTCCAGGGAATCTAAGAATTTCCTACCTGTTTTATGGTGGTCATAATCTTGGTCAAAATGATGATTATGGTTATGGTGACTGTCATGCTCGCCATCATGACCATGCTTGTAATCATGTTGGTGACCAAAGTGATCTGTATGAGCCTGGTCGGGTTTCAAAGCTTCTTCGGTGCTGTTCTCCTCCTCAAAATGCTCATACACTTGGAAGCCATCAGGATTTGCTTGTCGCTCATCTGCTGGGTAAAAGCATGAAGAGCATGTAATGATGACCTCCCAAAGACCATGGCCAACTCTCCCAGCCCCCCAGAAGGGTAGTACAACACAACCTCAACCTGCATGGAAACCCCACCCTCAAAGATCTCAGGGCACTGTGGTACACTGCATTGTTGTTCGTGTGGAAAGGGGTGGAATATTCCCTGGAGACTTTTGTAACATATGAAGTACCATAAATAATAGGGTGTGGAGGGCAGATGAATGGACCGTTTGGAACTGTCTGGGAATTGCTTTGTTTTTGCTTTCGTTTCAGTTATTTGCAGTACTAAACTGAAAGGGTAGCCAGTAATATATCTTTATGTGAGCCCCCTTATTTTGGGTTTGTGGTAGCGTCCATGAGAATCGGCAGCACACCCTTTCCTTCTGCCCCCCCCACACACACACACACACGCGCACATATACGCCCCAGACACCATCATTTGCCCATTGTTCATACAAACTAGTCCTTGTCAGTCTCCCAGAAAAGGGGCAGCAAAGTGACAACAGGTCGAATAAGCAGACATACCTCTGTGGTGGATCTCTGACAGCACAGGAGGGTTGCTTCCTGTCTGCTCACTGCTGTCCGAGACGTGACCCTGCGTGACTGTGTGGGGGAGAGGGCCAGCAGACAAGGGTGAGGGTCACTTAACCAGTTTCTTATCCTTCACAAACATTCTGTTTCCCAGCCATTGCTCTCAGAGTCACACACACTAACTCTCTCCAAAAGCGGCAGACCCTGATAGAGGCTTGGCTAATATTAGTCAGCAGGGATCCATCTCTATATTAACTCAGAAGAATGTGCACCAAAAAAACGCCTGCTACAACTCAACCCAAAAATATAACTATAACATTCTCCCAGGATGTTAAAACAATGTCAAATCTCTTTCCATACAAAGATGTTTCCTAATAATTCTGATATATTTACACAATGTGTTACATTTTTGTCTTCCTGCCAAATATTCAAATTTTTATGTCATTTTATTCAAATTTTTTTTATTTATTTAATTTATTTGATCTCAGTGTCAATTTCTTATCTAAATCTGCTTTGATTGATTGCTGTAACTGGTTTTTATTACTGGTTTTATTATTGTTTTTTGTTTATTCTTTGTATGTAGGCTAACTAAGCTAGGGTAAGAAGCTGCTAGACGCCTTGTGGGTGAAGTTGTTTGTTTTTGAAGCTGATGGAATCCCTGACTATCAGTGTCATTCCAGCACTACAGTCTCCAGGCTGCAGACCGGGAAACCCTGACAGCTTTTTCAGTTCTCTTGGAGTCTGCTTGTGGATTTCCACTTGGTCATTTGGAAAAGCGTTTGGTTCTCCTCCAGCAGGAGGATGTAAACAGGAATCAGAGCATGTGTTGGAGGAGGGGAGCCCAAGAGATACGGCTGCCTCCGTGTGTTTGAATTCAGCAGCATAACTGCTAGCTGGACGCATTTCTTGCTACTAAACAACAGTTCCTGATACCTGTGTCCTCGCAGTTGCTTCCCCCATGACCTGGACAGCACCTCCACAGTTGGGCCGAGACGATCTTTGGCAGCTCTTTGTACACAGGCCGCACAGACAGCTTGTACCTGGGTACATATGCAGGGATAAATGCACGCAATCTGTTCTGCCATTTCTTCTCCAGTGGTTCAGAAAATTGCAAGATACGTAGATGCATTAACAAAAGATGCTGAGAGCTGACTTGCAGTAAGACATATTCAAACTAAACATATTTAAAGGACTTAATTTATTCTTTTTAATACTTTTAATTTTCATCTGTTTATCCGTCGATGTTTACGTTCCAGAAATTAGGACACAAGTCATTCATAAGTCATTTTATTTAGGCTTTTACGGGATTTAAGCACAGTAGGACGTAAGAGGATGGATGACTATATTTGGGTTGGCCGGTGTCCTGGGTGCTATACTTACATTACCAGTTGGCAGTCTGCTGAGCCACTGGGACAGGGGCTCTGCGACTTCATGGTGTATTTCTCTGTCCCGTAGGACACCTTCATGGTCACCACTCGGTAGCTGATGTATGAACACCAGTTCCTGTGGGCAGGGTCATGAGACAGGCACACTCAATTCAAACCAATCCAGGCCTCCACAGGGTGTGGACCCCAGTCACTTGATCAAGCTGCTACTCCAATGGACGTAGCTCGCTTATTATAGTTCCGAAGATCCAGGCCAGTCCTGACTCAACCTGAAATGGCCCAGTGTTACCCCGCTCTATGCTGGGATGCTATTGAAAGAATGCCTCCCCCACATTCCCCATCAGAGGCTAAGGGTGCTGTGCTTTTCCATTGCAACAGGTACCATACTTTCGGTACTTTTACCTTTTCCATTGACTTCTGGTTGAGTACCAGTACCAAAAGTTCCAGTACTTAAAGTACCAAACCAATATTTTTTGGGGTGGGACTTCAAATATTTTCGTTGTCGATTAGTTATCCAAATAGCTTGCCTCTGAAACACAATACAATCGTTGTCTTGAAAAAATCTTGTGAAAATAATGCTAAATGAAGCCAAAAAAAAAAGTAATAATAATGGGTACATGGTCAAATGAAGAGACCCAAGCTTAAATTTTGATTTGGTCTGAAGATCAGATACAACAAAAACAGGATGGAAAGACAAGAAATGAAATATGTAAGTGAAACAGGACAGCACTGTACTGGAAAAATTTCAAATTTTTGTTGTAATAAATACTGGGGTTTCTCACAAACCCCTAACAGAATGATTGTGATTGGAGAATGCTTGCAGCACTCATACAAAAACTTCAACTTTAATCTGACTTTTAAACATATTCTGTATAATCTTTTTTTTATTACTTACATTTTCATTGTTTTCCAAGCACACACACCACAATATAAAATTACACTATTCCAAGTATCCAATGGAATAGTGTGAACTATGCGTAAAACAGAAAGCAAACAAAAAAACAAACTAAAACATACCTAGCATACAGCATATACAAAGTTTGCAATTACATTTAGAGATTTAAGTTAAAGTCTGTTAAACATTAATCGCCCATGTCATTTAAACGAATGTATTACATCCATTTTTTTCCTCAAAACTCTATATATAGATATATCCATTTGAAAAAATTCCTATAAAATATTGAACCATAGGCTTACTTTGGGAGGATCAGGTTTAAGCCAATTTTTTGTAATCACCTTTCTCCTTGCGGTGAGGAGAACCTTCAACAAACAATGATCATTCTGTACTATAATTCCTGAGGTATTAGGTATCCCAAATCCCAGCACCTTCTCTAAAACCGTATGTATTTTCTCCCAGAAAGGTCTTATCTTTTCACAAGTCCAAGAAATATGGGTATGGTGCACTTTTAGATCACCACAAAGTCTCTAGCAAGTTTGGTGTTGTAAATAGTTTTGTTGAGTATTAGATTTAAAGAAGAATCAAATTAAGTGAATTTGAAGTTGTTTGTTGTGTTTTACGCATCTCATACCACTGCTCTTCAGTAATTCTCACATAAAGTTCTTTCTCCACATACTTTTCACATATAGTGTTGAATTCGGTTTACAGTCCATCAAACAGTACATTACGCAAGTTACTCTAAACTGATCTTTGTTGTTGTCATAACCGTCATCACTGGGTTAAGCCAAGAAAAATTTCCGTATTCATTTTGTTATAGTAGTAATCTCTCATTTGGACAAACCTAAAAAAATCTTGAGTCTGTAATGAGTAGCTATTTTTTAGCTCCTGAAATGTTTTAAGTTCTCCTTTATCAATAAATGTGTACCATTCATTCTTCACTGTTTTAAAAGATCTACACTCCCGGTTAAACTACATAATCTTTAAAGAGAATAATCATTAAAACTGTACAAATTGCAACGTTTTTTTTCTGTGACAGAGTAAAAATGTTTTAGAAAAATTTAAACTCCACACATTATAATGTCCGTACGGAATTGAAGGCAAGAAAAAGCCTGATCTTAATCTATCTGGTTAACAATGTAAGAGTTGGATATTTGTAACAAGCAATGTTGGTATTAACATTGCATGTTGTCTAGCCCTATAATATGCTACAGTCATTTTTCAAAAAAACTCCACCTTGCACTGTGATATCATTCAGCGTCTGTACTAGTTTTTACGCCAGTGGAAAACCAACACCTTGAAATAACAGAAGTGTGGTATCTTTTGCAGTGGAAAAGGGCTCTTTGTAAACACTTCACTCCGTTGTGGAGTGGAGCTTTCGTTCCTCGTTCCAGGTCACGTACATGTGATGCAGGGGAAGTCAGCGGCCCAGGATGCTTACTCTTCCATCCGGTATGCATTTCCTGTCCTCCCTCAGAGGCTGGTGACTCAGCAGTTGCTTCTTCAACTTCGCTGACCACTGCTACTTGGGCCTCAGAGTCAGGGAGTAGGGCCTGATTAGGCACAGGGAACCACTCTCTTCGACAGGAAAGGCTTGTCTGGTGCTGGACCCCAACCCCCAAGCACATCCAGAAGGACATGACCTCCCTTGCTATTGACCATGGAGCATGTGTGAAGCAATATGGATTTCCCCCCACCCCCTTTAAGGCAGCCTTGGCTTATACAAGCTCACTTCACCCTGACACGCCAAGCCAAACAAAGTGTCTAAGCCATGGAGTCCCGCTAGAGAACAAACCCAGTTAAAGAAGCTGGGTTGTTTTCATGGAGATGCTCATAAACACCTTTGCGCGATGAGAATGCCGGCAGGGGTGGGAATATGAAGCTGATTGTGTGCATTCCTCAGAGTTCTCTAAGAACCAGAAGACAGGGGAAATCATAGCTTTTATCCTTCTTCTGAGCTGGGAGGGGTCCAGCGGGTCACTGCCGTTTCCTGCCATTATCACAACACTAAAACCTCTTCAGCTCTACTAACAAACCACATTCAAAGAGCCCATGAGCCCAGTTCATTGTCTCCAGCTGGGCTCTCCAGCAGACTGGCTGCCATCATTAATGCTTTTCCTGGTTTCTTCCCCACCAGTGGAGTGAACTAAGCTGAGCCTAGTTATCTTAGTGAGCTCCATCTTCAACATATTTTTCCAGTAAATTGAGGATGTCTGAGCTCAGAACCATAAATGGTACATGGTAGCTGTTTAGAGTCAGGCACTGGGCTGCTGATACAGCCAGGCCACCAGCTACTGGTTGATGACATCACTGGACACTAGGGCAGATGAGGGGGGTCCATTTATCTTACAGTGAATGGAAACCTTTCAGAAAACTGCAGACTAATTGTGTTTGTCTGTGTTTGTCTGATTGTGTCTCAGGTCTTCGCTTCACATTCAGTGCTCTTTTCTTTCACTCAGCCCTGCTGGAAGTTTAGGCGTGACGACCCCAAACGCCCTACAGGACAGCGCTGTTAGCACCAAGTTACTGGGAGCACAGTTTGCCAGCTGGCCTGTTGTTCTCTCCCCCATTTATTATATTATGAAATGTTACATATGCTGCTTTTGTTCACTTCTTATCCAACTATTAAGTTTCAAGTTTAAGATTGGAAAGCTCTCCCAAACATTACACATGTTCTACCGTCTACAGGTGACCCAAATGGATCATCTGCCTACCCAAGGAATGCCACCCCAACCACCACCCCCCCCACCTCCATTAACTACTTTTGCTGTGCCCAGTCGACAACTGCCCACCAGACCTTCTACTGCAATTTGAATACTGGTGCCTATCCCACATAATCACTGGGTATTTGAGCACTGTGTCAGTGATGTCATTCAATCAGCTGCTTAAAAGAATTCATTGCTGCTAATTGCAGCCAGTGCAGACTCACCCCTCGTGGGACGTCGTTATCATCCCGCTGGAATAGTGCTGCTGCAATTCAGGGCCTAATGCTTGCATGTGGACTGAGAGGATTACTGTGGTACTAAAAGTGAAGTTCAGAGATGAGAGGTGAGTGGAGGAAGTCCACAGCCTCTCTCTGGCCATTGAGGTGGTTTACTATCCATATTGGCTTGGAAAACGACATACTTAACAGCACTTGGACTGCGAGGAGTGCGGTGACGATGTGCAGGCCCACCAGCAGCAATCTGGGCATTTGCTGAAGCCTCTGGCTAGGTTTACACCCCCAGCCGTGCACCCTGACTGCGCACGCTCAGTCACAAGGAGCTCGGTAAGGTGCAGCAAAGGATAAAAGCTGGACCCAATATCAAGTCACTGTCAGAAATATGCATTTTAAGAATGATCATGCATGTCTGTGTCTCAGCCCACATGCTACTGACCTGTGGAGGTCGAAAGAAGCTGCCCTGGGTCTGACCTCCCGTACTCCTGCTCCCCCCTCTATCTCCTATATTACAGAGTCTGTGGAGGCATTGGACAGGCACCCACCCAAAAAAAAATGCACAGCAACTCACCCTGCACGCTTGACAGAGTGCTGGCTCGCCGCATCATCTAACAGGGGTGCTGCTTCCTCCCCCCGGTGGTGTGCTGGCTCCACCGGGTGTAGGTGCCCCAGTGGTGCAGAGGCGGGGACCCGGTGCCCCTGCGCTCCCCCACGGCTGCCCTGCAGGAAGCGCTCCAAGCTATGTCCTGCAGCTTGCCGGGGCTCATCCTCCAGCTCAGGATCCCTGGCCCTCAGGTCGGCCGGCGCTGCCCCTAGCAGCCCCAGTAGGAGCCCCAGCCCCAGCACCACCCTCTGCACAGCCATGTTCCCGCTGCAGCCTCGGATTCTGCTGGGAAAAAATCTGGGGCTTTTGCTGGTAAAGCTGCTTGTTTTAAAAGTTTCACTTAGAAACTCCCATCTCCGTAACCCCTTCCCCCTGTCCCCCAATTCCCACCCCCCAGGGGGGCCGCCGGGGGCCGGGGGGGGGGGGGGGGGGGGGGGGCGGGGGCGGGGGGGGGGGGGGGGGGGGGGGGGGGGGGGGGG
>JABFDZ020000066.1:18001828-18014343 GCA_019775955.2 Pollimyrus isidori | reverse complement strand
ACGCCTCGGCGTCCTCCCCGAGGAGCTAGTAGAGGTAGCTGGGGAGAGGGAGGTCTGGGTATCCCTCCTGAAGCTGCCACCCCCACGACCCGAACCCCAGACAAGCGGCAGATGATGGATGGATGGAATTTAAGAAATACCTCTTCTGTTACTCTCTCATCTTCCTCACTCTCCTCTTCATCGTTGTCTGCTGGGAGCTGTGCAGGTGTAGCTTTAGCCCTCCCAGAACTTTTCCTCTGTACCATCTGGGCAATCTGACTTTTGACTTCTAAAAGCATCCCTTGTTCACATTGTTTGAATAGCTGGCAAATTTTTGAAGCCACCTAGTATGGAAACATTTTAAAAAACATTAAATGAACAGTAGCCTGCGAAAGTACTGAACCCTCTATAAAATGACTGGAATTGCCTGAGTGGGGCCAGCTCAATGTTCTGTTTGCAAGATGTTTGGCCTCCTGGATGCTTGCATGCAGTCGGACATCCCCTGCGAGCGATCTCAGCTGGTGGACTCACGGTCAAGGTCTCATCCGACAACACAAAGTTCAGATAACACACCTTGTAGGCAGATGGTGTGTATGCCACAAGCGGGGAGGGTGGGAGAATAACAAACAAAACCAAATAAAAATTAAAGTGGACACTGTAAAAGGCCCACCTTTTGCTGCCAGTACTTCAATTATAGGAGAATTAGAGGCTTTATCTCATCAAATTTTTATGTAGGGCTATTATATAGCACCTGTGCAGTAATCACCAGGGCTTCAGATGAAAGGTGAAGCATTTGGCCAGTCACCAGCTTCTTGATACTACACAGACATTTATTTACACACAATATTTGGTAAGCAGATTAGTAGTACAGGTAAAATATTAATGAAATGCATTTTGTGACACCCAAAAGTTAGTAATCTTTTTAAAATTTCATTAATGGAGCGCACCACATCATGCTGTTTGGGTATACTGTGTTTGGTATACTATGTTTGGTATACTTCAGTGCAATTTGCACTGACGTCAGTGGAGAAGTGGTGGCTACTTAGCTTTTCCTAGCTTTTAAAAGAGGAGATCTTGCGGCTAAACAAGATAAATAGATGTGTGGTGTGGTGGTACTTTTTGCAGTTTAAAGTCTGACATTTATTAAACATAATTATATGCCAAATTGACTAACATTTGGGCGTCAAAGTACCTCATTAATATGTTAGTTATAAATAGTATCTAACAAATCGTGGATGTGAATAAACCTCATAGTATTAAAAATCTGGCGTTTGACCAGATGTTTTGCCTGTCACCTGAAACCCTAGTGATTATTGTACATGCGTGATATAATATTGATATGATATCGCCTAGCCTTACTTCTATGTCGTTATAGGAAAATAGAAACATGGTTGAGTTACAATGATGGAGAAGAATATAATATGGATGGTTATATGTTGTTCCATAGGGACCGGATAGGCAAGAAGGAAGGTGGTGTTGCAATATGTGTAAAAGAAAACTTGCAGGCAAGGGAGCTCACTGATAACAATAAAAGGTATAGAAGCTGTATGGGTAAAACTAGATGATTAAAAACTCAAATGGCCTAATTGTTCGCGCTTGTTATAGAGCACTTAATGTAGCTGCAGAATGTTATACAAAGATTTCAGGAGTATGAGTAATGTAAATGGTGTGGTAGTTACGGGTGATCTTAATTTACCGGAATTAAAGTGGGACATTGTCTCTGGCTCTACACTAAATGAACTCGAGAGGGTAATAATTAGTACAGGTTTGCTTTTTTAGTCAGTTTGTTAAAACTCCTACTGGGGAGAAGCTATTCCTGTTTTTGCTAATAAACAGGATAGGATTGGAAAATTTGAGGTCTTTGCATCACTTGATAGTAGTGACCATACCATGGTTAGATTTTAGTGTTCAAAGAGCAAAGTACAGAACAACAATATACAATGTTAGGAAGGCTAACGTTAATGGCATGAGATCTATAAATTAAAATAAATGGAGTTAAATAACAAAACTGAAGGGTTATTGGAATTATTGCAAGTGCAAGAGAACTTCATATCTGTTTCCAGCAAAACTAAATCTACAACCAAGGTGGTTTACTATGGAAATTAAGAGTAAAGTCAAGAGAAAAAGGGCTCTGTTCCACACATGGAAAATAACTAATGATTTCAGAATAAAGCATGAATATCCAAATGTACAGGCCAAGTTAAGACTTGCGAAGAGGAATGTGGAAAGGAAGATTGCACTGGAGACTAATGATGACATTAAATGTTTCTTCCAATATCTGAACTCCAAAAGAACTCTAAAAGCTGAAATGACTAATCTGCTAGATAGTATGGGTCTTACAATTTAAAATAAAACTGATATAATTAATGAGTTTAATGATTGTTTTGCACGTGTATTCACTGCAGATTACATGAGTAATATACAGTCTTTGACCAATGTATGTATAACTGAGGCTAATGTGGTACAAATCCTAGCTAAACTCAAAATAAATTAATTGCAGGGCTCTGATGGCATCTTACCTGTACTTTTAAAAGAGATGGGGGATATCATTTGCTGACCTTTAGCTTTACTATTTCAGAAATCTTTATCTGCTAGTGTGGTACCTTCTGATTGGAAGCTTACTAATATAACGTCCATATTCAAAAAAAGAGGATAGAAGTTGAGTTCTCTCCAAAACGACCTGGAACGGCTCAATGGCCTCCACTCATTTGTAGATTTATGACGTTCTTATGAATTACAAATGATACATACACATATTCTTCCTGTCAGTATTTTTTAAAATCAAACTCATAACTTCTCACAGCAAAGTCAAATTCAATTATCTTGGTTAAAGAAAAGCTGAAAACTGAAAAAAGCTGCCTGTGTTCAGTATTCAATCCCTTGCCTCGTGCTTAAAATCACTGTCCGGGCCGAAAGGTCATGTTTTCCTCAAGCTTTAGTTTCTGAAGCTGAAAACCATCCCCATAGACTGATGCTGTCATCCCCACACGTCAGTGTAGCGATGGCGTTAACTGAGGCAGGGGCTACACGTAGTGGTTCAAAGTCAGGCATCTGCGGTGGTGGGGGGGTCGTTGGGAGGGAGAAAGGAAAAAGCTAGTTGACAATGTGGGCGGGATGGGGGGGGGGGGGGGGCAAGGTGAACTGGATGCCAACCCCCCTGGGGGATGAAAGAGAGAGAATAGGATTGCTTGCTAAAAGCAAGGTGTGGATTGTGGTCGAAGTCCACCATCAGACCAAAACTTGTCTCATACATGTTTTCACATAGGAGCCTCCTATTCTGGCATTACTCCTAGACTGTTGAGTCTTCAGGGATTGCCTGGTTTACGCAGCTGTGGTGCAGCTTCTACTTTCTCAGTACTGATCCACTAAAATAGTGGGATGTCCAGCCCCTTGGACATTTGTTTGTGCCCCACTCTAAATCTATGACATTTCATTACTTAATCTCTGAATTCCTTATAATGCTCTTTAGTCTGAATTATCACACTGACATTCTTTTCCTTAAAACGTTTGCTAACAAATAATTGATTTACACTATAAAGAGAGTATGCAATAAAAACACTGTCAGGAAAAATGCATGAATATTATCATTTGTAATTCAGGAAAATGAAATATTGGGGGTCCAATACTTTTGCAAGCCACTATACATATAAAAAACCCAATGATCATGCCATACTACAAAAACAACTATTCCAAACTTACCAAGAAAACATAAACAAGCAAGTTTATACATAAACAACGTAATGATTAAATATAGCTTTTGATTTCATAAGCTTCACAAAAAACAAACCTGAGGCAAACTGCCATCATCCACTACAGTGTCAAACTCGTTGTTCATCAAGTCTGCCAGGAAGTCCTCTACTTCATATTGTTGCAAGTCATCTGCAAAAACAAGAAAAGCAGCCATGCCATGTATCTATGTTGTTGTTGATTGTGATATGACTGCTAGAAGCCAGAAAACCCAACTTCTACCAGCGGGCCGGCTGTCATCATATGCTTTAAGTCCAATTTATGCTTCAGTTTTCCGCGTGCGCTTTCCCAGATTTATCCCAGATTTTTTCGTTGACTACCCCTGTGCAAGTTAATTGACTAGGTGTATCCAATAAGTGGCAGATATATATAAATATAAACTTTGCCCTTCACTCTGAAAGCTAAGAAAAATATATATAAATATGGAAACCTCTAATGATTGATATTTGTTCAAGACTAATGATATATGACTACTAGGGCTGTAACGAGTCATTCATTTTCTCGATGCATCGATTACAAATCCTGCCGATACATATGCATCGATCTTGAAACATGGATTTTTGAATCGTGAATCGTTTGTTTCAGTCAATAATCGATTTAATATTTTAAAATCGAATGAATCGCGATTATATAACGAATATACGATGGATAATTAAAAAAAATAAATATAAATCTTAAATTAGTTGCGTCTGCGACGTAAAGTGCGCCCTCACTGCAGTGGCGCAGTGGATTACGTTGCTAATCTTCAATTCGCGCCTCTTTGTTGTCATCTGAATAAACGCAGCAGTGCACAATGGAGGGCAACGAAGAAGGAGAAATCTGCAAGGCTCCAGCCAATATGAGATCAAAGGTTGGGGATTACTTTGGTTTTCACAAAGTAAATGGAAAGATTGACAAGTCCATTGCAGTTTGCAGACATTGTAAATCTGAGTTAAAATACTTTGGAAATACAACGAACCTTAGCACTGTGCAATGTTTACAATAAAAGCACTCATGGTGCATTGAATATGTAGAAGATTCACAGCCCTAAGTCATATGTATTTTGTATTTATATCATATTATATTTCTACATTGAATATTCAGACTATAAAATCTTGTTATTGGTGGAATTTCAACATGACTATATATTTGATTAATCATGTCATTAATCCCCAAAATAGTTTGAACGAAAATATATTTGTCAGCCCTAATTCCCCACTTTACAGAGGGAAGAATTAGTACCAATGTTGGCAAACTAGATTAAAAATAAACTGACTTGAGGGTCATGAGGGTGCAAGAATAAGGCAATTTTTGGATAACTGAATGGCTGGTAGGGACTGGCTATGAACCAATTGTTTTTACATGGTGTCCTGATAGAGTAAATTGTTTATCAAATGAATAATTGATATAACGAAAATTACCAAGCACAAAAATTATTTATTATTGGTAGATGTGACGGCCTTTACAAACGTCATGTATAAAAAGGAATTTATCCACCCTTTATTCAAAGAAAAAAAATAACAAAGTTTACAAGCATGATTGGCAGTCCTTGCCATCTTATGTGCATAAAGTGTTTCCATGGTAAACAGCCCAGGATTCCAAACCACACCCCCAGGCAGAGAAAGCAGGCTCTGCCAGACACTCCCGTGTCATGTCAGGCATTCTTGTTGTCACCCTCTGGTGTTATTCAAATTTGCATCAACGGGGCAACCACAATTACATATTTACAGAGTATAAACCCCATTAGACTGCTATCTTTAGAGCTAAAAGGGAGAGGCTTTCTCCATACCAACGGGACGTTGTCAGCTTGTAAATTATTCAGGGGCTCCTGTACCCTGTTGCTTGCGGAGAAAGAAAACAAAACAAGAGGCGGCACGCCCATATCAGAGTGTGCAAACAGGAGAAACCGGCACAGTGGGTGGGCACCCCTCCCCATGATGCTCAACAATGGCCACAGGCAGGAGGATGCTTTATCGACACAAGCTCCACCCCTTCTTTGCTGTCCTATGGGGTGACAACAGGGGGTATGTCACCAGAGACCGAAAGTGGCAACCTGTATAAGAGCAGAAGCTCACCTCTGACCCACACAGGCTCTGCCAAAACATCACTCACAAAGATGGCATCATTCCTGAAGAAAGCGATGGGCACCAACTCAGACGCCATGATCAATCAGGCCGTCGACCAAGCTGGTGAGAACATGGGGGGAGCGTGGAAGGGTTAGGGTTAGCAACTGACACCACAAAGCAGTCTTTTAGGGAGAGGATTGTTGTATTTGTGTGGACACTTTTACATGCATGAAGGGTATTTGATTTTTGGGTGAGTGAAGCAAACTGTTTTTACGCATTTTAGAAACAAAACATACGCCCTAAAACCGAGGAAAGCATATCGCTCTTTCTTGCGGCATAAATAAAATTTCAGCCGCACCGTCATCTCCTTATTTCTGTTAAGGTCAAAACACAAAATGCTTCTTTTACGTTTCTGTTAACCTCAGCTGCGTCGTTGAGAAAAGTTCAGTGCCATAGGTAGGAGAGTGCGCTGTTCAAATGTTCAGCAGGTTCGCTGGGATGAAAAGGACACTTTGTCTGCAGGGCAGGGCGCTAATCAGACGGCAGGTGTTTAAAAAGAGACGTGTCTCTCAGAATCTCAGGCATGTGGACCAGCAGGTACACACTTGTGGAACTTCTTCACAGCACGAAAGGCTCGACGGAAATTTAGCGTCTCACAGTCCGGTTCCAGAGCAAACACTTATTTTTTCACTAAAGGGGTGGCGTCTGGGCCAGCCAGCGCCTGTGATCGGCAGGCAGTGGTGGAGGAAGTACTGAAGCTTAGTACTGAAATATTCTGCAAAATATGTACTCAAGTAAAAGAAGCGCTACATTACCAATCTTACTTAAGTGAAAGCATTAAGTACTTCCTTTTAAATTTACTTTAAAGTATTTTTTTAAGTAAAAGTACTCACACAATGGCGGGTTTGTCTCAACGTCTGGGGTGTCCCATTTTGTAAAACAATAGTAGATATACTGGCTTACGCCTCTACTGATGTCATTGCTCGTAATAATCGCAAGCAGCTATACAGTATATGTGTATTGGAAAGTTTGGTGTGCTATGATATATCTTTAAATCATTTATGTACTTGCAAAACTATTCAACACATCTGCCATCATTGGAGCTAATAAAGGCACTTGATTTGTAGGAAATGGCAAACAACGCCAGAATGTAACAGGCTAACTATTTTTTCATTCAAGATTTTAAGGAAATTGTGCTCATAAAATGTCAGTAAAATAAAAAGTTTGAAGTATTCTTTTTACTTAAGTAAAGTACAGATACGTAAAATGTACTTAAGTACGGTAATGAAGTGCAAATACTTTGTTATATTCCAGCACTGTCGGCATGTCACTGGTTTACTTACCGGAGCTGACAGAGTGAAGTCACCACTGGGTCCCTGAGCAAGGCCCCTAACCAGCACTGGCTTCAGGGACTGACTGACCATGCTTTCTCTCGAAAAGTGCATATTGCTTTGAATAAGGGTATTGACTAAATAAATGTTATTACTTCTCCCACAGCCACTGTTGCCAAGCAGAAGGTTAAAACCCTGATTGGACAAGAGTCTAACAAACCAGACGCTAAAGGGTCACCTGGCGTACCAGGTGGTGGTGTCGCCAAGCCTAAGGTGGACTCTCTTCCCAACGTGGCCAACCAAGCGGCAAAGCAAGCAGGAGACGCAGAATTAGGTAGCCATTCTTTAACAAGGCGTTTCTATGCTGAAAGGCCTTGTGAATGAGCTCATCTCAATGGTGTGGGGTTTTGCCATGAGGGAGCGTCACTGGATTTTCTGAGTGCACTGGCCCAATAACGTTAAAAGTGTTTTATGAAGATGCTGAGCTAAGCTGCAGATGAGGTTTTCAATTGAATCTAGTTTCTATGACATCAGTGTGCCCTGAGCTATGCCAGGTGCCGCGGCCTCACGCACACCGCTCACTAACCAGCCTCTGTCTCCCTCAGATTTCACCGATGAACTGAACAATATTGCTGATGAGCTAAAATAATGAGCTACACCTGCAGCCCCGGGTACCTGGAGGACCTTCCACTACACTGCATTTAAGTGCCCTGCCCTCCCCTTTCCAAGAGGACGAGACCCCCCCCTTCACCCGGATCATCCTAAAATTAAGCTGTATATGGATCATCTTTGGGAAACATCATGATTGCATTAAAGTGCTTGACAGCCTGGCAGAGAGCTTATCATTGGCTGATCACCAACCTTGCCCTGTATAATTATAAAAACGAAAATGTATTTACAAATTCATGTGTCTGGAGATTTTTTTTTTCATTCTTGCAAACAACTCACATAGCGATGTTTGAAGTTGAAGTTCAATTAATCAATTAATCCCCAGTGAAAATCCTACAAAAGCAATGGCCCCTGCATTTCAGACACAGGAGACTTCTTTCTTGGTTTAGGTTTATGGCTCGGTGCTGATAATAGCAAACTATCCTTACCAATTTGGAGCAAACTTCATGGTTTATTTCTTTCGCGTGAAATTTGCACTAGGGATTATGTAACAGGATTAAGAGTGTTTCTCTGAATTTCCCTGTGCACTTCTTAATTGCCGCTTCTGTGGATCTGGGGTGCAGAGCTATGGCTTGGGGGTATGATATGGATCGGTTCCCATGCAGGGATTCATTAACTTCTCATGTCGCTCTCTCCTCCGGCCTTTTTTGCAGCTCAATGCATCTGGCTCGCTCCCGGTCTGATCAGTCTTTGTTCTTCTTTGAATTCAGCAATAAAAACAGAAACTGAGGGCTGTTTGTGGCGTCACATCAACCTGCACACAACACAGAGCAAGAGTGAAAGCCAACACATCTGTCACAATTACATGAGAGAAACACCACTAGATTATTTTCCCTTACAAAATAAATCAATGAGTGTAAGCCTGGAGTATGCTTTATGTCATTTGTGTAGCGATGCCTATTCGGTGACAAAAGGGAAAATAACCACCTTATTATTATTTAAATTAAAAATATAATAATTATTTCTTTTAATTTCAGTTTCCGTCTTACCTGACATATTTCAGGGAGGTGGGCTTTACAAAACTCCACTTGCACACAGTGGAGAGTCTGAGACACTTCAGCAATGATCACTACAATGTTGCATTAGGTTCAGCTTTTCTGTTAACAATCCCCCTACACAAGCTTGAACTTTGTGGAATAATAAGGACTTCACATTTTCATGTAGCAGGCCCGCTGTGCCGCACACCACCCCATTACACTAACATTCCTTACAATAAACAATTATTTCCCAGGCAAAGGCATCACTCTACAGAACTATTTACTGAATAATGGCACAGATGTACAGGACACACTTAAAAAAAACAATAATTAATTAGCATTCACACCCATGAAGAGTTACACATATTATGGACTGTATTTCTTATCAATATGGAGAACATGAGGCAGGTTTTAGGCTGGAAAGGCACTGCTAATGTGATCTTTACGGCTGAAACGATTCACTACGGAGGACCTGGAGCACTACGGCAGTCCAGCAGGCAGGTTACAGCAGTTACCGTTTGGGTCGTGGGTTTGGCAGGGCAGGCTGGGATGATTCCAAAATAAAATAAGATCGAAGAGCAACTTCCGAGACTGTATGTAAGCGCAGACATAGTAACGATGCGTCAGACCGCTGAATTCTTTGAGACACATCTGCTTTCGGTTAATGCGACCTACAGTATAGGATACATGCTGCAGTATCGTAAATCCTGATGCAGCCATGCAAACACCGGGACAAAGGAGAACAAAAAAGGCCGGTTTTGCATCGGTCAGTTTATGTTTTGAACAAAAAGCAATTACAAATGTTTATCAATAGTCTCAAAGCAGCATTCCAATGGAGGCAAGAAATTATATATATCACACACATACTGTTGATTCCTTTATCAGGAACCAAGTCAACATTTCAGAAGTGGAAATATCACCTTTAAACATACCCAAAGAAATTCAGAATATTTTCAATAACGTAATTAAAATCTAACTTTGGTTTTTCATCCTCCTACAGCAACTGAAACGCACAGAACACATGTGTTGTGTTTGCCGACAACACTGAAGAACATTTAAGCTCTCCTGTCTACGCACAAGTGCTCGAGAGGAAATCCCTGACCAGAAATATAATTTTGCAGTTCGGAAAAACTGACAATTGAAAAAATTGTTTTTCAAACAACTGACCATAGAAGAGGACACATGGCACTCTGTTCTGCCCTCTGACTGACCTCACCTGGAGTCCCTCTATGGTCCAGCGAGCAACATTGCAACATGAACAGGTAAGAGCAATGGTGAGATGTTATGCATGACAGCAACAGGTAGTTTGAAAATCCCAGTAACAGTGAGCCAAATTCTGGCATTTTATCCCGTTGTATGAAACTGACGCAAAAAAAAAGTACAAGAACATTTCACAGACATGTGATGCTTACAGTAACGACAGTTTGAGAGGGGGGACCCGTGACAGACATTCAGGAGAACATTAAGGGACATAAGAGTGGTCAAATTGGTTAAATGACGAATAATAAACGTGGATTATAGGGTGAACAATATGTAAACGCTGAGTACAGGTGGCGCTGTGACGGAGGAGCCCCGAGTATGCATAGACAGCTGGACGGACATAGGGCCCGGGGGGGGGCGTCTATGTGAAGGTCAGGCCAGCCTCATTGTACACCTTGAAGACCTTCTCAATGGCGTTGACATAGGCAGCTGTCCTCAGGTCCAGGCCGAGGTTGTACTTGTTTGCTGTTCGCATGATTTGCTGGGGGGAGAAGATGGAAATTTTATACTTCTGGAGTTTTACAGTTTATGTAGCAGTTTCATGATTAAATACATTATATGTGTATCTTTTGCTAATATTTATACAAATATATGCACGCACGCGCGCGCACGCGCACACACACACACACACACACACACACACACACACACATATGCAAAAAATTAAGATGCCACTGGGCTTAATCATGGTTTTGTTGACAGAAGGCTACGCTGAGCAGCAGGATGCTTTCAGGTTCAAAATGTCTAAATTAAAACAGCAGTACATAGAAATAAGATGAAGCAGAACCCTGGGAGCCAGGTAAAAGGCAGAAGCGACATTGTAATGCCAGAGATGACTTAAATTATCCA
Source organism: Pollimyrus isidori (assembly GCA_019775955.2). Lineage (NCBI taxonomy): Eukaryota > Metazoa > Chordata > Actinopteri > Osteoglossiformes > Mormyridae > Pollimyrus > Pollimyrus isidori. The sequence goes on along the minus strand of JABFDZ020000066.1, from coordinate 18,003,486 downwards.
ACAGTTTCTCATGAATCGTAGGATGACAAAGTGATCTTCAAATAGAATGAGAAACATTCAGTGCAGGTGTGACGTGCACTGCTAGGACAGTTTGGATCAGGTTCTTAGAAGCAGGACTGAGGTCTCAAAAAGCAAGGAAGAAGCCCTTTATTAATAAGAAACAGGGAAGAACCAGGCCGCAGTTTGCAATAAAATATGGCTGAATATAACACACACACACACACACACATTCATTAATTCAAGACAAGAGCAGAAAACTTCAAGAGGTTCAAATTTGATAATAATAGGTGGGGGGGGGGCAACCTCAATGCATTATAATGTGGATAATGTCACAGCTGGCTCCCGTGTCACAAGACGTGCGTGTCCTTCTCTGATTACCGTGACACACAATACAATTTTACAGCGAGGCAAAGAGCCATCTGCTCTCTTCTGGCCCTGAGGGCCAGGAGGGGGTTAGACAGATAAACAAGTTATTCTTCTAGCTATAACTTAAGTCAACGATTACTTTGGGGCAGCATTTTTTACGCTTCATGGATTGCAGTGAGCCTCAAACATACATGTTTGCATGTAGTGTGTTTTGGAAGCAGTTATGTAGGAACCATTTCAGTCTGGTCAAAATGAGAAACCAGATGAGAACTACTAAGCCAGCACTGACAGGCTATCGGAGCCATTAGGGCTGGAAACTGCCCCCAGGTACGCGGCCAAAACAAAAAGGGCTTGCACGTAACGACCTGGACACAGTCCTCTAGGGGGCGTAGCGGGCCAGTATCCTACGACATTCCCAGCCACACCATCATAACAGTGCTGTAGTTTACCAGTTCTGTAGAATCACTGCCAGCTTAATAACCATACGTCTGCATGCACATACCCGTGCAGATCTCTCCATGGTGTAGGCCAAGCCGGAGTGGACAATGTCCTTCTCAGAGGCACCCTGCAGGAACACAGTTAATATCATTACAGTTCATACTGAAATGAGCATATACACACACATGGACCCAAAGGGGGAAGCAGTTCACTACAAGACAGAACAAAAGGAAATTGAGGCGAGTCAGAATGTGGCCGTGTAGAAATATCAGCTTCATTTTCCTCTCCTTGTTCAGCCAAGAGAATTTCTGGAAAAAATTCATCAGAGCAAAGTATGGTACTGCAGCAGAGATAGCACTTTCATTCCAAATATACGGTCACCCCTTCACATTCATAAGTGTTAAGGGCAGAAGATGTGAAAATAAATAATACTTGGGCATCCATTTACCTCAAGAATCTGCCAGCTTAGTCACTAACATAAAAAGTCCATTTCACAGACAAAGTCCAATTCAGAGACAGTACAGTGCACTGTGCACCATGCATGTAAAATGTAGTATTTCCAATTTAGGTGGTGTTTATATATTACATACATTATACTTTTTATACATTAAATTATGCACCTGTATGTGTGTATATGTACATATGTGCTGGATTCTCCAGGACCCATTATTAAAAATGTTAAATTAACAGCACTGAAAACATTTAAAAGTTACTGCAAGAAACAAAATTCCATGGTCACAAAGACAGCTAACAAGTCTGGCAAGCCAAATCAATATTGAAAGCATAGTACTGTATGCACTTACACTAACAAATATTATGCATTATAAAATATTTATTATAGCCATCCATTGTCC
>JABFDZ020000066.1:17973520-17986767 GCA_019775955.2 Pollimyrus isidori | reverse complement strand
TATGAGGTTCATAGTCGAATCAGACGTCTACGAATCGAATCGTCGAATCCTCGACTATTAGAAGTCAGCCCTAGTATGGACAGCCCAGGCTGGCCAACAGGAATCATTTCTGAGCTGCATGACTGTCTTAGTGCTTCACAATCCAAAAACGATTAGGCCGTGACATTAGTACATGGTGAGGCGTAGTGTTCGTGTCGCAGCTTTACTCATCCGGCCTGTTTACGGGTTTTTGACTCAGCCAGATCCTCTTCCCATTACGGTCCCTTAACTCTGAGCTGTGTTGACAGTGTTTTTGTAGGCCTGTGTTTTATAAAATAATCTCGCTCTAAAAGGATCCCACAGAAATGATAAAATTTCACACCAAAGTTTGTTTTTTGTTTTTTTGGTTCTCTCATTTTTCTGATTCTCACCCTGCAGTAGTTATATAGTAACCAGGTATAAAAAACACACTCTTGAAGTATCAGCAGTAAGTACTCCTTGTGCTTTCACCGTGGCTTGACGCTGTTAGTGTTTAGGTGAGAAACATGGTGACACGATACCATATCTACCAGCAGCCCCCTCCGGGTGAGCAGCTGCCCCCGGCTGCCCCCTGGCTGCCCCATGGCTGCCCCCCAGCTGCCCGTTGCCCTGGCCTCTCCTCAGTGAATGCGCTGAGTCCTCAGCTGTATATAACCCCGATACCCTGCGGACTGGAACCAGACTCTGCCCAGATAAGCAGATGACAGAGTAAAACCCGAAACCTGTAAATTAGGGACCAGGGAGTCCCGCTGCATCAGATAAATCCCCTAATAATTAACTGCTGGCCCTCAGGACCCTCACCTCCCCCCAGCCAGCCATTTCTTCTGTAAAGTCCATTAACTAGTGCTCTGTTAGTTTGTACCTGTGGCAGTCTGTACCACATGCCAGCTCTCACTGCAGATGAAGGCGGTGCTGCCACCCATGCCGACTGTAATCTGAGCCTGTTAATCGTAGCCCCCGGGGGGAGGCAGTATGTCAGTACAGCAGGGGGGCCCAGTGGGATCTATAAACACATAATAGTAGGATGTCTGGAGCTGCTCTATTACATGGAGTCAGAGCTATGCCACATTGATCTTTGCATTCTAGAAAGCACAATTACCATCACATGCCTTGTTTTTGCATGATTTCCCTGCACCAATACCTTTTGCGTAGGAAAAACACATGGCAAACATTTCCTGAGGCCATTTTCCAGGACCTTTATCTATGTGTACGTTCCCACAAGCCCCCTCACCCCGACTGGGTTCACCACCCCCCAGCTCTGGCTCTCGCTCCTGGTTTCCCAACTGGAGCTGTGTAATCAAACACGGTCTAGTTTCAGAGTTCCTGCCTCGTCCTTTCATTGGCTCACTGACAGACAACACCCACCCGCCTGGTCAGTGATATTTTTGGGAGTTACCTATTAAACTATGTGGGTGTTTTTTTTTTCCCAAACACCCCATAGAAGGACCTATCAATTAATGGAATCTGGACCTGCTTCTGCCGTGTTCTCCGGATTCTGTTGTAGTGATGCATGATGGTTTACGTGTGTTGCTCAACCATAGTGGTGTGTACACATTCTTTCAGCATTTGTGCTGTGCCTATGGGCTCAATGTTAGCCAATCAGGGCTGCTGCAGTGCGTTTCTTCATATATGAAGTTTCTTTAGAACATTTCCACAAACTCACCTTATCTAGTCCCAATAAGTGTCACCTGATGGAGACGCGGGTGTTGGTTCAAATCCCCCTCTATCTGCCTTGACCTGAATACTTAAGCTCATTATGTATTAGTAAGTTTTTCAAGTTGTGTTACATGAAAGCAATAACTCACAAACTTTGTTTTTGGTATCCATCGAACAGTATTTAAATGTTCAACATATGTAAACATACAACTTCTACCATAAAGGAAAACACGAATGGCTTGGGCTGTGGCTGTAATTCACACCAGGAATGCCCTCCTACCCTGCTGTAACTGTTAGCTCAGCTGCTGTCTTGTGGAGGACTACCCCATGTCAATGACGTCACCATGCAGGCAACTCTAGAGTTTCCCGGAGGAAGATTTGAGGTTTGTGTGAAACAGTGACATCTGCTGGTCAATTTAGCATACGGCTGTTTATCATGTTCTATGAGAAGTTACATAAGAGCAACCGTCCGCAGTTACTTCACCTTAAACAACAACGGTTTAAAGAATGTTCATCAGGTCAGGGAAATTCCTGCAGGTAGGACATGGATACCCTGACATATTCAGGGGACCCAGCATTTTCCAAGGACCTTTAAATACGTAAAAATATATAATTATATAATGGGGATGGGGGTGGCCAAGGTGACATTTTGTCAGGGGGCACAGAATGTCTAGCTACTCCCCTGTCTGCAGATATTTTGGGTTTTGGACTTTTGGGAATTTCCACAATGCTTTAGGTTACCAAAGACCTGAATATTTCTAACTGGTTAACACCCTTGTTGGGTATGTCTTGGGCTGACAAAATCAAGTCTATGCTCACTATGTGCTTGTTTGTCTGCACTTTAATTTTCTTTTGGATGAATAATGTTTATCTTGTCTTATGATTACTGGACAGGAAGCCATTACTTTGACAAGTCTGCCCGGTGCATTTCTGTGTGGATGGATCTCCTGAGTCTATGACTAAGGTCTGTGGAGCGGATTGTCAGGGCCAATGTCTTCAGCGACTGTTCCCTTTTGGCACAGCTATATTGTGGATAGTGCTGGGAGTTAACTGGATTTTTTTGTTTTAGGTGGCTGAGTTGGAACTCCATCAGGAGAGCATCTTCATACCTGTTTGCCTTTCAACGGAGTGTGGTGACAGCATGACTGATGCGCCGACTATCCACGTTTTCTTGGGTGCCCCGAGTGCGTCTCTCGACGACGTGCCCGGTCCCGATCCAGACCGAGGCTCATGGAGGATTGTGAACCTCCGTTTAGAAGGGGGGAGACTGCAGCCCAGGCAACATGAGTCTGGAGGCTTTCTAGGGGGACAGGGTGGGGTGGACCCTGTTATGCTCACTAATGAGGGATTAGGACTCCTGAACATCGACCCCCCGGACAGTAGCACCTCAAAGAGAGCCATTGCACTCTCACAAATAAAATGGGCAGACCACGAGGGGCAGGGCTTATGCCCCAGCTCAGTCCGTGATTACTTGGACAGCTGCTTCCCAGAGAATGGTCCAGGCCCGACGGGGGCGAGGCCCAGTGGCTCAGTGTCTGCGGGGACAGAGTACTTGAGTATCTGGACCATCAGCCAGGTGCTTATGCTGAGAGGTAAACTGGGAACAGAGCAGAAAGAAGAAGTGGCAGAAAGGCCACCCACAAGCCCGGAGAGTAGCCCAGAGCCGTACAACCCAGCAGGTGGCGAGAGTGAGATAGGGGGACCGGGTACTGACAAGGGGTCACAGGAGCTCTTCCGTGCTCTGAGTAGTAGGCAGGAAGAAGGTGGCTTGGGACTGGAGGCCACACCTGACGGCATCCTCTGCTCCCAGAGCTCCCCTTCAAAAACCACATGGGAAGTTACAGATGCAGAGGGCCACGCACAGCCCGCTGCCGCAGATGCCGCAGTGAGCTTCTCTGTTCAGGCTTCTCCAGTGTCCCCAGTTTCCAAGAAGAGCAGAGCATCCCCGAGTGGGGTGAGGATACAGGAGCAGCCAGGGTCATCGCGCAGGAGCCTGCAAATGAACTCGTGTGACTCCACCACACGCCTGGCTTGCTGTGTGACCAGGGGAACGCCTTACTCCATCCTGGGTGTTGTACTGTACCCATGTCACCTGAAGGAGGTTAAGGTGAAGTCAGGGGCCTGGGCAGGGTCCACGGTTCCCCTGGCAACCATTGTGGTCACTGACCAATCAGGCGTGGAGATGAAGGTGGTGTTATGGAGATCTGCAGCATTCTGGGCCCTAACTGTGTACCCAGGCGATCTGCTGCTGATTACAGGTATAAACTGGCACCTTTTCACCAGTCCCTAATCAGCTCATCATCAACATGTTGCAGCATATTATGCCATTAATAAAACCAGCTTCAGTATTGCTTCAGATGAGTTCTCCTTTGTGGACGATTTCATGGGTTGATAATAGTGTCCTGTTGCCTGTCCGGTGAAGGGACATTATTAGCAGTGTTAACGCTGTCAGACTGCTGTTTGTCCCGGCAGGCGTGACCATCCATGAAGATAAGTGGAGGGGGGAAGTGGTCCTGCAGTCCACACGCTCCAGCAGGCTGCTTAACCTGGGCCAGCTCACTTGCGACCACCAGCCAGCAGGTGCGTTCCTTGGGCACCTTGTGAGGAGTAAAGTCTACACAGATTTTCTACAGCTTCTTTGTGATGTCAGAAATTGTTCGACTTTACACATACATACTCAATCTGCCTTTATTTTAAACTGAATTTAAATGGATGACAGTAATTAATTAGTGTGTAATGTTAAATTGACTGCCTACCACTAGAGATTTTTTATTGAGCACTCATAGATGGAAGGTGATCTTTAAGTTCACCGATGTGAAAATAACAGCGAACATACAGGATGTAAATCCAGGCCGCAGACTCAGATCTTCCTCATTCCACTACTTTTATTTTCACCTTGGCTCCTTTAAAGTTCTTGATCTTGTTAGTTTTCACTCTGTGCTTCAGACATCACCATGTGGCTGACAGAAGTGCACCAATGACGCTTGTCTCTGCATCGCTTAGCCCCATGGGGTGTCAGTCAGTACACTCTGGATGAGCTCTGCTACCACATGCGGGAGAAGTACCGCTCCCTGATGACCCTCCCAGCCCGAATCCCCCAGGACCCTCGGGACATCCCTTATGCCCACCTCCGGGCACTGAAGCCAGATACATTGGTCCATGCTGTCCTGAGAGTAGTCAGTAGCTCTCTGTTCAAAGGTACGCCCATTACACTGAGTAGTATGCCCACTACTAATTCACACTTTTGGTACACACTTTAGACAGGCATTAGGGAGGGCAGCCGTGTCACCCACTGTCTCTTCAGCTTGGCGCACAGAGGCGGCGAGCTTTTCTCGAACAGGAGCCGTGCAGAAGGCTACGCTGACTGTAGAGCAAGGAGATGGCCAGCAGGGGGAGCTGGTGCTATGGGGAGCCACGTTGACCTGGCTAAACCGTATCCAAAGGAACAAAGGTGACACTGGGACATAGTTAAGGGGCAGCAGGACTAGGCTTCCTGCAGCTCTGCTGAAACTGATTTAAGAAGGTTGTCTTGGGTGGTCATTCTTTACTAATTCATCTCACTAACCCCTCCTGAAATTATAAATAGGGGGTCTCATTGCTAGGTACTGCTGTACAGGCTGGGTTGAGGAAATTTTGCATCTGCATTGCATGTTTGTATTTGTATTGTATATAAAAGAGGGAAACAGGATACTGAGTCATGTGATAGAGGATACTGAATCATGTGATACGGGATACTGAGTCATGTGATAGAGGATACTGAATCATGTGATACAGGATACTGAGTCATGTGATCAGTTGTGACTCGCTGTGACATTTCCAGATGCAGTCTGGGATTTCCGAGTTCTTTTGGTGAAACAGAACAACATATCTGGCCATCTGGACCTGCACTCCACACCCTGGGGTGCCTGCAAACCCCTCTTTCCCGGCGATAAAAAGGCAGCAGTGTTCTGTAGTGCGATCCGGCCATATTTGGGCCTGGCCAGCTTTGAGATAGACTTGCAGACTCTTCTGTCGCAGAAATACACAGGTGAGAACCTACTGACATCCCCGTGGGTCCTTGTAGGCTGTCAGGAATGAGGACACTTCTTTGGCAGGCTCCAGTGTAATTTAATACCAAATATGAGCTTGTCAAAGTTTGTTGGCACCAAACAGTCATATATGCCACAAATACTCAGTTGTAGCAGCCTACATGTCTGTCAAGAGTCGGTAACCCTAATCCATTCTTGGAGCCAAGCACAGGGGCAGTAAAATCACCCCCTCCTTACCCAACATAATTGATGCTGAAGTACGGCAGGAGAAAGGCTCTGGTAGAAAGACTCTGGTTACACACAAGGACCTGATGGGTGGCTGGCCTCCTACCTGATAGGTGACGTTGAGCTGAGATGTCACATCATGAGCTTCCAGTTCCAAAGCAGCTCCTCCGAAGATGCCTCACCAGTACTGAATGGGGACACGTCGTTGGAGGGGATTTTGTTAGCTCTCTCTGGGGACGTGACCTTCACCGGCTGTGGGCAGTGTGGCTCTGAGCTGGCCACTGATGCTAACGGGATCTACCGGTCCTGTTACCCGTGCCTACCCTACACCACCGTTCGCCGCTACTATAGGTTAGCTGACACCTGCTGTGCCTTGTGTGATATTACCTGAAAATATACTGAAACTGTAACCAGTGATTGTGATTTGCTATTGACTTTGATGATAAAGGGTATCACTGAGGGCTTACTTTAATAATAACTGCATGATAACCCTCCAATTCTCTATACAGTGTATGTCCTGCCACATCTCTCTGTTCTGCCCCCTGTCTGTGCCGTCCGTGTCTCTCTCCTGCCCCCTGTCTGTGCCCTCCCATGTCTCTCTCCTGCCCCCTGTCTGTGCCCTCCATATCTCACTCCTGGCCTCTGTCTGTGCCCTCTGTGTCTCTCTCCTGCCCCCTGTCTGTGCCCTCCCATGTCTCTCTCCTGCCCTCTGTCTGTGCTCTCCGTGTCTCTCTCCTGCGCCCTGTATATCCCTATCCATCTCTACACCCAGGCCTGCCCACATGACTGTGAGGGAGGGGGAGAGAAAGGTTGGCATCCGGGTGCCCTCTGTACTCGTGCAGAAGATTTTGCAGGATGTTCCCCCAGAGAAGCTGAACAAGGCCGTAGGTGCGTGCCCCTTGGTCATTCTCCTCTTTGCTGTGTGTCCACCTGACATTTCACTACTGGGGACTAGTGGTAGTAATTCAGCTAGCATTTCGGATTTCAGTGTGGTGGTAGAATGGTTGTCCCTGTCTAATCAGCTCCTCCATTCTACAGCTCCTGCCTCAGACAGAACATTTGTCCAGGTGGTGGCTGAGACACTCTGCTCTCTGCTCTCCGATCCCCACTGCACCGCATCTCTGACTATCCACAGCCACTTCCAGTGTGATGAGAACAGCATCCCCACTGCCCACGACCTCCTCCTGCTGGATTTCACCCTGCAGCGTTGATGATGTTTTTATTATCCTGCATTTCATGTACCCAGTCCTACCTGGTATTGGCTCCAGGCTCGCTGTGATTGACTGTGATTCACTGTGACTGTTTGTTTTCATTCATATGTTGTGTGAGTGTGTATTGGGAATCTGATTCCGTATTAGAAGTTTTTTACTTCTACCTTGACTAATAAATAATAATTCCTTACTAATTTAGCGAATAGAATACACACTATAATTATTTTAACATTTAATATCTCCTTCAGTACTAGATTGTATTTCTCAAGATGAACGTGAAAAATGGATTAACTTTACGGATTACTTCAAAGACATTTCCATTTGAAGAACTTTTACGTATATATTACATATTCTTTCAAGTATAATATTAGGTTTTTCCAGATACCATTGGAGGTTTAAAGTGAGTTCCGCCTGCGAGAGCGTACATGGTGTACACCGGTTTCTGACAAGTTCTTGTACAGACTTTGGCGTTTAAGGAGAGGCGGGGCTTATGTAATTGACGATCGCTCAAACCAATGAGCTACAAGCACCCGACGTTCATGCCCACGGAATTCCCCTGTCAGGGGATTTCCATTTGATGCCGAAGTGCAAGAAGGGGTAATTGTGCAACAGAAACATTCATTTCGATTGATAATAACCTACACACAGACTATTCGGATAACTGACTAGGGAAATTCTGATGGAACAAAACTAGGATTTCAGTTTGCGTCTCAATAATATCTATTATTGCTACAACAGATATTGACGACTCCGCCTCTTTCAAAACCTAGTGAAGGTAAGAAAATGTTTTGCTAATGGATATACATTAAAAATGTTATGACTTCCTCTTTAGTTATTAAAGAATATGCTTTAACACAGCCTATTGGAGACTAACCCACTTAGCACATAATATTTTGCCATTCCTTCGGTCAGAAAATAGTTGTACTTTTTAACTTTTTAAATATACTAGTTTAGTAATATTATAGATGTTACATGTATGGGTGTAGGGGTTGAGTAACTATTTACATTTATCTCAGTCTGTCAAAAGAACTGCTAAGTTGGGACGTTAGAAAGGGGATAGGTGGCGTGCCGAAGAGTTTTAAAAACATGTTACTCATTACAAAGAAATGCTACGCCGAGGGTCTTCATCTCTTTTTGGAGCATTTAGCATATAAACGTATGTAATTATCCTAGGGAAAGAAAAATCTCCCTTTACGAAGATGTACTGTACAAAAACGAGAATCGTTTGCACTGTAAGCAAAGCAGCATCCGTTATGGGCTAACGTGGGGCTCTGAAATCTGGAGTCTTCTGGCCCGTTCCCTGGTTGCAAGGATCTGGAGCATCCGCAATGCAAAAGCCCAACGTTTACGTTACTGTAGAGCTGAAGAGCTTGATCGGAAATTCCCTACGCGCTGGGAGTGGGAGGGAAGATTGCTATGTACTGTCAGGAGATCCGACAGGGACTGTTCGCAGTTATTTCCGAAACAGATTTGGGGATTATTTACAATGACATAAGTGTGCGATCTAAGAAAGTTTGCATCTTTCAGAGCGCCGCCAGTCTGAAAGCACAGCCTGTGACAGGAACCATGTCCAATACAATGAGGTATGTGCATTTTACTAAATCATCTCTACTGAGTCTTTCATGTTTTAAATATTCACCATTAGTAGAAAAAACAGCAAATATGCAGCTGCATATGCTGAAATTGGGTTACAGGAAGGCAGCACATGAGGGGAAGCGGGGTGACAGGTAATTAAATCAGCACTAGTATTTCACTTCACTTTTTATTTTTCCTTCTGCGTACAATTAAGAAAGTTGCTATTCAGATGTTTCTGCGCAACCTGTAGGCTGTGGTAATATAACCTGGTCATCCGTGGCAGCTCATAATATAACAGGATTGTTCAATTTATTGTCGTAGAAACATCTGCACCCTCTGTGGTTAGTGGGTTGGTTGAGGGACGGTTAAGAAATTGGTGATTAAGCTTGATAATGTGTGTCTTGTAGATGTAAGAAACGTCACAGGGCATAGAAGAATGGGCTTGCAATGTATATGGCTGAGGTTTCTGAAACTTTTATTAGTACAGTATAACCACGCAGAATTGGTAACAAACGCACACCGTACGTTGCACGGTTTATGTTCCTAGGATTTCTCTAAAATACAAAGCATGGGTTATGTTCCGTTAATAAAAATGAAGCCCACAGTGTTTAAAGTTTTCAGCCCCAAGGCTGGTTGATTCTCTTGCAAATCACGAAAAGGAGACAAAAAATCTTACCCGCAAAATCTCTAAAGCAAAAACAATCGAGCAGGTATTAAACCACGGGCAATTTAACAACAACCAAAAAACAGTGTATTCGCTTTCGAAATTTGAATGAATTCAGAAAATACGGAATTCAGGCATGACCACAAAAAAGCAAAAAGATGAGAATCGCAGAGTACATTCTTCTCCACGTTGTCAGAATACTTACCACTTCAGCCCTGCTGCCGGGAATGATAATGACATCATTTCTGTTCAAAGCAAGACTCTCTCACGTCAAAACATAACTGCACACAGTTGCATCATTCTAGAGGAAACCAGTCATGTATTATACTCAAATTATTTAAAAATCATCAAGATAAAGAATGCATTGAATAGAAGGTGCCAGGTTAGCGAAAGAGCTGCTGAAACCTGACAGCACAATCATTCAAACTAGCCTTAAAATTAGTGTGTAAACATGTGCCATTATTTTTACATAAACCCTGAAAGTGCATTAGTTAAATCAGCAGTTTGTTTGCAAGATGTCCATCTGGTTTATTCTTTAGACAAATCTGTGCAGATATTTTTCTCACGAAAAAATAACCAAAAATGTCAAATGTATAAATATAAGTGTAATAGTAAAGTGTGGTTATGCAGATTTCATTCTGTGAAATTCCACAGAATTGTCAAAATTGCTCTTGTTTCGCAGGTAAGCTGAAATGGAGGCAGAGGGTTTGCCCCTTTGGGGTTATTCCAGGCCCTTATGAGAATTCGATTTACCGTACTGGGCTTAGTATGTGACAGATAGTGGTTAGGCTCTTACGGTCCATTGAAAGTTCTAATAAAGTTGCTAATAAAATGGGTGGGACAAGTATCACCATGAACTGGCAGGAGCTGAAAAAGATGGTCAAGAGAGCAGAAACAGCCCAGATGTGAAGCAAACTGCTTACTGAGAGCCGTAAACTCATAAGACTCAGGGCTTTTCATGGTGAAGGGAGGACTGTGGGGAAGGGTTTTTTGGAAGCCCTCTCCCTTCCATGGGGTGCCACTCCCAGGCAGGGTCTCCACCTCAGTGGGTGCGTTTTTGCGTGTGTGAGAGAGAGAGACTGCGGAGGCCTCTGGTATTTTGGGGGCTTTCCTAACTGGCTTTTTTGCTCATATGTTTCCTGGAAACAAGTGACACAAAGAGAGAGCAAAAGAGTAAAAAAAAAAAAAATGAAAAACATTAACCACAGCAATATCTTAAGCCATCTGCTGAGAACGGAAACTACACACACCGTTTGCTGTGCATCACTGATATCTGGTGTTTTATTCTTATTCTTATTCGTAGTCCTGCTTTGAAAGGGAAGGGTGAAGATTAGTGCCAGACATGTAGGTGAAGTAGAAGCATTTTTTGTTGAGTAGGGACCTGTCTCATAAGCGCGGGACATGTCAGCTGTGTAGAGGTGTGTGCAGTTCTGGTTGCTCTGGTCCGTGCCCAGTGACACTGTGATCAGCTGCTCAGTCACTGCACAGCGACATTTGTTATTTTTTCACTTTTTCCCTCAGCTTGGAAGAAAATCAATACAACATCAACATGATTGAAAATGAGGTAAGAGTTAAACGTTGTAGTTCCCCAGGCAGAGTACAAGGACACATATTTGAGTCTGTTGCCAGTACCGGGGATTTATTGATTTTAGGCAGTTGTTGTTTTGAGATCCTTTAGCTGTTTAATCAGCAATTTTTAACAGTTTAACTGATAGTTTGCTTCAAGCAGAAGATCTCCAGCTTAGCTATATCTGTGTAAATAAGGTCAGTGTAGCTGCACTGAAACACACACTGCTGTTTCCGTTTCCCCTGCTCCGCTCGGCAAGCAGTTGATGATGGATCTCTCGTACTCATTCATGCCATCCGTGAAGAGTGAGCCTTACCTGCCAGAGACAGGTGAGTGCCACCCCCAGGCACGTCTAAGAGGTAGCCTTCCACTGTGAGAATGACCTTGTGCCTTTTGTTCCCAACAGCAAATGGGCCATACCTACAGATCATTGAGGAGCCCAAACAGGTGAGCGTGGCATCTGTCTGTTTTAAAAGCCTATTTCTTGTGGTTCAATTCAGAACCACAAGGGTGCCCACCTGATCTGCTATTCAGTCTGTGCGGGTTTGCGTGTTAAATGTAAGCAGATTATGTGACAGACAGGCAGGGCCTTGCTTACAGCCATCACTAGGTCAGCTGGGAGACTCCTGCCTGGAAAGTTATGGACAGGCTCCACTTTGGGGGATTAACCGTTAAATCACTGCTTCTCTCCAGAGGGGATTTCGATTTCGCTATGAGTGCGAGGGCCCCTCCCATGGTGGTCTGCCCGGCGCCTCCAGTGAGAAGAATAAGAAGACTTACCCCACAGTGAAGGTACGCTGCCCACCCCTGTCTGAAAGGGTGCCCTCTGGGTGGCCTGGTACTGCTGCTGCATGCCACCAGGCTGTGACAGAGATACACGTCACCATAAATGGTCGGCCGATCTGCGACCGATGAGTCTTAGCCCCAGGAGAGTGAGCTGAGCGGCCTGCTGTCTGGGTATCTGACGCTGATGGTTTGCCCCAGGTGTGTAACTACATGGGCTACGCCAGGGTGGAGGTGCAGTTGGTGACGCACACGGACCCTCCCCGGGTGCACGCACACAGCCTGGTGGGCAAGCACTGCAACGAGAGCGGCATGTGCAGCATGGAAGTGGGGCCCACTGACCTGACGGCGCAGTGAGTGCCGCACCAAAGGCTGTCTGTCATCCTCTGAGCATGTGACTATTACCGCATATGTAACTATGAACATGTGACTATGATCATGTGACTGTCTGGTGCCTCCACAGGGCTGAGAGCACACCCGCTGCAATGGTTACTGTGTGGTTGTTAAGTCTTTTTTTTAAAAAAAATCCTTTAATGTTTAGGATTTTTTTTCCAGCTCAAGTCAGTTTCAGAAAAAATCAGCAGAATAGCTGGTTTGACATTAATCAAATAACATTTTTTAGGCCCCCACAAAGATCTGTGAATGGAATCAAAAAACTAAAAATGCCAAAAGTCTCATATTTGGTTTGATTACTTATTGGTAAGGTTGGAGCAGAGTAGGGTTAAGGTCATAATGTTGGGATTAGGGTTTTCCAAATAGAAATGGAGAGTCACCACAAAGCTATAATTGCGAACCTGTATGTGTGTGTGTGTGTGTGTGTGTGTGTGTGTGTGTGTGTGTGTGTGTGTGCGCGTGTGTATGTGTGTGAGTGTATGTGTGTGCGTGTGTGTGTCTGTATGTGGTCATATGTCCTCACAATGTGTTATTTTTGCTGCAGGGGAGATTTAATTTAATCAAAATCTATGAATGAGATCAAAAAACTAAAAATGCCAAAAGTCTTATATTTTGTTTGGCTGATTACGTTTAAGGTCTGGACCTAGTAAGAGTTAATGTTGTCATAGCTGAGGTTAGTGTTATGCCCATATACATGAATGGAAAGTCCCCACAAAGATAGGCACCTTCACTGGAGTGTAATGTTTTGTAATCAAACCTGTTGCTCTTGGTGTAACAAGCACTGTTGTTGTGTTGATTCTGTCTTACATTCAAGGTTCAACAACCTGGGCATCCTCCACATCACAAAGAAAGGGGTCTTTGAGGTCCTCCCCAAGAGACTTAGGGAGGAGAAGCTGAAACAAAAGGGACCAAACTCCCACCTCACTGGTAACCCCCCCACCAATAATTACACAGTGGACTGACTCTAGACTCTAGTAATAAGAGGCTATAATTGAAGAGAAAGTGATAGATTACCTGGACTCAAATAACATTTTGAGGGATAGCCATCATGGATTTACGAGAGGTAGATCCTGTTTAACAAATCTGCTGGAGTTTTTTGAGGAGGCTACTCAGGAGGTTGATGATAA
>JABFDZ020000066.1:17950042-17973420 GCA_019775955.2 Pollimyrus isidori | reverse complement strand
ACATCATCCTTAGCCTCCAATGCAATCTTCCTTTCGACATTCCTTTTAGCTTGTCTAATATCATTTTTTAACTCAGTTAACTTAAGTTCTTAATACACTGTTGTAATGTTTTGCTGTGTAGATTTGGTCAAATTAAAAATGTCATGTTAAAAACAGATGCAGAAGAGCAGGAAATATTAAAGGACGTCAAAGAGCTGGGCAACAAGATGGATCTGAATGTGGTGAGACTGAAATTCACGGCATACCTGCCGGACGGTGATGGGGACTACAGCAGAGCTCTGAAGCCAGCGATCTCCAAGCCCATCTACGACAGCAGTGAGTCCAGCAGCGAAAGGACACACACAGCACACAGACTCATCTGCTCAGAATCATGAGTCACATGATCACACTGATGTCTTTGCAGAGTCACCCAATGCTTCTAACCTGAAGATCTCCCGCATGGACAAGACCTGCGGCTCCGTGCTGGGTGGAGACGAGATCTTTCTTCTGTGTGACAAGGTGCAGAAAGGTAATCTGCTGCAAGTGACATTCTGGCAGTTCTTTGTAACCCTTGAGGAATCCCACTTCCCAGAATTGCCAGCAGACAGGTACTTTGCATCCAGTAAGCAATAAGTAATTCACTTGTGTTTCTCCTCTTTCCCTAGATGATATCGATATTCGCTTTTTTGAGGAGGATAAGGAGGGAGGCTGGGAAGACTTTGGAGACTTCTCTCCCACAGATGTCCACAAACAGGTGAGTCCGAAGCATGGACCCAAGTGTCTGTGGCACCATGGATATTATTAACAAAAACTATAAGAGGACATTTTCAGAAACTGAAATAAAATAAAATTAGGGAAAATAGTAACTGTAAAAATGGTAATTGTAAATAACTACAGCTAAAAGAAAACAATAAATATTGCTTCTGAAGCTAACCATTAAAACCATTAAAAAATGTAAAAATCAAAACTAAAATGACACCTCATGACACCATCTTCCCGCAGTATGCCATAGTGTTTAAAACTCCCAAATACCACACTGCGGACATCGACCGGCCCGTCACCGTGTACCTGCAGCTGAAACGGCGGAAGGGAAATGACTGCAGTGAGGCTAAGCAGTTTACCTACGTGCCGCATGTGCAAGGTAAACCGACTCAAGGGAGAGATACTGCAGTATTTTCAACCAGTTACTATACTTCAGTGCTGCCATAGTCTAGGTATACTACACATGGTAGCTGTAGACAGGTGGCATACGCAGGGGTGGGGCCATAGGGGCACTGGCTTCAGCTTAAAGCTGATTGGTCTCTGGAGTTCCCCCTCCTCCTGCTCAATAGTTTGAAATATATCATTGGCTAATAATGTTGATGGCTACTTTGTAAGCAATTATGGATCTTTTTATGCCACATACCTTAATAATTCTAAAATTGTCCCTAGCTGTGCACAGTCAAAAATCCAATAAAACCTGATAATATTTCTTGTCAGTTTTGAAATCATGTCCTCTGTGTGTCTTACTCATGCCGGCATCAGACAAGGAGGAAGTTCAGCGCAAAAAAAAGAAGCCCCTCCCTCACTCCTTTGACCCATGGAATGGGCCCCCCGGAGGGGCTGCCGGGACTGGCCGTGGACCGGGGGGCTTCGGAGGATCAGGTAGAGGAGGAAACGGTAAGAAACCCGAGCTTTTGAGGGATGATTTTTGTGCTGACTGTCTACATTTGTGGCTTTGATTCATGGGTGACAGGAAGCAGATTTCTTAACAAGTGACTACTTAATCATAAAAATAGGCCTCCTGAAACAGGCCGTAACATCACACTGAGTCAGCAGACCTGCACCTGAAGCTGATGTAGTTCTCCCTGCCCCCCACCCTCCCAGGCGGATTCTCCTTTAACCCACACCTGGACATGGGCTTCAGCTCCATGGGCACCTTCATGGGAAATGGTACGCGCATGGCAGCCTCGGTGCCAGCCCCCGGCACCCCCACCGACCGGCAGGAGGGCAGCAGGGTGCCACCAGGAGGGCGGCCCCTGCAGCAGCAGCTGCTTCAGATTGGTGAGCCTCCAGGGGCGGGGGGCTGGACCCAGGAGGAGTCTGATCCACTTCCATTACTGATCCAAGAGTGAAGGAGGTGTTACTAAGACCACACGTCGTGCCTCCCCTTACAGCCTCCATGCTGCAGAATCGCGCCACTCAGACAGCCCGGCGTACCGCCAGAGCCCTACTGGACTACTGCAGCACGGGCGACGTCTGCCTCCTGCTGGCCGTGCAGAGGCAGCTCTACTCCGTGCAGGACGAGAATGGCGACACGTGAGTCCCCTGCATTGCTAGGCAGATGCAGCACGGCGGCTCTAACCTGCCTCCTACTTAGGATCCAGTATCACCTTCACCTTATTCTGGCAACTTATCTTTTGTACCATTACAATCCGGCACAAGCACCTGAATTGACCCCACAAGCACTAGCACAAGCTCCTGTCTTGAGACCTAGAATATCAGCCTTAAACAGCTCCACCACTGATCCTCTCTGTGACTGGAAGCTCCACTTGTGGTCAGCTTTACCTGTTTGATATCCTAGGCCCCTGCACCTGGCCATCATTCACCAGCAGCCTGCAGTGGTCCAGCAGCTGGTGTATATGATCAGCACCATTCCCCAGCAGCACATCCTCAACATTCGCAATCACATGAGCCAGGTAAGTAGGGCCTGCTCTGCCCCCAGGGTCCCTGTCTGTCTCGCAGCACTGTGCTCCAGCATTACCGTCCCGTGTGAAGCACTGAGAGACCTTTGTGTGTGTGTGTGTGTGTGTGTGTGTGTGTGTGTGTCCCACAGACTCCCCTGCACCTTGCAGTCATAACAAAGCAGCACAAGCTGCTGGACTTCTTGCTGAAAGCAGGGGCCGACCCCACCCTGGTCGACCGGGACGGCAGATCGGTGCTGCACTTGGCAGCAGATATCGGCGACGAGTTTGTGCTGCGCGTCCTGCTGACCCACCTAAAGGAGAACTACAGCCACCTGCTCAACACGGCCGACTACCATGGTACGGAGCCGAGAATGCAGTCATGCAGTCGTCACATCCTTCCTTCCTACCCCGGTTTCCGTTCCCGTGACATGTCTCTCGTCTGCCCCCAGGGCTCCACCCACTGCACCTGGCTGTGAAGAAGGGGGGCGAGCGCTGCCTGCGGGCGCTGGTGCTCTGCGGTGCCCGGGTCAATGCCGCTGAGCTGAAGAGTGGCAACACAGCATTGCACCTCGCCGTCAAAGAGAACCTCTTCAAGGTGGCCTGCATGCTCATCACAGAGGTATGTGTCAGAACCGGTGTAGCCAGGTGACACTGCCAGGGTGCTGCTGTCGAGGGCTGCCTGATGCATCATGTTCATTCCAAAATCACAAGGACCGTGATAGTCAGCTGGGTTGAGACCATCCTTAAGTTTTGCTAAAAACTTGCTACTGTGGTAGGAAAAATGAGCCTCACAGCTTTAGTGATTTTTCCTTTTTGAGGTTATGAAGTATACGTTAAAAATACACCCCAAAGTTTACCGTCGCTGTTCTTCTCCATCTGCAGCTGAAGGCCGATGTGAATGCCAGCACATTCTGTGGGAACACACCCCTCCACCTGGCGGCCAGCCTAGGCTCCCCAACACTCTGCTCCATGCTCATTGCTGCAGGTGGGCCTCTCACAGTCAGGAAACATACCATGGTCTTCCTCCTGTGCCCTTCGCCGATTTGCTTCCGTTGTCAGTTGTAGGTCAGCTTAGCGCTCAGGTTCAGAACCAGCTTCTGATCTCTGCATTTGCCCCCCTCAGGCGCCAGGAAGGACCTAGAGAATGATGAGCCCCTCTTCCTCAGCTCCTCTGATGAGGAAGACGATGATAAGGAAGATGAGGCTGTAGAAGAGATGAGCATGCAACAGCAGACAGCATTGTCCCCCAGTGAGGTGCCAAAGAACACCCGCAAGAGAGCTGGAGGCCATACCCCCTTAGACCTGGCCAGGTGCCAGAAGGTGAGGAATCCGCCACATTTCCTGGCATTATTGATCTGAAATTGAGTCTCAGAATCTAGAAGCAATTAAACATATAAAAAGTTTTATATCTATACTCTAAACTTCTCTGCTCCTTAACTGTGACCTGGGCACCTTGTTCTTGTTCATACATCCTCTACTTCGTTTCAAGAGCTTGAATAATGTGAGCCCCCTTGTGGCAGGTAAGAGCAATTCTGGACAGTAGAGAGAGCGACAGGCCTAGCCGAGAAGTCGCCAAGCCCAGCGAGAAGCAGGAGGAAGGTGAGAGAAAGACATATAGCTTAATGAGGCCAATTCCAATGATAAGATCTGACAGTCTGCCATATTACTGTGTTTTTAGCTTAAGCAGCTGGTGTAACAGATCCACTGTTTTTAATATTATTTTAGTATGTATCATCTCTGGATATTATTGTTAATAAGATTTTCTAATTTTGGAGAGTTGGCTAGTGCCTGCACAGCCCCTGACCCCTATACCTGGGAGGCATCTCTGGAGCCGCTGTTTGCATAGCCTCTGTAGCCTCTGCCTGCATGGCTCTTCACCCTTTTGCCTGGCAGGCCTCTCTGCAACCTCTGCCTACACAGCCATAGACCCTTTTGCCTGGCAGGTCTCCCTGCAGCCTCTGCCTACACAGCCCTAGACCCTTTTGCCTGGCAGGCCTCTCTGCAGCCTTGCCTACACAGCCCTAGACCCTTTTGCCTGGCAGGCCTCTCTGCAACCTCTGCCTACACAGCCCTAGACCCTTTTGCCTGGCAGGTCTCCCTGCAGCCTCTGCCTACACAGCTCTAGACCCTTTTGCCTGGAAGGCCTCTCTGCAACCCCTGCATACACAGTCCTAGACCCTTTTGCCTGGCAGGCCTCTCTGCCACCTCTGCCTACACAGCCCTAGACCCTTTTACCTGGCAGGCCTCTTTGCAGCCTCTGCCTACACAGCTCTAGACCCTTTTGCCTGGCAGGCCTCTCTGCAACCTCTGCCTACACAACCCTAGACCCTTTTGCCTGGCAGACCTCTCTGCAACCTCTAGCCTCTTCTTTCCCTACAGCAAAACCACAGATGGACATCGAGACACTCAGCAAACTCTGTGGGATTCTGAGCCAGGCCAATGTGCCGCTACGGCAGCTGGCTGAGAAACTGGGCATGCTCACACTGGCCGACCTGTACCAAGAGAGTCCCTCACCCTGCCAGCACCTGCTGGAGAACTACCAGGTGGGCTTTGGTGTCCTGTCTTACTGTGACTCTGCCTCAGGTAATGCTAGCCAGCCTTAACTGTGGTGTATGTTTGGCTGCACAATAACATTTTATAATTGAGTGTGTGAAGAACTGCAAATGTCCACTGCTTCTGCACAGTGGTTCTCAAACTGTGGAACACATACCAACAGTGGTATTCAGGGCACTCCCAGGTGGTATAGAAGAAGACCAGGGTAATTTGTTGTGTGCACTGAAAAAAATTGAAATCCATCCATCCATTTTCTGAAACTGCTCAGTCCCAACTGGGGGGAACCGGAGTCAATTCTGGGAACGATGGGCGCAGGTGGGAACCAACCCTGGGCAGTTGCCAACACACTGCAGGGCACACACACTCACACGTACACTCATACAACTACAGGGCCAATTTAGACTCACCAATCAACCCATCCTGCATTCACTTGGACTCTGGGAGGAAACCGGAGCCCCCGGCAGAAAAAAAAAATCGAAATTGAAAATGAAAATCAATGTAAATTACTTGATATATAAAATTAATTTTCTTAATAGTTTTCAGGTTTATTAATATAGTTTAACCTCCTGGGGTTGAGTGCATCGTTGGCGATGCAGCATATTTTTCATGTCCATTTCAGTTTATATCTTACTGAAAGATTTATGTAGAATCATGAAAAAACACTGGATGAATCCATATTTTGTCTTCTTTTCAAAACATCCATTTTCTGAAGAAATAAAGTTTTTAAAATTAGGATAAATTGGGAAAAAAAGTCAACCGCATCACCTTTCTTTGTTTTACCTGCATCGGGAGCGTGTAGAACCCGCTTCACCTTGAATATCGCTATTTGCATTCTAAATAGCCACGTTACCAAATATTCAAATCACATTCACATGGTAATTTAATGAACAACGCAGCAGTCAAATGCGATCCAGATACATCCCCATCAGCGTTATAAATGGGGGGTAGGGATGTGGCCAGGTGACAATGGCTCATTCATACACATGAAAGAAAGGAGCCAGAAATAGTGACATGAGTTCGGTTTTTCTTATTTATTTATCCAGTTAAATACTAACAATACCATTTATCTTCATGTACCCACAGCTTTGGTGATCAAATATCTGGGATCAAAATAAACTTCCACCATTGCTTACTATGCACTTTTATAATGTTTCTGCAAGTGTTCCACACTGCATTTTACAATGTCTGTACTTAACAAACTTCTGACATATTTACAATATACATTAAAATTAAGATGAGTGTAATGCCAAAACAAATATATAAGAAATAATTTATTATCCCTTGAAATAAGTTTATGATATTTAAATAAATGTGTGATCATGCCTCAGTCAGTGAAAGTATGTCCACCACCCCTAGATCCCAGAGGATTAAAGATAACACAATACCACACATGGCATTTCCTGAGCATTTGTGTGTGTAATTTTTTATCACCTGTGTGATGCTTGGCCACTTAAGTTTGATAAACACTGATTTTTAAATTTATTTTGAAATGTATAGAGCATGCTCATTGGTAACATGATGTCAAGTCTCTACTGAGCATGCTACTCAGCCAGCAGACCCTGGGTGTTTCTCAATACCAAGAATGCAGAAATCATATTTGTGGTCTTAGCAAGACCAGACTTGCTAACTTCTCTCCCAAGAATGTATTTGGGGCACAGTTACTCATGGGGTTGGTGTCATTTGGCGAGGATGCAACCAATGTATCCTTGATATTTGGGGTTGGGCAACAACATCATCTGGGTATTATTACCGTCCTTTATACTTCTGTTTTTGAGTATTAGAATTTGTCTTTTGCAATGGAAGGTCACGTAAAACAGGTTCATGACAACACCAATACGGTCATGTATGCATGTTGAGAGACATCACCTGTGTCCTCACTGAGCATGCCCACCAGTCACCTGAACTTGTGTCCCCAATGAGCATGCCCACCAGTCACCTGAACCTGTGTCCCCAATGAGCATGCTCACCAGTCACCTGAACCTGTGTCCCCAATGAGCATGCTCACCAGTCAACTGAACCTGTGTCCCCAATGAGCATGCTCACCAGTCAACTGAACCTGTATCCCCAATGAGCATGCTCACCAGTCAACTGAACCTGTGTCTCCAATGAGCATGCTCACCAGTCAACTGAACCTGTGTCCCCAATGAGCATGCTCACCAGTCAACAGAACCTGTGTCCCCAATGAGCATGCTCACCAGTCACCTGAACCTGTGTCCCCAATGAGCATGCTCACCAGTCACCTGAACCTGTATCCCCAATGAGCATGCTCACCGGTCAACTCTTTCCATTTTTATGCAGTTGGGTGGTGGTCAGCTGGAGACTCTGGTGGAGGCGTTACAGTCATTGGGTCTGAATGAGGGAGTGAAGCTGCTGAGACAGACAGAGCTGAGGGACAAGGCCCAGAGCACAGGTAGGATGACCATGGCTGCATAATTTTATGTATATGCTGGAGTGACTGCTTGTAATGGGTAAAGCCTGGTTCATACTTCATGCAGACACAGCCCTGCAACAGCAAGAGCACTGTAATGCTGAACTGTCCACGATGCCAAATGTTCTTGCACCACGCCAGGTGGCCATGTGCTTTGATGGCAGGCCTGGGGTGGCGCTATAGAGCAACGATGCCCTTAGAAGTCATGTTTATGAAGCGTGGTGACGTTACATTAAAAATACAAATTTTACTAAAATTAATCATACAGTACATTGTGTCCTTACAGTATGCAAGGCAGGGTTATTATCGTTAACAATAACATTTTTGTGAACTGAAATAGGATACAATAATAAACTGGGACTTCCAGTGGTGCTGCAGCGTGATGGACGTGTAGAGGCAAGCTCCTCAGAGTCGCTTTTGGTAAAATACCCCCTATAAATATAAGTAGTTTTGAAATCATCTACTGTAAACTTGAGAATGAAAGGGGGAAAGCAAAAAGGAGTGATAAGACTCAAGAAAACTCGGACATGGCTAATGCTGAGCATGGAAATGGTGAAGAAACAGCATCAAAGATGGCACATTACTTGAAAGTCCAACGCTACTTTATAATGAGCTGAAAGAATTTAAACAAGATTTGAGAAGGGACCTGAGCGAATTTTAAAATGATGTCAGGAAAACAATGAAGGACGATCTTGTTCAGTTTAGAGATGAGGTTTTACGGGAACCGCAGAGTGAAAAGGCATTATTGAGGCGCAAACACAGAAAACAGACCTGGAATCGGCCTGCTTGGAAATGAATGACACATTGCTAACAGTATTGAGAGACAATGCAGAGATAGTTGGTTTGAAGAGCCACTCTAGAAGACATAATCTCCATATCTATGGCGTACCAGAAGGAAAAGTGGGAAGGTCAGTAATTGATTTTGTAGGCAAGCTGTTTAGAAGTCGACTTGACTTGCCAGATGGAGTAGAGTTACAAATACAGCAGGCACACAGAGCATTGGTCCCACGGCCAGCCGTGACCTCTTCAATAATAGTGAACTTCTTACTGTTCCTAGAGTTGGTCCTAAGGAAATCTTGGCAGCGGAAGATTGAAATTGAGGGCAAGCAACTTTACTTTGTTTATGATTAGGTGTGAGTATACTGATTTCCAACTTGGTGAAATTTGAATGTACTAAAGTATTCATTGATAAGGAGGGAAAATTTATTATCATGAAAGGGAAATTGGACAATGAAATAGTGACATCACTGCGCCAAATAGTACGAAATGTTTTTTTTTTTAAATTTTGCTTGACCACATAATTTTGGAAATGGATGGTATGTTAACATGTGAGGGTGACTTTAATATTGTGATGAATAATAAACTAGACACAACAAACAATAAGAAAAATATTAACCATGTTGCTAAAATGATTAGAATGATGTAGAATGTTGATATAGTTGACATCTGGAGAGAACTTCATCCCTCTAAAAGAGATTATATGCACTACTCAGCCCCAAATGATAGCTATGCTAGGTTTAATAATTTTTTGCGAATAAAAAGGATATATATTGAGTAAAGGAATGTGAGATAAAGGAGCGGATGTATTGGATCACTATGCAGTCTATCTAAAAGTCCAATTAAAACCACAAGAGAAAAAAGAATGTGGAGGTTAAATGTTGGAATTTTAAATAATAAGTCAGTTGTCAAAAACATAAAAGAAGAAATTAAAATTTTTCAAAGTGAAAATGATAATGGGGAGGTGAATCCTGTCATTTTGTGGGATGCTCTTAAAGCAGTTTTGAGGGGAAAGCTTATAGCTAAGAAAGCGGCTATTAAAAAAGCTAGAGAAGAACTTTATGAACCATTATGAGAATTTGTATACCCAGCCCCCGTCAGCTGACATTGACCAGGTGAGAGTATTTCTAGAAACATTGGATTTACCAGTGATTGGGAAGAACCAAAATGAACTCCTGACCTCACCCATTACAAAAGTTGAAATAAAAAAGGCAGTGAGTAGACTGAAGATAAATAAATCACCTGGAAGTGATGGTCTACCTGAATGGTACAAAACATTCAGTGAACAACTTATAGCAGTGCTTGAGTTATCATTTAATCATACACTTGAATATGGTGAACTCCCACCATCCTGGAAGGAAGCAGTAATATCGGTGATTCCCAAGGGGAATGACATGCTCAGGTTATACACCCATATCAATACTTAATGTAGATTATAAACTGTACACCTCAATATTATAGCAAAACGATACAAACACTTTATGAGTGACATCATAGATCAGACCAGACAGATTTTATTAAGGGGTGGCAAACTCAAGATTATATTATGAGGACCTTGCATATTATTGATCATATTAGACGTAATAAAATAAGTGCAGCCTTAATTAGCCTCGATGCTGAAAAGGCATTTGATAGTGTTAATAAGGATTTTCTATATCAGGTACTTGAGAAGTTTGGACTGAATGAGAAGGACATTTGATGTATTAGGACACTTTATCAAGGCTCAACCAAGAAGATTAAAATAAATGGCAATTTGACTGAGTGTATACAACTAGAACAGTCAACCAGACAGGGCTGTTGCAATTTTTATACCCTTGGCATAATTGATTAGGCAGAATGGGAATCTTAAAGGGATAACAGCTGGGGACGAAAAACATGTTATTGGGCTTTTTGCT
The DNA here is from genome assembly GCA_019775955.2 of Pollimyrus isidori. NCBI lineage: Eukaryota > Metazoa > Chordata > Actinopteri > Osteoglossiformes > Mormyridae > Pollimyrus > Pollimyrus isidori. Next base: position 17,963,122 of record JABFDZ020000066.1, on the reverse strand, counting down.
GACAATGTAATTTGCTATTTAGAAGATCCTGATACAAGCCTTCCCATATTTACTCAACTCGAGATGTTTGGTACCTATTCTGGATGCAGGTTAAATTTGACTAAATGACACATTCTAACGTTAAATTATGTCCCTTCCAAAAGTATACAGCAAGAATATAGATTGAATTGGAGTGCAACTATAGTTAAATATCTTGGGGTTACCTCAACAAGAGGTTTTGATGAAATATATGAAGCCAATTATATCCAAATGGATAAAGAAATTAGGAGCAATCTTGAGAGGTGGGATGTCTTTTCATTTGATTTTAGTTCAGAAATAGAAGTGATAAAGATGTGCATTCTTCGATGGCTTCTTTATTTATTTCAATCCTTACCCATTTAGATACCCAAGAAACAATTAACAACCTGGGATAAAAGTGTGTCAAGGTATGGAATGGTCAAAGGTCAAGGGTCAAATATGTAACCTACAGCTTGGGAAACATGCAGGAGGTATGGCATTGCTGGACTTTAAGGAATATTTCCATGCAGCACAACTTAGACCTGTAATTTGCTGGTGTGCTAAGGATTACGAAGCAAAATGGAAAAATTTAGAGCAATAAAAAGGGAGGGAAATTCAGAGTTTCATTGGAGATGGGGATGAGGCCAAAGACTGGCTTGCGAAAATGGATATGATCATGCAGTTTACATTTAATTTGTGGTTTAATATACTGCAGAAATATAAACTTTAAAGCTCAGACTACTTCAATGGGTTGCTTATGACAAATAATACACTGGATCAGAGATTTAAAGAATCTGGAATAACAGCATTATGTACAGTAATGAAAGATGGAAATTTTATGACCTATCAGGAGATGAAACTGGGTAACCAGGGTCAGAAATTTGCAGGACTGGAACATTGGGTAACCAGGACTTTAGATATTTGCAGCTAAGGGATTTTTATGAGAGGGAGGTAAAACCAAAAGTCAGTTTGGATAGAAATGGCATAAATAGGATTATAATAGTAACCTACAACTCTAAGAAATACAGAATAATATTTGCTTTATATCAGCAACTAATGAAAAGGAAAAGCAATACAACATTATATGTAAAACGGAAATAGGAATATGAATTAGGGGTAAATATTTCTGAGGGGAAGTGGCTGTATGTTACAGTAGGTGATCCCAACTTTCTACTTCATCCTTGCGTATTTGGCGAGAATATAGTCGGAAAAACGAAAATAAGCCAGAACCACTGACACAAGATGAATGGTTTGACATAGTAGATGGAATATACAGTATACCATGGAGCAATTAACTCACAAAAGCAGAATTCAAGAGGACCAAGGTCTGGAGAAATGGAAAGAATGGACTGACGACAGGATATTGATAAATCACAGGATGAATATACAGTAGCTATCAATCCAGACTGTTCACTGGTTGGGGTTTGGTTTTTCCTTTTTTCTTTTTCTTGCTCCTTCTTTCTCCTGTATTTGTATTTTGTGATCTTTTTTGTAATGGAAAAAAACACAATAAAAATATAATTAAAAAATAAACTAAACAAAAACCATTACTTCCAAAATGAACTTAAAAACAAATGTCCATTTTAACTAAACTAATGATTTGTGGATATAGCCAACTACATCTCAACATTTTACTGTAGCTAGCTGAGTCCTACAACCTTCCGTCTAGCCATTTATCCAAATAAAATTTTTACTAAAACTTTATCTTGAACTAGAAAATATAAAAACAAAACATATACATCTCTAAAATACCATGCCAAAAACTAAGTAAAACTAACCTGCATTTCAAATAAAAATTGAAAATGATATAACGACTACATTAAGGATAAAACAAACGACGATAACACTAATGCAGGGACATTTACAGGTATATGGCGTTGCCGTACAAATGCAGTGTATTTTAGTTTATAGCCATCTGGGAGTGTTTAGAATCCTTTAGCAAGGAATCATACAAATGGTGGTATTTCCAGACTTTCTCAGTCAACCATTCTTCACATCCGCTCGCCAGTTTTGTTATAATGCTGATCACAGAGGACAGAAAAGTTGTGTATATACAGTCTTGGGTCTATTTTCTGAGTCCCTGCTACTGTTCCCCTGGCCAATGCATGATCGAAGCCTGTTTGCACCACTAAAAGGACCAGCTGCAGTGTTTCAGTTTTCGAGTGGTATGTGCCCTCCCGAGCGGCACCCCTATGCGGTCTCCAAGGCTGGCCTCTAGAACGGAAATTACGCTGCCATCACCACATGCACCACAGCGCTGCCACATTCCTCTAAAATATGAACCAGTCTTAACAGGGGAGGTAACTACCAGCTTTCTAGTACAGTGAGTATGATCTCAGCCCATTAGACCTTTTGTCTAACATCAGTACCTAATTCACACCCTGCCACTATGACAGCCCCTTCTATCTCTGCTGTCATGTAATGATTGACCTCCATCTGTCTGCCTTTGTATCAGATGCCACCGTGGACAGTGGCTTTGGCAGTCATGTGACAGAAGATGTGGAGGAACAGGAGATCCAGCAGCCTGTGATGGCCAACCCATGAAACACTCAGCTGACCTGCAGAGGGGAGAGGAGCCAGCCAGGACGACACTTCACAGTCTCACACAGTTCATGTATTTCAACCAGACATGGGTCCCAAGAGTCTCTCTTGCAATATACATGACAGAGATTGGCCCGCTCATCTCCTCATCGAGGTGGGGTTGGGAGAGCGGGGTTGCGGATAAGACCGCTCTTAGAAATTCTCGTTGTCATGGTAGCGGTACAGCTAGTGGATGACATCACATGAATCCAGCACAGGCCTGTGGTGGCTGAGTCATCGGCCTGGGATGCCACTGCATTTACGGACGACTGACTGCTATTCAGACCTGCAGAAAGGGAGAATTCCCTGTGTGAGATGCTCAATAGACTCAGAGATCTACAAACCCAACAAAGCAACAAAATAAAAAGGCGCCACTAGCACTTAAGGTTTACAGAGCACCCAGCTTTAAGAGATATTTATTTAACCAATTTCCACCAGCATATGTACAGAACTGTTGTCATTATCTGTGTTGATTATATTGCATAGAAGTAAAAATGAATGTGCCGTTTTCAGGCCATGATAAATGCTAAAGATTTATATTGGAAAATAAAAAAGTTTAAATTGATATAAAAAACATGTAGAGGCTTGTTCATTTTTTGCCTCATAAGTATCTGCACAGATCAAGAGGAAAAAAGTAAATTAACACCACCCTCACTCACCACCATATTTTATATTATCCATAAAAATGTCACAGAGATTACTTATTTGTTATGAGATGATTAACTAAGTTAAAAATCTGTCCACAAATTATGGGAAACCATGAATCAAAATGATGGATACTTTCTGCTTATTTTTATTTGGATTCTTTATTTTTCCAGTCTTCTGCCAAAAAGCTTATATATACAAACACCATACTGATTCAGGGCTGGTTTTACAAGCTGCTGGCAAACATAGATCTAAAGTTCAACAATCCAAATAAAGACATTCATATTAATCACTGAACACTGTAACAGATGCAACAGTAGCTGAGGTATTGCACATAATACCTGTATATAAAATGACATAAATATAATTTGATTTCCTGATGCATATTTTAATATGACAATTCTCAGAGTACACTATATGTAAGACAACTAAAAGAATGAGTAGTATTTACACATGGTATTTGACAGTGCATGTTTAGTGTGGGTTAGGGCTGTAGTTGGTCTGTGTCTCCCTGATAGAGATTTACCAGCTGTTGGTGGTCAGGTGGTTTCCATGTCAACAATAATCAGAAATGGATGCATATACTGATACTGATTCTGGGCTGCCTACAGTGCACAAGATGGAGACAGTTATTGTATTAGATTGATCCAAAGTTAAAAAAAAAAAAACAGTGCTGGGTGGTCCAGTGGATCTGCTGCAATCAGGCTGATTTGCTAATTCTCCCTGTCGTCACCATTGCATTGGTCAGCTGGCTCTTGGTAAAATTCTTCTACTCCATTACAGCACATTTGCAAAAACCACAAAGCCAAAGTCATTACCATCCAAATCTCTAACCATCTGGGAATTCCTAATCCCACCTTAATCTCTGACCCGCTAATCCTACCCTGAGGATCACACACACAAACACCTGTGATCATATGCAACACTCAGACTTGAGTTGCAGAGCAACCATGAACACGAATCATTTTTATTAATAACAGCTCTGGAGAGCAATACCATACAGGTAGTCCACAGATGTCCCGCTGGACCAGAGATGGGTCGTGCTACATGAGCTTGGTCCATGGGCTGCTTGGAAACCAACGCCGAGGGAGACAAGAAAGAGAGAGAGGGGGACCTCCCCTTCAACCGGGGGACCCTGCAGTCTGTCGCATGGCTGTCACCTTGCAGCCACTTTAGGGTCACCAGAACAGGCCATATAGAAAACACCTGGAGATGTACCATTGAGACTGCTGCAGTGCCGTGTTCCATCCCCAGCAGATTAAAAATCGCCCCTAAATTTTGGGGTCCTCTACAACCTCAAGGTTGTCTGGTTCACCACAATAAATTTTGCCGGCCACTCACTGGAAAAATGAGTGCTGCCCTGATCAGAGCCATAGACATAACAGAATGGAATTGTACAAATACTGAGCGGCCTTAAGCAGAGGAGTGTCGACCCTTCTTCTCCAGAGTGACGGAGAGGAGAGCTCACAGGGCATTGAATGCTTGAGGTGGCTGGAACCTCACATGCAGTCTTCCTTTTTCCATGGAATCAGCTGAAGTTTAAACGGCCCAGTGCCTCGGAATCAACCAGCCATGATCCAGCAGTACCGTGACCAGCCAATAAATATCTTCTGCAATATACTGGATGGAGATGTTTCTAGAAGAAAATGGCTCCCTCTATTGATAGAGTGCTGGAATTACTGTGTATGGTTTTCCATTGTGGACAACGTGCTCCTGAGTAGAACATACCTTGTGACAAAAATATGACATGAGGCATGAGATCTGTTCTAGTAAATTTACACATTGCCAAATCTCTAAAGGAGATTTATAAATTGTCTGAAATTTTCATTTGTTCTTTCACAAACCTCTTCTATTTTCCAGTCCTTTCAGGCTTTCATGTATTGAATTTGTGAGCAAAACTAACAATACCCAGTAATTATCATAATTATAAATGTTCCTGGCGCAATGGTGTGGAAATAAGAACTATTATTGGGATACATCCAAAAATAACAGACTATTTATCATTGTAGCAACCGCCTGAGATAAAATGCATTTATAACCAAAGGTGAGTTTAATGTGCCTAAACAAAATCTGAGATTACAGACTCTTTTCCCATGAATCTCGTTGGCTAGAGAGGTAAAGACCGAACACTGGACTTTACATGTGCCTTCTGCTGACTCTTTGTGGCTCTAAGAATAAGAAAATACAAATGCCAGACTACTGAACTGGAAAAAGGACTGGAACTGGAAAGTTTCATACAGTGAGCAGGACAAAACAATGTTGCGGCAACCTGACAGAGCAATCCTACTGTACCTAGTGGGTATGTGCAAGTCAGAACAGAAAAATAATCTGCATACCCTCTGAAATAAATAGATGACTTACATCATTGCCTCAATAAATAAATAAATTAGCCTAGCTATGAAATTGATTCCGTGGTCGTTTTCACAGTAAATTCAAAGGAGATGGAAATAAAAAAAACAAAACAACAAAATGTGGACTCAAACCATAATTTCTCCAGCAAAAATATCCCTCCTAGGCAGAACATGGAAAACACTTTGATGACTCAGCTCCCATCACCGAGTGCAGATCTGTGGCCATCGGAGGCAGCGAGTGTCCCAGAGAGAGGGCGAGGCAGTGCAGTGCATGGAGAGTTAGAGAGGGCAGAAGGACTCCCAATGACTTCAGGCAGGGATCCCAGCTCCCAGTGCTGCCTGCTGGCTCGGCCCTTTGGCCAGTTCCATCGAGATTCTCTGTCTCTGGCCAACCAGCACCAGCCTTGCAGCCAACGTGCCCCCACCCCCCACCACCAGCTTGGAGCTGAGCCCTATGACCTCAAATTCCCCTGGCAGAGATGCATACTGCTGACCCGAGCCCCCCGCCCCGTGCCCGCATCTCGTTGATGATGCAGAGAAGGGCCTACCTCACAGAGGACCCATATAGCTACCAGCCAGCAACAATGAGACACAAACACTCTGAACACAGCACTGGCCTCTGGAGGAGGAACATCACTTGGGCCCAAGTGATCCTCAGACTACTGAGATCCGGAATTTTGTGCTCCAGACTGAATTTTAAAAATGAAGCTGAGCAAAATCGATCCACTTATTAGATGGTTAAATGAAATAAACATCCACATGGTGGCCCAGGAAGCTGGTAATGATCTGCGTTGCTATTGCCCGTTCTGTCCTTTTTCTATCAACAATCACTACTAGTCAGTCACAAGACTGTCAGCTTCCATGATTGGTGAAGGAGTCCAAGAAAGACTGATGGGCTCCACCCCTTTCCCAGAAGCCCAGCAGCCCCATCATGGCCTGACGGCCTGTCGGTAGCTGTGCCTCTGGCTGTCCCCGCGTCTAGTGGCCTTGCTGATGCCTGCCTGGCCCCTGTGAGTGGACTCTGGCTGGAGTGTGGGGCTGGAGTAGGTGTGCTGCAGCCCACTGTCGTCATGGAGACGGGACTCAAATGCAGAGAGATCCACTTCTCCAATTCGGATCTTGGCGCGGAGCAGCATGGCATAAGTCCCGTACCGCGTTTTCTAGCAATAAACAATGACAAACGGACATCAAGAAAAGGAAGCGACACTCTGCCATGTGCATGACAATCCATGGTAAGCTTTATTCTGGGATCTTCTCTGTTTTTACAGTGAGGGACTGGGTACCCGCAGGGAAATTGCACATTTTTTCAGTTTGCAGTCTTTTTTAAAATGATCAGAACTCTGGCAGTTTTTTTATGCTTTAACTGTCAATAAAGAAAATTCCAAACCTTCATTGCATGTATAGCTATACTAATTATTCTCAAGCCAATACTGTCTGAAGTAGTAGTTACACTTCTCAGAGCTCCCAGTGGTCATTTCTCACCTCAAATTCTAGGTATTCCTCTCTCTGGCGGTACTCCTCCAGCTCACGACCTTTGACTTTGCGGTCCGGAGGGGAGGAACGCAGCTCGTTTAGCTCTGAAGAAGCGGTTTGCAAACGAGTCTCATGGGACTGCACCTGCTCCTCCTGCCAAAACAGACCCCAACAGCCTCAGTGGCAATGTGACTGTGTAGAGGGAGAAATCCGGGGTGGTGCAACAGAAGGGCTTGGAGTAAATACCAGACTTAGGGAAAGGGATATTATTAAGGCAGGGTTAAAGATAGGGGAAGATCAATTCTTATGCTACTTTTCTGCACAAAAAGTAACATAAATTTTGTCATCACTGATATGCGCCAGATGGCATGCATGTAGCCCAAATTTTTGTGTCTGGGGGAAATCATGCATGTCTGTGCACATTGACTGTGCATGTGCAAGGAAAATTGATTAGGTATTTCCAGTAGGTGGCAGCACTGAATTTCACAGAGCAGAGGTCAATCGTGAAAGAGTAAAGGAAAAATAGTTGTGTTGGAGTAGTTATGGTGAGCAGCTGTGTGAGGATGTGCAGAGGTAACCCTAAGGTTAGGGTTGAAATTGGGGTTAGATTAGGGTTGGGGTTGTATTTACATTACAGGTCAAATACCTCAGACAGTTTCGTGGTAGAACCTGGCAACAGGGGCCGACTGAACTTCTTCTGGGAGCCAATGGCTGCTGGGAAGGGTGGAGCTGAGAACATGGCCGCCACCGTATTAATGCAGGTGATCCAGGACTGCATCTGCTCTGCATTGCTGTAGGTGTGAAACACACTCGCAGCGTAAGGTGTGGCTTCACACACATGCTGCTGGGTCAAGTCAACATCATGGTCTTCTTTAACATATCACCCTGCATTCATTTAGTCATCTTAAACAATCCTGCCAACAACCCTAACATTGGGTGCGTTCGACTTCACGCAACCACTTAAAATAATGCATTCTGGTCCTGACACAATGCATATTAGTTAGCGTTACTTAAGCCGGCACCGCAAAACGTCACCACCCATCATCATGTAACATGGTACAAAAACCTTGCAAGAGCAAGACAACTTAAGACAGATCTGGCAGCAATTCTCAGCTGGCAGCACAAACTGGAACCGCCTCTGTGACGACACACCTTTGCCTGAAGAGTTTTGTTACACGCATGACGTTTGTATCCCAGGAAGTTCCAATGTGTTATTTTTCCCAAAAAGCACGTAAAGCAGTAAGAACTGGTTTTCAGTTCATTTACCTGGTAAAATAAAGTTAAATGAATTAAATAAATGCTCTAATACTACACGCAAGTTGTTTATTTATTGTTAGTTACTGTAATGTTGCGCTACTTTATTTGTTTAATTGTCTAGTCTGTGAAGAAGGCATTCAAGTAAAGATTGCATTGTACTCTATACATGATAATAAAAACTTTGAATCCTTGATCTTTTTCCTGGCAGCTATCTTTTTACACTGGGCCACTATACACAATTATTTTTGTCACTGCTAACAGTTTGTATCAGAAGTTGGTTATTGTAAAAGAAGTAATGCCCATTCAGGAGATATTTGTATCGATTTATCTACACCCTTCTGGCAGTGCTGCCATTCCAGTCAGGTCTCGTAGACTACAAGGAGTAGAAGTTGTCTGATAGTCAGTTTATACTCCACTCCTGCAGTCACAGCCAGATCTCGCTCCACGTCACGTCAGCTGCAGACAGACCTAAGTCGAGCGCACCCATTAACATGTGCTCTGTGATTGTCCGAGCCATGTGCAGCAGGACTGTATCATCCTCAGGGTTCTAGGGGGGTGACTCACGGGGCCTGAAAGAGGAAGACCCTCCAGTCAGCAGTGCGCAGGTAGAACACATTGGGCCTCTTGCTGTAGTCAGATGCCCGCATGGCCAGCGAGTGGTGGATGGACACAGCATTCTTTAGATCCTCATCAGACAGCTGCTTTTCTGGCCGATACTCACCCTGTGGCCAATGGGAGAGACAGGAAACATCATGTGTCTAATAAACAAGGACAATCAAAATACCAAAATACCAAAAAAGAAAACATATGGTGAAGAAGCCTCCCGGATGCAAAAATCAACATATTTACATAATATGACATCAGAGTCCCCTCTGTGTTTGATCTGGAGCCACCAAGGGTATTTATCTACAGCATTTTGTCACAGGACATGGGGTGTTGTGACAGGGGGGTCGGGGCAGCTACCTTCTGCAGGTACAGGATGAGGCCCTTCAGCACTGCATAGAAGGCCTTCCAGCCCCTCTTTCCCCGGGGAGCTGCAGGACACAAACAGCATTCAGGGAACTACGACAGCAGAATGGGGGGTTTCTGGGGGAGCTGGTAAAAGTGACATGACACTCAAAAGTGCAAATAATAGTGTTTAGGTCTATGATCCTATGAATCAAATGTGATTAAACCTCACTTTCATTGTGAGCAATGAAATCATGATTGATTCAACATTGCTAAAAGAAAACACACAATTTGTCTCAGGTTCATCAGAGACAAGAAAGGCAAACCTCCCAGGTCCTGCTCACCAAGCCTCAGGAGTTTGTTAGCACTGAAACCATTCGGTGTGAGGATTTTGGCAGACTGAGCTACGGCGATGGGGAATAAGTGAGGAGCAAACAGGTTTAGGTCAGAGTGGGGCGAGTTACGCACTTTTCTTGCCGTCGGAATCGGCATGGACTTTGCGCACTAGGAATCCGTTCTTGTAGAGCAGAGCACCGGGCTGCTGGGCCACTCCTGCAAAGGGGTTACTGCCACTGCTGACTCGCTTCATGGTGTGGGATGCAGAGTCCGTGCGGCCATCCGCCAGTTCCGAGAACGACTTGCGCAGCTCCTCCTCATCGCTATAGACACAATGGAATGCCGTGTCACATGTGATCGTGATCTCAAATTTGATAAAAGGAAATGCGTAAAGCATATAAAATATATAGATAAAGAATCCAAATGAACAGTATGACAATAAAAGAATTCCTTATTTTCTTCAAAAAGTTACTGATCTCTTGTTGGATGGTTAGATGAACACCACTTCAGCTTCCAAACCTCTCCCCAGGAGCAACCCAGCCATTCCATGGATCCATTAAACTTCATCACCAGCTCAATCAATGATTCAGCTTAATCAGCTGAATAATGTGATGAGTAATTTATTGGCTAAAGATGGCGAGCTAGTGGTCGAAAATATATGGGTCAATTGCCTAGTTGCTGCAAATAACAGGGTGACTTTAGCAGATGTTCTGAAATGCCTAATCTGACACACTAAGACATAATATCATAGTTTTACACCAATATGAACATGAATTAAACATAATTTTCTTTCACTACCTGCTAAGCTTAATTCTTTTAACCTGGTGAAGCAAACCATACTACAACCAACATGATTTATTGCCAAATCTGATTATCAGAACATGACACAGAGGTGTATTTATGACCAAACATGGACCATCCGATTACTAAATCCACTTTGTCCTCTGCTTGTTTCTCCAGGGAGAAGTACTCTCCTGTATTAAAACAACCAGGTGGAAATGATCGGTGCAGTGGGAGGTGCTGAGCATCGCTGTCACTGCTGGAACCTCACCCAGACGCACTTCTGATTGGACAGTGGTGACATCAGGAGACAAGTGTCCTCCATTCTGTCCTGAAACTTGCAAGCAGAGCCAGCTGTCAACAGCACCCCCCTCACACACACACAACATGCTACTTGCTCCAACCAGTAATTTCTTCACCACCACCCCCCTCATCTCACTGCAGTGAAAGATCTCTCTGTCTAATTCACTCTCCTGGCTTCGTCAGGGTCGGGGACGGTAAGACAACACTAATGAAGGCAAATATTAACAACAAATATTTTCAGATGCTAAAACATTGAACCATTTCAGGCTTGTTCCTTGTGATGGAAAATCCCTAATCACCAGCAAGCGCTGGCAACGGCACAGGTCATCGGGAGAGATCTGAGGAACAACAGATCCAGCATACAGCTCTCTGTTACATAAACACCAGCCTGTTCCCGACTGCAACAATCACTCATCTTGCACAGATTGTGAATCATAATAAATACAGCAGCCCCTCCCCAATGAGAGAGAAAGAAATACAGCATGAAGAAAATGGCTGAACATGACAGGTGAAGGTGTAACCCCCCACCATTAACCCCAGCATGGCCACAAAATGAGGTCTGGGTGTCTGCTTTTTGCCTGTTTCCCAGGTAACCACGACATACAAGGAAAACAGACAAGGAAATGCAAGGAAAAGGAGAAAAGGTGAGAAGCATGAGGGAGAAGGGGAAAGAAGGAGAAAAGAGGAGAAAGGTGGGAGGTGAGAGGGAGAAGAGGAAAGAAGGGGGGAAGAGGAGAAAAGGCGGGAAGTGAGAAGGAGAAAAGGAGAGAAGGGGGGAAGAGGATAAAAGGCGAGAAGTGAGAGGGAGAAGATTAAAGAAGGGGAGAAGAGGAGAAAAGGCGGGAAGTGAGAAGGAGAAGAGGAAAGAAGGGGAGAAGAGGAGAAAAGGAGGGAAGTGAGAAGGAGAAGAGGAAAGAAGGGCGGAAGAGGAGAAAAGGCAGGAAGTGAGAGGGAGAAGAGGAAAGTAGGAGGGAAGAGGAGGAAATGTTTCATGTGTTTACATGGGTTATAGGCTGTGGCTGAGACTGAGGTGCCACTACGCTGACTGTAAATGAGGCAGCCTTCTTCTCATGGGTCCTGCACTACTACACAGTCTCCTAGTGGGGAGGCACCCCACTGCATTGGGATTTTTGGCAAATGGTGCTGTGTAGTGTGTCCGCATTGGCTTAGCTGTGACATTACTTCAGAAACAACGAACTGGCAGTGTCTCCACACAGAACCTTCACAGGGCGTCCAAGCTTGTCACATTGCTGTAAGAGATGCCCAGGATTTTACTGCCAAAACATTTGCACCCACGATCAGGGTGCCTTCAGCCTGCAGCCCATAATTAGAGTGGGGAGCTGTGACTATGGCAACAAAGCCTGAAATGACCCGCTTTTAATTAGTGGCTTAGGAGATGACAGAGGCCAGGTTTGGAATCGTAACCCCTGATATACAAGTACAGACAAAAAAGAGCAGAGATGGTCGCGCTTAACACACCCACCTGTAGCCTTCCAAACATGCTGGGGGTACAGTAGGGGGCCACCTGGTCCCACCTGCTCCAACAACCCATTCAGGAGGGATGGATTAAAAGCCCAGAAGCTTCTCTCCTGAGGTGGCCGGGTCCCAGGGGTGACATAGCTCCCCACAGACTTCTGGGTAATTGATTCCTGTGGTAGGCACTCTGCCCAGAACTGACGGCTTACGGATCTCCTCCTGTACTCGCGGCTGCCACAGGGGGCAGCACCTGTGTCACCAGGAGACTTCATCATATCTCTGTCCAAAACCTATTTCTGGCCAGTGTCTGTCCCACTAGCTGCCAGCATCTCCCATCTAGTGCCCCCTCCTGAAATAGTCCCTTACAACCCCGCCAACCTCTGCCACTGCACCTACAGATGTGACACAACTTTAATGTCCAGAGAAGTGACAGGATGAGGGTGACACCAAGGTTACGTGGAGGGAGGGTGTGCTGCTCCATATTTGGCTGTAAACACTCCTGTTGTGGAAGTCAGTCTAGTGAAACGACGGCACACAGAGAGCTGAGCATGATGGGTTCCGGAGAACGCTGGAGACACACATGCACACAAATAGACCTTCCAACATTCACACGTGGCGGCAGAGTGACACGCCCGCACGACGACACTCACATGGTCCACTGCAACTTTTCATTCTTGATGGAGTTGTACAGTGTCTGCAGGAGAAGAAGGCAGACAGTCAGGCTGTAAAGGAGAGGCACTGCAGACAAAAGGCACAAGTGGAAGTTGGAGTGTTTTCATGAAATGCTCCTTCAAAACGCCATCGGTAAGGAGCTCAGGAAAACAACATCAGATCTGATTGTGTAAGACCACAATGGTGGAAGATGGTGGTGCAGAGGGCAGTGCTGTCGTTCAGCAACCAGAGAGTTGCTGGTTCGAGCCCCGCCCGATGACCC
>JABFDZ020000066.1:17923953-17935071 GCA_019775955.2 Pollimyrus isidori | reverse complement strand
GTGCGTGTGTGTGTGTGTGTGTGTGCGTGAGCGGGTGTGTGTGTGTGGGTGGGTGTGTGCGTGTGTGTGTGTGTGTGTGTGTGTGCGTGAGCGGGTGTGTGTGTGTGGGTGGGTGTGTGCGTGAGCGTGTGTGTGGGTGTATAAATGCCACATCCTTCTGACTTACACTAATCTTGAAAATATCCCTGGAAGCACAGATAATGAAGGGACATTCCCAGCTGATGAATCTTTTAAGAACGTAAACAGATCACTGAGGAAGTGTTTGGGCTTTTCAGAAGTTCATGCACATTGGTGGTTTGGGGTAAGAGACTGTTAATTAAGGTAAAATAAGGGCCGAAGAGAAGTCCCTGTAGAAAAAGTTCTATGTGCCTGTCACTGTGCGTGTGTGTGTGTGTGTGTGAGCATGCGTGTGTGTGTGTGTGTGTGAGTGAGTGTGTGAATTAGGTTTTAATACACTGTGGACATCAAATGTCCCCCACGTCTGTCTGTCTGTGTCCTTGGGTTCTGCACAGACAGAGTGTTTCTTCTCAGTTTCACCCCAAGTTCTTTAACCAGGCTTAACAGCACAGATTCCAGGAGTCACAGCTAAGCCAGGCCACATTTTGGAAGCTCCTCTGATGCGGAGGATCAAAGAAGAGTCGAAGTCAGTATCATCACACAGAAAGTGAACGACGAATCCTGCATCTCAGCATGACGAGAACAGGGATGAAATAAAAACATAAAGTGTGGACACTGCCCCCTGCCTAGAGCTCGAGGATCCTTCAGGCACAACAGGGATCTAATGTCTGTCACTCACCTGGCCTCAGGCTGCACCTCCTGCGAGGTTGGTTCAGAGGCGCCCTCCGGTGGCTTGTCCCCTGAGGTGCCATCCCCAGCTACTTGCGTCTCCTCAGAGTCACTGACTGCAGGGGCAGAGTCTGAGCGACTCGGTAGCTCACTCTGGGCCAGCGGTGCAAAGCCGAGCTCTGCGATGCTCTGGGCACTCTGCCGAATTTGACCTTGGATCTCAGGTGTGAGCGTGGGCAGGTCGAAGGTGAACACAGCCCGGCTGGAGACCAGCAGGTCATCGCTGTCCAAGCTGCTGTAGGACGTGCCCTTGGCACGGTGCGATTCCACAATGCTCTCAAAGTGGCGGCTGAAGCTGTCCAGGCCGTCTTCTGACGTCCGTCTGGGGCTGCCCACCGCGATGGGTGACTTGAGCGGCCCCGGCTCATCAGCCTGGCTGTCTAACGGCCTGTGTAGGGACACATGGGTACACTGGCAATAACTGTCTGCCATCTCGGCCACAAAGAACTAGTGTCAGGCTGTAAATACTCTCCAGGGACTTCACCCAAATAAAAACAATTTAAAATAAACGTGGAAATTTTTGAGCTTCTAAATGGAAGGAGTGAACCTTGCTGTATTTTGTAAACAAATTGTTTTGTACCTCTTTTAATGTGTATCCCCAAGCTCAGAGGCATTTGAGTTCGCCGGTGCTGAATGTGTTTGTGCCTGCCTGCTTGTGCGTGCATGAGCGTGTGAGCAGCTCACCTCCGCAGCAGCAGGCTGAACACCTCATCCTCTTCCCTCGTGGCGTGCTGCCTCTTTTGGTATCCCTGCATCCTGACACTGGCCCAGCTGACCATCTCTTCCTCCTCCTCCTCCTCCTCCTCCTCCTCCTCCTCCTCGCCATCAGTGCAGGCATACGGTGCCCCGCCGGGGGGGCTGCTGCCAAAGGCGGAGTCAGCCTCCTCCTGCTCAGCCAGAACCTCGTCGATGTCCGTCTCGCGGTAGCAGCGCAGCGGAACGGCATCCAGGTCCGTTTCTGAGTACTTGAGCATCCGCCGGATGATTCCGGTCCTGGGTGCGGGGTCGGCTGCTGCGGGAGTGGGTGACATAAGCTCGACCTCCACGTGCTGCACCTGGTGGTTCGCCAGCCGTAGGCCAGCGTCTCCTCCAACCATCTGGGGAGGGGGGCGCTTGAGAGGCAGAGAGCTGGGTGGTATAGGTGTAGGTGGCTCACTAGAAGTGCCACTAGAGGGTGTCATGGAGGTGTCTGGGACATCTTTAGAAAAGAAGCGTGAACAGAGGTGTGAGACTGCAAGACAGTTTTTATGCAGGATGCTTAGTAAGAAGGCTGCATAAAATAAAGACCTGTTTAAAATTGTGACAGGGAGAGGCTACTGCCACGTCTTTCATCACAATGTCACATTTTCCCACACAGGACACTTTACATAGGAATTAGCACTGTGGGAAGATAATGAGCATGACCTTCTCCAGCAGCAGTGTGTGAATGCAGCTACACTCCACCTTTGCTAATCTCCAAACCCGAACACCTAACCAACGTCACAGTGGAGTGAGACAGTGTAATTGGATTACATTTACATTGTAAAGTCAGCAGCATGCTCAGGGCAGTCAGGCAAGGTGCTAGATCCATGCCAATCACAGAAATGATAAAGCTACCTTTCATCCCAGAGATGGTGCTGTCCTCTGGTGACATACCGAACAAAAATTCCCACTTGGCACGAGCGATTCGTAGAGAGTGCAGGGAGGGGCCCACTGGAGAAGAGCCCCCGTCAGACTGAGACACACATTTACACAGAATCAGAAGGAGAAAAAAAGATTATGACTAATACATGATTATTTTGTCAAGACTCTATGTTGCAGTGCATCCCACCTGAAGCAGAAAGATAGACCTAAAAGCTACATTTTCTTGGATGTTGAGTAACAGTGAAGGTGAGGAAAGACACAGGAAGGAAAGCAGCGTGGGGGGGGTGAACGGCTCACGTTCCTCTTAACCATCTGTTTCAGCACACGGGCTGCCAGCTCACAGCCGCTTAGCATGCAAAGCTGATCTCAGTGCAGCGATGGGACTGCTGCAGACTGACTGCAAACAGGTCACACAGGGCAGACCATGTTCGGCGGAACCCGGGTAACAGACTTTGCCGTGTGTGTGTAAGGTTGGGTAAGGTTGCCGTGTGTGTGTATAGTTGGGTAAGGTTTTTCCCATAGAAATGACTGGATGGTCCTCAGAAAGATATGAAAACACATGTGTGTCTATGTTTGTGTTTTTGGAGTGTAAGAGGGACATCGAGCGATTAGCCGCACTGCGCACCTGCATTCCCGAGCTGGACTGTCCTGTGTCAGTGCTCTTCTGGCTAGACTGGTTGGACTCTGGAGAAATGCAGTCCCGGTCTTGCATGCTATTATCCCCATAGCTGCCAGTGATTGCACTGGAGCTCCGGGAGGACCCCAGACCAGAACTTTGATCCCCTTCTTTCATCTGGATGCTAGAGCTACTCTGGTCCACATCAACAGCTAGAGCCCCCTGCAGGGGGTTGATTAAGACAACTTCCTTCTTTGGCTGCCCAGCCTGCTTCGACAGTTGGCCCAGGGTAGAGGCATATAGGTCCTCTTGGTAGTCCAGTCTGGGGCTGTCCCATCCTGTTGTTATCTTCTCCTGACTCGGAAGCTGGGCGTTCCGGGTAGATTCCACATTGAGAGTCTGGCCTAAGCAGATCTGGTTGGCAGCCTCTGGGCTTTTCCTCAGCTCATATTCATGCTTGGAGATGTGCTTTCTGCTCATGGTGGGTGACCTGCCACCTCCCCGGTGCTGAGAGGGTTGATAGTGGCTCAGGGTGGGGCTACCAGCAGCACGTGGGACGTGATCTCTAACAGGGACTGACTTCACACCTGTGTCGCACCAGCTGGTCCTGTGTTGCTGAGCAGGTATAGTGGGGGATCCTGCATTGTGGGGGTCTGATGGCTGTACCTCACCACCTTCCCTCTGCTCTGTTCTCTGAAGGCCTGATGAGCCTGTGGCAGTCACCGGTAAGAGTGGGAAAATTCCTCCTGAAGAGTGTTCAGTACTCTGGGGAGCCTTTGTCAACTTGGAGGGGATGTGGATGGGGATGTTCAAGTCGAGCTTGACATCCCATGGTCCCGGTGACCCATGATCCTTTGAGGGAGACTGCTGTTGAATTTCCTGTGTTTGGCACTCAGATGTGGGGCTGTTTGAGCCGCGTAAAGAGGTTCGCTTTGGAGAGTATTTGCCCTCCTTAAAAAGAGTAGACAATTTGGTGGCCTCCTCAGCTAACTTGCGGGCCATCTCAGGACTGTTAACTGGAGAGGCACCCTTTCTGCTACTTAGCTGGTTTGTCCCCTTAGCCAGTTGGGTGGAAGAGTTTCCAGGTTTGAAGTTGACCCTGTGAACTGAGAATGGGCTGTTGCTTATATCATGGCTGTGGCTCTGGCTGCCAAAGCTTTGACTATTAGCCCTTGAAGACTTGTCATGCAAGGCTTTCGTTGACTTGAGTGTTGATCTGGGACTATCAGGCCCCATCCGCTGGTCAGGGTTTGTGATTCCCTGGGACACAGCTGCTTGCTGGGTGTGGCCAAAAAGCTTGTCACTGGCAGGACTCCTAGGCAAGGCATACCCGAATGTGCTCCTTTCCAAGTCCATCAAGGAGGTGCCTGCTAGCGTACTGGCACCACGCCCCAGGACAGGTGAACTGGATCGAGACTGGCCTTGAGACTCGGGTTTGCTTACAGGACAGTCTGGTACATTATCTACTCTGCGCCAAAGTTCTGGTGAACCAAGCTCCTTCATGGCACAGTGGGTGGCAACTCGGGTGATGGACTCAATCGTGGCACAGGGAAAATTTGGGGACTTGGTCTGCTGGGTTCCCGAGGCCAGGCTAGGGACCTTTGGGCTAGAAGGGCAAGAGGAATCTCTGTTATCCTGCCAGATGGGTTCGCTCAGCCTTTTCTGGTGGTGGTTGGGCATTTGCTTCTCCTCTAAAGATCTATTGAGGCAATTATTCAAAACACTCTGGGGACTCTCCACAGATTTCACACTGGCCTTCTCAATATAGCTGAAGGTTACAACAGACCTTCTCCCATCATCCACTCCTGCTACCACACAGGAATTGTGTCCCCTAGTTGGGGTGGTCGGGGTGGTGATCCGGGTTGAGGCCGTGGGAGAATGAGGGTCTGGCATGCTGTCCGATTCTGAGGAATGTGTACATACAAGTAAATTCGCACCATTGGTCCTGGGATGCAGCAGAGAAGGTAAGTGACCTGTAGGGTCACAGTGCAATCTCTGCCTGTGAAAAGCAGAAGGCTCAGAGAGATCACCTGCTGAGTGCAGTTGGAAACTGACTGAGTGTCTGGAAGGAGATTTGGAAGTAGTAGTGTTGTGGCTACTGCTGATGCCCCTGTGCAAGGCCTGTGGGGAGCTAGGGATCGACGTGTGTTTGTGGTACTGCAGGACATCTGCTCTCTGTCCTATGGCAGGGTCTTCAAATTCCACATTCTCAGGTGTGTGGGCCTCCTCCTCTGGAACTGAGCACACCTCTACATAGAGCTGAAGGATCTTCCCGCCTTGGGACATGGCCTCAGTGACAGTAGGGCAAACCTCCAGTCCTTTAGCTTGCTTTGTTCCCTTTGCTCAAACTTATTTGGTTCCCTTGGGTCCTGTTTTCATTGTTGTTCTTGGTTCTCCTCTGTGTCCAGCTTATCGTGTGCAGACGCCACTGGGGGAGAGTGCTGGAGAACTACAGGCCTGGGCTCCCACCCCGACAGGCCCCTCATCTTCATCCTACCTGTCAGGGAAGGGAGGAACAGACATGTCAATTAGCAGTGACAACACACCCTAGTGGCTAAGCATTTCTGACCATCTTTTTGCAGCTGATCTAAAGAAGCTTTCCATTTTCTCATAATACCTCACATACTTTTAGGAGAGTAGGTCAGGGACCACTCTGTTTGGACATGTAGTAGTATGAAGCATGGCTGGCAGAAGTGGTAAATACCGGCTTTACTGCAGATAAGACAGAGGGCTTATCCTTAATCTGTCCTCCTTATACTCCCACACATAGCGTATACCACACACAGCCAAAACCACACATGCAGACAAACACTGAAGGATCATGGGAATGTATGCCTGACTTATCTCTAATTTGAGATATTGAGGTGGGGCCTAAAGGCTAGCTGTGCAAAAGAAGCAATGGTGTGTCATATTTCAGACCAGATTTCTTTCATCAAATGAATGTACAAAATTGGATTAACATGTCTAGTGCATGTATTATGGCAAGGCATGGTGCAGGCATCACCATCAGAGTATCACCATCAGATTATCACTGTCAGAGTATCACTATCAGAGCATCACCATCATATTATCACTGTGAGAGTATCACTATCAGAGCATCACCATCAGATTATCACCATCTGAGCATCATTGTCAGTGTATCACCATCAGAGCATCACCATCTGAGCATCATTGTCAAAGTATCACCATTAGATTATCACTGCCAGAGCATCGCCATCTGAGCATCATTGTCAAAGTATCACCATCAGATTATCACAATGAGAGCATCACCATCAGATTATCACTGTCAGAGCATCGCCATCTGAGCATCATTGTCAAAGTATCACCATCAGAGCATCACCGTCAGAGTATCACCATCTGAGTATCATTGTCAGAGTATCACCATCAGAGCATCACCATCAGAATATCAATGTCAGAGCATCACCATCTGAGCATCATTTTCAAAGTATCACCATCAGATTATCACCATTTGAGCATCACCATCAAATTATCACTGCCAGAGCATCGCCATCTGAGCATCATTGTCAAAGTATCACCATCAGATTATTACCATGAGAGCATCACCACCAGATCATTACTGTCAGAGCATCACCATCAGAGCATCATTGTCAGAGTATCACCATCTGAGCATCATAGTCAGAGAATCACCGTCAGAGCATCAACATTAGAGTATCACCATCAGATTATCACCGTCAGAGCATCAACATCAGAGTATCACTGTCACAATACTGTCAAAGCACACTTACACCCAACTATAACTATAGCGTTACATAAGTCCTATATACATACCATATTACTGGTAACCAAATAATATTTTAAACATTTTTTCGCAATCAGAAAACATTAACAAGTACCCAGACAATGCTGGTAATGATACCTTAACACTCACAACCAACCACGGGCAAAGGACGAAAGCTTTCCTAAGATTTGTACAACTAGTATAACAATTAGATCATCGCTTGGCTGAAACATAAACCTGTTAACATAAACGCAATGTCATGGATGAGCTTTAAGCATCACTGGTTTTCAAAAATCAGGATTTTTTTTTTTGAAAACATTATGTAAATATAATGTGGCTTCATTAAATTAATTATAATAAAACTACTACTACTAAATTATTTAAAAGGTTTCTGTCTTTGGTTTCCTTGACTTTACATAAACATTAATGCATTAATGCATCACTGGTACAGTGGATTCCACGTTTCAGTTGATACAAGATACGCAGTGAATCATCGGTGACAGAGAGACCGAGAGAGGGTGTTTCTGAGAGCAGTGACAGACTTTTCTGTGGAACGGAGGAGAGAGCAGCTGAGATAAGCTGGTCAAACATATAAAACCATCAACGGGCCTAAGGATGAACTCAGAGGTCAGTGAAGTACGAAATACTGTGTGCTGTAAGTACCACCTCTGAGCTTCCAAGATATGGGAGCTATTCTGGCTGGTCCTGGACTAACAGCTGCAAACTTGGTGCCTGGGCCTTTCCATGCTAAATATAGCCACTATAAAGTTAGTCGTGAATTCAGGTGAAGGGGCTAGCGGCTGGTGTACAAATGTTTACGTAAGACAAGCCCAGAAGCCCTAGAAACATGGACCCAAAAACCAGGATATACAGGATACACACATAGAACAATGAAGAGATTCAACTTAAGTACATGACTTTAGACCACGGGGACAAAACCCACAGGAACACTGGGAAATGTTCAAAACCCACACACCGAGAGCAAGAGCAAGAATGAAGCACAGATCAACACCCACAAGGCACCACACTGTCCATTTTTTCTTGAAAAAATAAAATAAACAAGCATCTATTACACCAATTGGTCTCCTCTCAGGATGCTAAAACCTCATAATACAGTTAGTAGCACTCTTTCAGGTCCAGTTGTAGTTATGGGTAGGTCTAATTGGACCCAACAAGACAAAAGAATAAAGAATAAATTCCACCTCCCCACAAGGTCCTTTGTGGGCCTTCATCATTCACTGCCTCTGCCTCTCTCTGCTTTACATTGTGCTTAAAGCTCACCCATAGTCTGAGATTCTCCAGTCATCGAGTCATTTGCTTGGATGGCTGTAAACAGAGAGATGAAGTCCCAATTTTGCAATTTATAGATATCTAGCGACATGCCTCACTGCTCTCTACTAAAGGAGAAAAGATGGCAAAAAAGAAGAGGATGTAACACAAAAAATTCTACTAACTTAAGGAAGCTGGATCTGTGTCTGATTCCCACATAACAGCTAAGAACTGTAACAAGATTACGGGGCTTACAGTGACTACACAGGACAGGGGGACCCTGCTCAGTGGAGGTGCTGTAAATACCCATTTCTCACTCCACAGAGCCCCTGGGCCCCTGCTGTCCCTGAGTTGACCCCCCACAGCCTGCATTGATGGGGGCTAAGCTCTCTTTGTGTTTCATTCCTGGGTTTCGGATGAGAGTCCCACACAGGACACAAAAACCAGAGCTCTCCAACTGCATTAATCTGAAAGAGAGTCTGCAGGCTGATGCACTGCTGTGGTGACTAACTATGGGACCGGAACACGCCGTCTGCACCCCCCGCTCCTCTCGAGGAGCTGCACGATGACTCTGCACCACAGCGACGCAGCCAACACTGCAGGGATGCCGGGCTAAACAGCCACTGCAGACAGAAACACTAAAAAGACAGACACTTATATAAATTTGAGAAGAGGACTACTTACTGATTGCTGCATTAAGCATGTTCTGTAAAACGTGCGTTGCAGCAAACACACAGACACCTGAAAACACAGGCACTGACAGGAGAACCCTGGTGCCTCATTGTTTACAGAAGGCTTCCTTATTCCCTGCAGCACCAGCAGATGCCGACGCAATGATGGGGTCCTTCAAGCAGCGGGGGGCTTTAGTGTGCCTACCTATCAATTGTCACTCCCCTAAGCAGTGACGTGTCTGAACCCAGTGGACAACACAGAAGTTGGGATAATGCTTCTGTCACCTCAAGGGGTAGGGGCGTCATTGCACAGCAGCATAGAGACAGATACTGGCATAGCGAAGACTAGAGAATGTGTGAGCACAAACTCCCCCTCTCACACCCACACATATACACATGTCTGCATTCATATCTTTGTGGGGACTCTCCATTCATTTTTATGGACAAAACCCTAATCCCAAAAATGACATTTTAAGTTTTTTTTATTGCAGTCACAAATTTTTATCAAACTGACTTTCCCCTTGTGGAAAAAATGTCCCACCCAAATAAAAGGTTACAGGTCTTCATCACATTGTGGGAAAATACAAAAATGCTGACACACACTGATAACCGCACATACACACACTGAGACACAAAGACACACTCACACTGACGCACGCACTGACATACCCATGCTGACACACACTGAGACACAAAGACACACTCACACTGACACATACTGACACGGACACTCAGACTGACACACGCAAACACACACGCTAACACACACACTCACAATGACACACATACATGCTGACACAGACACACACTCTGACACACACATTTACACTGACCCACACACTCTTACGCTGACACAGACACACACTCTGACACACACATTTACACTGACCCACACACTCTAACGCTGACACAGACACACACTCTGACACACACATTTACACTGACCCACACACTCTAACGCTGACACAGACATTAATAAGAAGAGTAAAAGTCCCCCTTTCTCTCAGTAACCGGACTCCTCGCTACTGCTCTCCCCCCCCAATCACGCATGCAGAGGAACCCAGACAGCCCAGATAACATTACCTCATCTGACTAACAGTATCTGTCCACACACCCAATCCAGAACAGCAGCTATGGAAGCACTCAGGACTGACATCCCTCTCCTTCTCTGCCCCAAGTCAATGCCTTTTCTCCAAGGTCTCAGTGCTCTGCTCTGCACTGCTGGCTCATCAATTCTGAATTTACGCCTCTTCTGACTTAACACCTCTTTTTTCCCCCTTCCTTACCTCTGATGATCTATCAACATGTCTGACTCTGATCCAAGCTTCGTCCTCTGGCCCAGCTGCCACTCGAACCATACAGCACTGCCCCCGGCTCAGGATATTAGCCAATCCTCACAGCCCCCCAGTCTCACAGCAGTCCACCCAGGAAGTGTAAATTAGCCTATTTAGGCTAACAGATGGCAAAGAGTAGTTCAGCTGTGAGTGTCTACAAAAGGAATAAGGTCAGAGGGAAACCACTCAAAGCAAAGCTGGTGAAACAGAGAGACGTGCAACTCACCTTAAAACAAAGCCAGAAAAAATATGTAACCCTGAGCACTGTCAAAACATTAAATCACCCGACAAAGAAAAGAGAATGATTCTAGTCTTCACATCTCACAGTCCCCAGGTCAGAACCTCTGCAGTCCCTTGGGCTGAAAAAGCACCAGGAGCCAAGCACTCCAAACAGCCCCAAATGACGGAAGATAGAGTTGAGTGCTGAGGTGTTTCTGTGTATTCCCTGCGAATCCTCTCCCTAACGTTACCCCCATTACCCACAGAATCAGATCACATGACACCACAGTGGTACCATTACATTGACTGAGTATTCATTACAGTTCAAGCACCAGGCCAAGAAGACTGGGTTTAGCTGAACTGGCGAGAATCCCAATGAGGCAGCTGAGTACCACCCAAGTGGCAAACCTGACCCGTGGCTCCGCATTGCCTGAATGAACCATCAGCCTACAGGTGGCTGAGGAGAGGGCTGCCTGTGCTGAAGACAAAACCATGAATAATGAAGCACCGTGGTGGGCTGCTGGCCAAAGAACATGCTGGGAGAAGCAGGGAGCGGGCACCCTGGCATGCGCTGGGCAGAAAAACACAACACAGGTGCTGAGGCAAGGCCAAAGCTGCAGCTAATGTCCCGACAATGTTGACGAATACTGGCAGAGTGTGTTACTCAGAGCAAACATGCAAATAACACCTATTTCTCACTAATACTCTTAAATACACTTAAAACACACTCACCTAAAGGATTATTAGGAACACCATACTAATACGGTGTTTGACCCCATTTCGCCTTCAGAACTGCCTTAA
>JABFDZ020000066.1:17896639-17911495 GCA_019775955.2 Pollimyrus isidori | reverse complement strand
TTACCCCAGACTACCTTAAATCCAACAAGTTATCCAGCTAAGCAAGAAACCCTGCTTTCTGGAATACCCCCCAGGTGGTTCATCAGACTTTAATCAACTTGCTGGATTAAACTAATCCCCCCCAGTATGTTGCTTTATCAGCTGCAAGCTCTTCAGATAAACAAACATCTCCACCTTTTCCATGTCTGCGTTGTAATCACCCTGTAACAAAGGGCTTTTGGCACAAGTGGTTTCTGAGGATGTTCATGAAGGTGTCATGGACTGTTCTGTTCTCTTATCGCAGTGATTGTTGACTTTAACTGGCTGATGAAGGTTGTTGTTGTTTGGCAGGAGCCAGTCGTTCATGTTCTGTGGCCTTTATGCCACACTAGTTTTTGCTGGACGCCACTTCATGAGGGGCAGGCAGAAGCTGGAGCTTCGGCGACCCCTTGTGCTCTGGTCCCTCAGCTTGGCCATCTTCAGGTGAGAGCCACAGGCTGCTGATTTGGTTGTTGGTGACTCATAACATGACCACAATGACAAAGTACATTTCAGATTTTGTATCTTCCAAATGTGCTAGTTAACATGGAAATGTGTGGTTAGTCAACCTGGGTGAGCTACGTTTCAGGCTCTTCAGATGAGTTAATGTTAAATGGGCGATTTTAAGTAGCATGAGGGTGAAATGCCCTGAAACTACAACCCCCTCCCCCCGAATCAGTTTCTGCTAATTGGGGAAAGGGTGCCTCAATAGCCTGTTGGCTGAAGTGGTTCAACAAGGCTGAGTAGTTAGCTGAGGAGTACAGCAATATCTTATTAAAGTAATGTGAGCATAGAATAGCCTGAGGAGCACCGCAGTAACCCTCCTGCAGTGAATTCATGTCCCCTGTCCTGCAGTGAATTCATGTCCCCTGTCCTGCAGTGAATTCATGTCCCCTGTCCTGCAGTTCTGGGTCCTGTATTTTAAGGCTATTGGTTTCTGTAGGGGGCTGGGTGCTGATCAGCTTGATTTCATGTGTAAAAGCCAACATGCACCCATTTGCTATGTCTATTTTCTACTGTATTTCCATGTAGAATCAGACCATGGGTTGAGTACTATAGAACAGTCCAGTGTCATGAGAAATTTTCCCTGAGGTGAGATTGTCTTCAGCTATGCTGTACATGTGATGTGACCTTGGAATCTCAACCTGCCGCAGTATCACTGGAGCTGTGCGGACTGGATGGTACATGCTGCACGTCCTCACCACCCATGGTTTTAAGCAATCTGTCTGTGACCAGAGCTTCTACAGCGGACCTGTGAGCAAGTTCTGGGCATATGCATTTGTCCTGAGCAAGGCACCGGAGTTAGGTATGTGGACGGAGACTAGACTGAGCAAGCACAACGACCGAAGTGGAAGAACGGCAACAATTCTGCTTTGCATCAGGTTGTTTAGTGCGAGGGTTGTAACTTGTCACTCCACAATCAGCATCTGCGTTATCGCAGGTATTGTGATACACCACTAATACTATAACAATGGTACAAAGCAATGGGTTCCATTCATGTTATGGCTGTGCTCAGGGGCTGCTACGGTCTTACGAAAAAGGACGAATGTGACTGCAACTTCAGCCTGCATAACACCTCCATGCATAACAATGCCGAATGCTGCAGTCTGTCTGTAGGCGGCTCAGCCACACTGTCAAACTGTGCCTGAGGAACTTAGTCGAGGAAGAAGTTATAAATGTTCATTTTGTACTCTACTTCAGTATTTAAAAAGCACTTGTTTATGTACAGTTTCATATACTATTAAGGCTACAAGCGGAGTTTCTTGTAAGGAAAAGACTGATTCAGTGGTTTTAAATGTTTTAACGATTTAATCTGCCTGGTATTTTGAGTGAATTACATTAGATTGTAATTCTAACCAAAATATCTGACACTTTGGCCATATTGCCAATCCCAGAGGTTTTACTTTGAGCAGCTAAATATGGATTGGGGAGACATTCCAGCTAAGAGGACTATGTCCCCCTCTTAAAAGGGATAATGAATACTGAATGACTGTCCAAATACCCATCTGTTGTTCCACAAGCCCTCTTTGTTGCAGGAGACACCATGTTCATCATCCTGCGTAAGCAGCGCCTCCTCTTCCTGCACTGGTATCACCACATCACTGTCCTCCTCTACTCATGGTACTCCTATAAGGACCAGGTGGCAGGTGGGGGCTGGTTCATGACCATGAATTTCCTGGTGCACGCCCTCATGTACAGCTATTACGCGGTACGGGCGGCTGGTCTGTGTGTGCCCCGGCCCTGCACCATGCTCATTACTGCTGCCCAGATCATGCAGATGGCTATGGGACTGATCATTAGCTACTTGGTCTATCGCTGGATGCAAGTGGATCGTTGCCCCTCCTACCTGGACAACATTGTGTGGGCCTCCCTCATGTACCTCAGCTATCTGCTCCTCTTCTCCTCCTTTTTCTACCAGTCTTACCTCAAGTGCAGTAGTGGCAAATGCTCAAAGGCAGACTAGGGTAACTGCAGTTGGGCTAAACTTTGCAAGCTTCCCCTCTGCTTGGAGTCTGCGAGTGTAGCACTGTAGACTTCAAGTAGTTTATGGACTTTCCTAAGTGGCAAGCAGCTGAATTTGACTGACCTTTAGTTATAGGTGAGTTTAATCAAATTTTCAGCCAGTTAATCAGGAGGGCTTTTACGCTGTAACCAATCAAGTCCTTTTAATGGTCACGTAAAACAAATCTGTGGTCTCATTTAAAAGCATTGATAACCTGGTTAGGGTTGGTCTTCATGTGATTGTGACAAAGGCTTTTCCACAAAATTGGCACCCAGCTGAGTAGGAGTAGCACTGGGGCTTTAAGGCTGGTGAAATGTGCTTATTTTTTTTGTGGTTATGGATCGACCTCTGAGTCCTCACCGTTGTGCTATTGAAGATGTGGAGGGGAAAAATCACCCTTTCAGTCTTCATGGCTAAATCTATTTGAAATGAGATTGCCCCTTGTAGTAAATGAGCAGTAAGTACCTTCTCAGCTCCCTTGTGTGGTCCTGGTTTAAAGTTCCATGAGGGATGGGCACTGTGAGTTTCAGGGTGTGCCGTTTTTGTTTACCTGTCACTTGGCGTTCCCACTAATGTGGCAGAGAAGCTCCTCCCCTGGGTTTCTGATTTGAATGTGTTAAAGTTCAATTGCACAGTGACCTACACTTCACTTTGACTATAGATGTACTGTTTGCAGTAGTTCACTATGATTCAGGCTGCATGCAGGGAGCCTTCTCTGTTCAGATAGTGCGAGTTTCCTGGGGGCTATGTATCTATCAGACCCAGTTCCTGCAGATGTACAGCAGGAGTCAGGATAAGGTTTGAAAGAGGCTATGAGTTGCTCTTGAAGGATTTGAGTTGGTGGCCCAGTGTCCTCCTGGTTACTGAGCATGATTAATTAAACATGAGCATTGCTAGACTAAGCCAGTGGTGGGATCACTAGAGTAAAACCAGTTTGGCCAAAAAGCAGCAGACAGTCACTGTAACAAGCCCTGTCTTATTTAATGTATGTGTCATTGACCATGACCTGTCTTCTGCCAGTTGTTGTACTGTAAAACATGGCAAACTGTTCCACATGGATTTCTGTCCATTCTGTTAACTGATGTAAACTTGGTGCTGCCCTGCATGTATCAACTGTTAAAATGTAAACATGAGTATTGATGTCCCTAAGATTATATAACCTTCTGAAATTGTGTATGCTTTCCCCCCCCTCCAGCCTTCCTTTCAAAGGTGGTGTCTTTGCTATGTTTATGGTGTATGACCAAAATAGCAAGCAATTGTGCTGCGCTGTTAATTGTCCATCTTGCATTTTATTTAATAAAGTTTTTATATGTATGATGTGTTCGTTCAAATCAACAGGGCTCTACAATTCCAAGTTCTGCAATGTTCATAAGTTTTTTTTTTTTTTTTTTCCAAGGTGGTAGTGAAGAGCTAAGAATCTCAATCCTGTAAACCAGGGGTCTCAAACTACTGGACTACAT
The DNA here is from genome assembly GCA_019775955.2 of Pollimyrus isidori. Classification (NCBI taxonomy): domain Eukaryota; kingdom Metazoa; phylum Chordata; class Actinopteri; order Osteoglossiformes; family Mormyridae; genus Pollimyrus; species Pollimyrus isidori. Next base: position 17,907,514 of record JABFDZ020000066.1, on the reverse strand, counting down.
CCACCCTGTGAGTTTCATATGGCCTGCAATATGTTTATTTTGCTTTTCTGGCCCTCAAATCAACCTTTTATACTAGAGATGAAATGGTTACTGGTTTCATGGCAATTCCTGACACTTAGTATTTTAATCTTAATTCATGACACTGTGGTTCATTACCATGCAGTAGTCTCTAGGATGCAACATAAGTGGGTTCTGTCAGTAAAACATAGCAGAAAGCAGGTACAGCAGTGGAGATTCCTCAGCCTTTCAAAAGGACCAAGTCTGGGGGTGGTCATATCTTTGTGACCCCGCCCACTACTTTTATAGCAAGTTAAGATTTAGCTCAGTACATGATGTTGGAACTGGAATGGAGGGGAAATGTCATGGCACCTCAAACTCTAATGGTTTGTCACCTCTTTTGGAAACGCTTGTCTGTGATGTGTAGATGGAAGTTCTGCTGTACAAAGTACAAATTCTGCTAACTGAATATTTGCTAAAAATTAATTCCACGTGCGTTCTTGAAACAGGTTAGACCAGTTTCCTTTTTTGATTTTCCAGCATAACTATCATGAGACAGCATTATTTGTAGTTCAAGTTCAGTAGTTGAACAATATATGGTTTGCATGGGTACTGGCCATTTTCATGTTTGAAGTGCGTAGTGCTACTAATTGTTTTCACTATAGAATTCCGTGAATGATTGCAGTTTCTGTATTAGTACTTGGAACATTTTAATCATACCCGGATAATGCCAATGAGCATACTTCACATGAAGCTTTAGGCTTGCAGTGTAGCCTTCACTTCTGTTTAAAATGCATATGGAAACCCAGACATGATTGCATGATTTCTAAAAGTTACTGTCCTTGCTAGAATAGAATTAAAATCCAGATCCAGGCTGCTGGCTGGCCATGTTCATTGTCATCTCCTTCAGTGCTCACATGGCCCCCATGGAATTTGAGTGTGAGACCCTTGTTGTAGACATCCTGGATTCCCATGAAAAGACTGCAGCATGTGTGCCTGACCACTGTCAGACTATAGGGGCCTTCTGGCCCATTTCATGCCAGCTCTTCCACAGCAGTAGGCCTTTGCTCTTGAGTAGGGCCACCAGGAAGCGGGGAAACCAGAAGCCATAGATTTGCCCGACACCGTCGTTGTGGCCCATGGCCAACAGCATAGTCATGCTGCCTGTCAAAAACACACGTAGCGTTCAGTATTACAATAGTTTGATATTTAATCAGTACAAGCATCTGTGGACTGGTAGTAGGTCTATAGTTTATTAAAGTTGACAGACTATTGAGGGACTAGGCGGGGTAGTCACCTGGCTGGTAGACAGTGAGCGGCTTGCCGGTCAGGCTGTTGACAATGTTGTTGACAGCCACACGCGCGTGCAGGCCCGCGTGGTATGCCATCTTGGACTCGTTGATGTCTGCGCAGTCTCCTATCACATAGAGGTTGCTGAAGCCCGGCAGCTGCAGGTGCTCATTAACTCTGAGGGTCCCATTTTCTGTCATAAACTCACCTGGAGAGGAGGCACGGTTGGCATTTCTCAATACTGACTAGACCAATGGTCACCAGCATGGGGCCCATGGGCACCCGGATGCCCCCGAGAACCACATGAATCGCCCACAGTTACTATTCTAAAAATAGCACAACTCACCATTGAGCAGCATCTAAAACCTAATTTTATCCTGTTGCATGTCACAGTTAGATGACATGGTGTCTGAATTGCCTCTTATATGTGACTGCATATAAGCACTGGATTCTCTGACACTCACTGCACACAGGGTGTCCCTTGTCATTCCTGAAATAGGCATCACGCTCCCCCGGATCCTGAACCAGATCAGCAGTTAGGGAAGACATTAGATGGTGTTTCTAACACATTGAGGTGAAAATGGGGACATTGTCTTTTAATTAAACACAGAGTCTATACTTCATCCTTTCTGAGAATGTCAAATGCCACACTAAAGGTCCATAACACACACACACACTTGTCCAATTGCTTACTTAGTGTAGAGCTGTAAGCTTTGGTGTTGATCTTGCTCCCCGTGCAGCAAATGACAATGTCACTTGTGAGCACTGTCCCTTTGTCAGTCATAATTTTCATATCCTTCTGGGTTTTGTTCAATTGCAGGTCAGAAAGGTTCAATACTTTCTCTCCTGAGCCCAGAACATAATGAGAGAAGATACTGAAAGCAAATTCATAAACAAAATTATAAAATTACATGTTTTTAGTTTTGATGAGGAAATGACACAGGTGACTGCACAGAATAGTATTCCAAAGGCAAGCAAAACGTCAATCATGCTTTTTAAAAACATATTATGGTTCCTATGAACAAACATAAGCAAGTTTCACATTCTGGGAGCTGATACGTTTCAGTAAAAAAAAAAAGGCCCTCTCCTAGCAACAGCCATACTGGTTGTCCTACGTAAGAACATAAGAAATTTACAAATAAGAGGAGGCCGTTCAGCCCATCAAGCCTGTTTGGGAAGAACTTAACTAAAAGCTCAGAGTTGTTAAAATCTTATCTTGCTCTGATTTAAAGGAACCCAGGGATTCAGCTTGCACTACGTTATCAGGAAGATTATTCCATACTATAATTACACGCTAATTGCTAAGTGCTTTCTCAAATTCATTTTAAAATGTTCTCCCGCTAATTTCTACGTATGGCCAAGAGTTCTATTATGTAAACTAATATTGAAATAACCATTTAGCTGAACATCCAGATCTTTTAGAATCTTTTAGACCTGGATCATGTCCCCCCCCTTAGTCTTCTTTCCTCGAGGCTAAACAGATTCAGCTCTGCTAAACTCTCCTCATAAGACATTCGTCTAAGACCAGGAATCATTCTTGTAGCCCTATATTGCACCTTTTCTAAGGCAGCAATGTCCTTCTTAAGGTATGGTGACCAGACCTGCATACAATATTCTAGGTGGGGTCTCACAAAGTAATTATAATCGTAGTATCACTTCCCTTGACTTAAACTCCACACACCTAAAGATGTAACCCAACATCCTATTGGCCTTTTTTATTGGTTCCTTACACTGGCGAGAGTGGGACATGGAAGCAACAACATACACACCGAGATCTTTCTCGTAATCAGCTACCTTTATTTCAGTGGAACCCATAAAATATCAGTACTTTATATTTCTGCTCCCTGCATGGATTGCCTTACTTTTATCTATGCTAAATTTAATCTCTCAGGTATTAGCCCAGTCACTAATTAAATCCAGACCCCATTGTAGCCTCTCTGCCGCTAGATCAGCATCTGCTACACCACCCACCTCGGTGTCATCTGCAAAATTAACCAGTTTACTGTATGTATTGGTGTCAATATCATTAATGTAAATTAGGAACAATAGTGTATCTAAAATTGGACCCTGCGGTACCCCGCTATGAACGCAGGCCCACTGTGACATTGTGCCTCTAATACAGTAACTACTCGCTGCTTCCTGTTTAACCAGTTTTCTATCTAAGCTGCCACAGTTCCTAAAATCCCTGCAGCTTTGAGCTTAAACAAGAGTCAATTGTGGGGGACAACATCAAAGGCCTTCTGTAAATCTAAGTAGATCACATCGTAGACCTTTTTGTGATCAATTTCTCTTGTAGCTTCCTCAAAGAACTCAAGTAAATTCGTTAAACAGGATCTGCCTCTCCTAAATCTATGTTGGCTATCCCTCAGAATGTTATTTGAATCCAGGTAATCTACCATTTTCACTTGGATTATAGCTTCCATTATCTTTTCCAGTAATGCAAGTTAAACTGGTTGGCCTATAGTCTGCTGGATTCCCCTTTTTTGCATATGGGTGTTATATTAGCATGCTTATAACCAGAAAGTACCACAACAGAAGAACGATTTCTGGTAAAGTTAAAGGTTGGCTAATAATATCTCTCATCTCTTTTAAGATTGTAGGTAAGATGCCATCAGGGCCCTGCGATTTTATTTATTTTAAGCTTAGCTAGGCTTAGAACCATATCAGCCTCAGTTATACATATATTGGTCAAAGACGACGCTGTATTCGTACTAAATGGTGGTAAATTACTTGTGTTCTTTACTGTGAACACCCGTGAAAAATAATCTTTAAACTCATTTACTATATCAATTTCATTTTTAATTATAAGGCGCTTACTATTCTGCAAATTAGTGATTTCAGCTTTTAGAGCTTTATTGGAGTTAAAATGTTGGAATAAACTTTTAATGTCATCCTTCGCCTCCACTACAATCTTCCTTTCTACATCCCTCTTGAACAGTCTAATGTTATTTTTTTAACTCAACCTGGAGACTTAGATACTCCTGCTTAATTATGAAATCATTACTTATTTTCCATTTGTGGAACAAACACTTTCTTTTTCATTCTTAATTTCCTTAGTAAATCACCGTGGTTGAAGTTTCCTATATTTAGTTTTGCTGGAAACTGGTATCAAGTCCTCTTGCACTTGCAAAAATGTGCTTTAAAAAAATTCCCATGAATCTTCAACCAATATTTAACTCCACCTAGTTTACAGTTTCTAGTTTCAGTCTTATACCATTAAAGTTTGCCTTCCTATAGCACCATCACCCAAATGGAGCTAGCCAACCACCCACAGCAGCTCAGTTACCTAGTACCAGCTCCACTCCTTTCTCCAACAGAACGTCCTTGGCCTGCTGTCTGACACAAGGTAGCAGCTTTGGGTCACCCAGATCCATTTGGGAGTGGATCAGAACCACCTGAGGGCAGATCCCAAAGGCAGAGCAGTGTCAATTAACAAGTCAGCCAATCACTTTTGTCACATTACTTGACACTTGGTAGAGTACAGAGCTGTATTTTCCGTATGTCACTTAAATCATCATCAATCCCAAACTGGTCATGCATGTATACAAAAGACGGTTCATATACCAACATAATGGTGTACAAATGTGAAACAAATAAATATAATGTGCAACAATACAATAATTACTAAATGAAATAATAGAGACAGTTAGTGGTAAGCAGGCACAATTTGGTGATGACGGACAGAAACTGCAGGCAGGGCCAGAGTTACATTTTCAGGGGCCTTAGCAAAGCTTTATCTGAGAGGCCCCCCTTTCGAGAAAGTCGATGTTCAATTCCTTCCTCTGCAACACAGGTAATTCAAGGGCCCTTGGCAACTGCCTATTTTGTCTGTACTTAGAGCCAGCTACATATATAATATATATAACTTTCATGACTTTGTTTGGGCCCTCTTGTGCCAATCGCTTTTTATTTTGGACGTGGTGGATGTCACTGGTCCGCAAGAAGAAATCTGCTCTGGTGGCCTCAACCAGCTGCAGTAAACTCAGTGTACCGATGGGCAAACCGGATGGCTGATATACAAACAATTTTTGGTTGAGCCATACAATGAAACTGCTGGCTTAAGAGTTACTGCAAAAAAAAAAAACCTAACAGCAATTTTACTCCGTATCATCAGAAAGGCATCATCTCAGTAGGACTCTTACCTTTTTATCGGGATACTCAGTCTTGACTTCAGCAGCCATTTCCAGACCCGTAGCACCGCCTCCAACCACCAGCACGGAGCCTGCAGCCTGAATCTGACAGATTAGGCCATGAAACAGTTACCAGAACAAGCATGTCACCCTTTGCATTTTTTAGGACAAAGCAAGCTCACACACCCTCATCACTAAACCCCATCCCCACATACAGCTCCCCTTGTGCTCTCTGTTTCTTGAGGTTAAATCCCACAAAGTGCCAGCATACTGAGCCACGACGAGACTCACTTCCTTGACCAGATCGTCATACTTCTGAATGGCTGTGCGGTAGGACGGCTCTGCCGTGCTGCTCCCAGGAAAGGGACCATGAGTACCAGTGCACAGGATCAAGTGGGTGAATGGAATTTCCTGTCATTTAAAAAGCATTAAATGGATTTGTCTCTTTGCAGTGGAGCAACTATGTCATTTTAACAGCTGCTTTTGGTGTCACCCAATCATCCATTTCTATACACTACTCACAAAAAGTTAGGGATATTTGGCTTTTTGGTGAAATTTATGGAAAATGTAAGTTCACACTACAGTGATAAGTAGAAGCATGCAATGGTGATTTCCTCATCTCACACAATTTATTGAAACAAAAGCCAACAATAGTGGTGAGTATACCACAATAAAAATTGTCAATGCCTGCCTCAATAACATGTCATGTGCCCTTGAGCATCAATTACAGCTTGAGAACAACGTCTCCTGCTGTTCAAAAGTCGATTTATTGTCTGCTAAGGGCTGGCACTAAGGCCTTCTTCTTGAAGGATGGCACTCAGGTCATTGAGGTTCTGGGGTACAGAGTTACGAGCCTATGCATGGCGACTCAGCTGATCCCACAGGGTTTTTATAGGATTCAGGTCAGTAGAAAGTGCAGGCCACTCCATTGGAGGTACCCCAGTCTCCAGCAGCTGTCCCCTAATCATGTAACCTTGATGAGCTGGAGCATTGGTGTCCATGAAGACAAAATTAGGCCTGTGTTGTTCATACAGGGGCACAATGACTGGATTAATGAGGTTATTCAGGTAGTATGGGCTTTTCACTGTACCATTCACAAAGTGTAGGGCAGTTCTGTATTGACACACCTGCTCGCCTGGTGACAACAGTGAGTGATACATAGCACTCTCCTTGACGTCTCCAACATCATGGGCGGCCAACATTTCTGCCCGATGTGAATCAACTTTTATCAGAGAACAGCACTGAGGCCCACTGGCCCCTCGTCCAGCTTAAATGCTCCCTGGCCCGTGCAAGACAATGATGCCTGTGTTTGGTGGTGTGGTCAGGTAGCCTTGCAAGTCGTCTAGCACATAGACCACGCTAATGAAAATGGTTTTGAATGGTCTGACGTGACGCTTGGGTGCCTCTCACCTCCCTTAAATGTGCCTGGAGTTGAGGGGTTTATTAGGATGAACTCACAAATGATTATGGCTCCCACATGGTGCGGAATTAATCAGTTTACATACTGTAAATTATGATTGTGGATTAATTTTGATTATCTATGGACTAATCCTGAAATTCAGATACATCACCGTGAATATTATTGAACTGCACAATCATGTTATTTTTACAGATCACCTGTACAACTTATTCTTCACGAATAACTTGTGTCTCATAAAAAATGGAATGCTTATCTTGGTTTCAGGAGAGAGGGTTAGGTCGGTATGCGGAACGCTTATCTCGTCCTCTGGAGGATGGGGAGGCATTGCTCAAGGACCATTTTCTTCATCATTTCTAATACATTTCCCAAGCAGCATCACTCAGACAAAAGGGGAATTTGTAAACACATTGCCTGAGGGAAGGGGTGAGCCTGGCCATGTCATCCCCTGCCCACATGCAGCACTAAATTTAGTAATAAAGGAAGGGGGAGATCCCAGTACTGAACAGAGCTCAGCATCGCCGGCATTTCTCAGGACTCACGTGTTCGTCTCCTGCCAGGAATGAAAAGGGCTCCCCAGTTCGAGTGTGAAGGTGGGTGACCATGGCACGTCCGTGTGTGAAGGTGGGTGACGATGGCACGTCCGTGTGTGAAGGTGGGTGACCATGGCACGTCCGTGTGTGAAGGTGGGTGACCATGGCACGTCCTTGTGTGAAGGTGGGTGACCATGGCACGTCCTTGTGTGAAGGTGGGTGACCATGGCACGTCCGTGTGTGAAGGTGGGTGACCATGGCACGTCCGTGTGTGAAGGTGGGTGACCATGGCACGTCCGTGTGTGAAGGTAAATTTTATTGTCTATTTTCTATATATATTTGTATGATATATACTATTCTACAGTATATCCCTTGTAGTACAAGTTTATTTTGCATAGCTTTCGATATGATAGCTTTTTATTGATGTTAATGCAAGGTTACTTTGTATTACTTATTAAAGTGTTTTTGAGTGAAGCGTGCCCGTTTGTTCCTTCAAGAGCTCTATATCCCTCTCACATCATTTTAATTCAAGGGGCATTCATCACCCGGTTTCCACAGGGCACTGTTCACAATGAAGCGCTCATCAGTGTGCGATGTGGCCAAAGGATGTCCACTTCTATGCCTTTCTGTGACTCTTCCAGTCTCTCTCTTGCAACTTGCTGATGACACTCTGTGACACCAAGCTCAGTTGTCACTTCAATCTGAGAATATCCTGTTTGAAGCCTTGCAATGGTGAGGTACTGTTGCTCAATTGTTAGGTGTCTTCTTGGTCTCATGATGTCAAAATGTGAGCAGCATGATGAGGACTATTTGAATACCAATTCTGACTGAACCAGGGAATTTATTGGTCAATTCATGGATCAAACGCCTGTTGTGAATTTTGCAGTTAAGCTCCTTGTTAGAGAATAGAAAGTTGAGTAAGAAGTACTGAAACACTGAACAGTTGAACATGTGCACTCAAAAGTGTAGGAATGGTCACCTGTAAAGGGTATAGTGCATTTTTGATTCATCCTGAAATTTCACCCAAAAGCCGAATATCCCTAACTTTTTGTAAGTAGTGTTATATGTGCCTACTCCCCTCTCAAAATTTATAGGGGTACCCCCATACACGCCTTCACCTGTTCTCCATCCAGTATCACTACGCCAGTATCGGTGTTCACTTGCTTCACCAGTCCCTGACGGAAGCTACTTCCAAAAGTTGCAGAATAGGGAATGAATGTCTGCTGGGCAAAACCTAACGAAACCACAATAAACTAGTCAACCACAGCCATTTCAGTATCGGAAAAAACGGCATTCTCACAAATGACAAGAAAACTCATAAGCAGCACTTAGTTTACGTCACAGGGCTTTAACTGGATTCTCTTACCGCTCTGGACCGAAGCTCGCAGAGCCGCTATGTTGTGGTGGAAAGCGTCTCGCACATCGATGAGCGTGAAGGGGATGCCCTTGGACTTCAGGTGCTGTCCGGCGGCTACACCCCCGAAACCTCCGCCAACAACAACAACGTGGATATCGCCTTCGATAGAAACCTGGCCACCCATCGTTCACTTTGATACTTTAATCTAAAAAAAAAATTTAAAGAGTGTATTTTTTTCACTCTTATGACTCGATAAGCAAACATCGCGTTTCCAACCAACTGTTGTTGGTGGCGCTTTACCATAAAATGAAATTTAACATTTATTAAATCAGTAAATATCACATCAAACAACATATCACGTAAGAAACAAAGAAAAAACTATGTATATAACTGAAAGACTAAGTATTTTTACACATCACTCACCGAGCAATATTAAGACACCGGTTGTTTAAATATGGGGCATACTGCCTCATTAGTTATTTTTAAGGCGGCTAATCTCTGTTTCTTCCGAAACCAATACTTCTTTCCCCCATATTTCATTATGATTTGCACTTACCGATGTTTTCAACAGTGGTTAAAGCACAAAGTGTACAGTGCTGTTACGTATAAAATCAAGTCAAGCTTATGTGACCTAACCAGCACCCTCCCACTGCAGCGCTTACAGCGGGTTTTTGTGCGCTTTATAGCGCAGTGATGCGCACGAAAAGGAAGTGACTCGTGATTACGTTGGCAGCGTATACTATGGGATTCCAGTTGTTTTTATGCAAGTCATCCTGATGTGTCGTTTGACTGCGTCGTTATGAATGTCGTCTGGATGTGTCGTTTGTCTGTGTTGTTTTTGTTGTAATCCTGCTGCTCAGCGTTTGTATTTTTCTAGATATGGTCTTGTAACACTCTCTGAAAATACGCCAATACGCTTTCGTTTTTTCATAGCTATTCTATCCGCAAAGGCTACTTCTGTCAAAATCAAGTTTTCTACTCATAGACAGTCACGTAATTAAACTGCATTGCCTGCACATGCCTTATTTATTACTATTATTATTATTATTATTAGTAGTAGTAGTAGTATCATTATGTATTTATGTATTATGATTGTGACCGCGGAAAATTTAGCGATTTGAGATTCCATTCCATTTATCTTTACAGTGTACATTAATAAACTGCTGATTTGTGTACTCAAAGGCCGTCGTTCCCCACCCCGAAATATGCCGATATTATTATTTGGCACAGATAGAGCCCGGAGCTCGATCGGGCTACCCGCGCACCCCACAGGTACGTACCCCGCCAGCCCCAGGGAGACCCGCACCCCCATCCGGGGGAATAGAGGGACGCCCCGAGAGCCAGCAGGCACCCCCGCCGCTGGCTACCCTAACCCTAACCCTCTCTCCCAGTCCTAAAGCCGGATTAATGGGGAGGGTTGGCATCAAGAAATAGACCAGGGGTCTCCAACCCCAGTCCTGGAGAATACTAACCAGTCAGTTTTAAATCCTACCTGGTTTACAGTGGTATAGTGTAGGGCCTTTCCTATGGGCTGATATTTGTGCCACTAGAGACTGAATTTGAATTGAATATATTTGAATCTGCATTACAAAAATGAATCTGAATTTAATAGTTTGAATCTGAATTCCAGTAACTCGAGAGAGCATTTATCCTACCTCGAAAAATTCAGTCTTGAAATTCAATTTCAATCTGGTGTGACAGACATCCGGGTACTTGAGGAAAAGTAATCGACCGTGTTTTAGTCTCGTTCCTCTCTATAAATGAGCACTGCAGAATAACTTTTTATCGGCCCAATCGGGCAACGTTTATTATAACAGTTTCTCAGTAGCTCGGCTCACAGGTATAAAACCTTACATCACTCGTCTCTAACTCCCAAGAGCCCCCTTCCGGTGTCGCACCTAAACAGGTCTGTTCGGATACAATTCCTATTGACACATCCTTTTCCTTTTTATTTTTTTTTTTGTTCTTTCAACACCTCCCCTAATGCAAATCACGTCATCTCTGTCAATTCATGTAGCTGATCTTCCCCAACTTAACCGGAGTGATATATTTTAATACCAGTCACTCATATTTGCCGAAATCCACTGACAGTTCAACATTTCAAATCCAAAAGAGGCCTTATCATGGCTTCTGTTCTAGTGCCTTACCATT
>JABFDZ020000066.1:17866571-17879479 GCA_019775955.2 Pollimyrus isidori | reverse complement strand
TATCGGCCATCGGCTGACCCTGACTCCAAAATATCGGCATCGGCTACTGAAAAACCCATATCGGTCGACCTCTACTAAGTAGTGTGCGTATAATTAAAAGGCATAAAATTCTGAACACCCAACACACTTATGAATAATGAATTATTACCCTGTTTTTGAACACCGAGTGGACTTGGTCAAGAACAGATCTATAATCTAAGAGTATATGATCTATGAATGGCTGGTTTCAACATCGTTCTAACTGAAGAACCTGCAGTGACTGTCGACTGACTGTCGCAGTGCTGGCAGTCAGGCTGAGTAACACGTCAGTCCTGCCCAACAGTGGCTGTGGCTGCTGCCTACTTCAGTCTGCCTTCCTATTACTGTGGGAAAAGTGTTCATTTGACTCTGAAGGAAATGCACCAGTCCCCGCATGGTGCCTCTGTGTTGTTTCATAAGGTCTGAGACTCGAATGTAATCCCACGCAAATCCACTCGCTCTGCACTCTGCATCTGAAACTTGGATTATGAGTCAGACTGGTGATCTATGACAACAAAAGAAATAGTTGGTGTGCGTTTTAATTTTTAAAGACATTTTTGACCTGAATTTGAATGTGTATGTTTCCTCTGGAGGGTGGTGGTCCCAGGGGAGCATAGAGGTGCAGCGTGTTCTCCCTGTTGGGTATAAGAGTCACTTTTGAAAGTGTTTAAATGATTCATTGTAATCGTTGACACCAAACAGTACAGCACAATGAAACAATCCTCTGCATTGAACCCCATAGGTCACATTGTGAAATAGCATTGGGCAGCTAATTCAGCAGCTGGCATAATTAACATAATTATCAACGTAATTGACATGGTTGTATGTTGGTTTTGGCCCTGGGTCAGGTGACTGTCCCATCGGTTTGGTTTTCCCTAGCAGGCCCTGGAGGCTGCCCCCGTGCAGTCCACCTCAACTCCGCTCCTGACGGGTGGGGTGAGTCTTAGGCTGCTGACCCGGCTGGACAATGGATCGGGCTGTGCCAGTCCTGAGTGTGTCATCACCGTGTGGAGTGAAGAGGGTGTCAGACATGGCAGGGAGATCCTGCAGGTGCATGCAGAAAAACAGTAGACTTCTTTCAGGTGGTTTGCTTTGTTTTTCTTTAGTATCCTGTGAACATTCCAATTGACCAGACCTTCCCGCACCTGTTTGTCATCCTCTGTTCTCTCAGACTTTGGACTTCTCTCTGGATGAGGCATTGAACCTGGCAGAACTCACCATGGCCCTGGACAACGAGCTGCTGGTCAGCAAAAACATCATCCACCAGGCGGCCCTAGTGTCCTACAAGAGTGAGATCCAGTTCCTCCAGTATGTTCACTGTTCTGTCACCAGGCCTCTGCTGGTTTGGCTGGAAGTTGTGAATGCCCTGATGCATGTCTTGACTTGGTACTTGTCTTTGAAGGCCATGGGTGTGTTGGTTCTCGTTTTACAGGCTTCATCCATTAAATTAGTCACTATTTACACAATAAGCCCTCCCTCACTACTTTTGAGTTGTACATCAAGTTGAGTTGTGCTCGGATACTATTGAAGAGCCAGTTTTATCTCCTCTTAACTGATGCTATACAAAATGTGTTCTCTGATATTAAATGTAGTTGCTATGTAGAGGTTCAGCCTCTACAGAAATATAGATGGATGTTGTGCAGTCTCTCAGCACACTTGACTTGAACAGTGTTAATCTGATGTGACCCACCTTAACCCCAGAATCCAGGCTGAACAGGCCTGTAAGGAGCGGGACAAGGCCAAGGTGGACCTGGAAAGGGCAGAGCGATGTAACTTGCAGCTGGTCCGGGAAGTGGATGAGCACCACGCCACCATGGAGACCCTCAATGAGTCAAAGATCAAGTAGGGCTTATCCTTCTGTGTTGGATCAGCAAAGGAAAAATATACTATCTGAATATTAGGAATATGTGGGTACCCATTCCAATTACTGGGCTGCATCCATTGCTATGATAGACATAAAGTCCCCATAGACAGACACTGGTAGTAGGCTGGATCATTCTAAAGAGTACAGTGATTTTGAATGTGGCACCATTGCAACAAAGAGGTAGGCCACTCAAGCTGACTGACCACAGAATGAGGAAGCATGTGTGAGGTAAAAATAGCCTTTCCTCAGTCAAGGCACCAGCCACAGAGTTTCACACTGCGGCAGTGGAGCTGGAAAGGCAGGAAGCGCCATCAGCTTGAACTGTCCATCTGAGGTGTTATGGATGGAGCTTCCATAGCCTAATAGCTGCATACAAGCCTAATATTACAGTGTGTACCACCAAAAAGCTCAGTTGGTAAAGCACATTGCCATTGGACTGTGCGGTGGTGGAATCCCCTCCACAAAAGGGCTGAATCAGGCTTCACTATCTGGCAGCCTGACAGAAGAATTTGGGTATGGTGCATGACAAGTGCATCTGCTTGTCTGTGTATAGTGCCAACTGTACAGTTCAGTGGAGGATGCTTGGTGATTTAGGTTTCTTCCTGTTTTGTTCAAGCCCCTTCGTTCCAGTGAATGGTAATCTTAATTCATCGGCATACAAAGATGTTTTAGACAATTGTATGTTTCCAGCTTTGTCTTTTTCCTGTTCTAGCATGACTCTGCCCCTGTACGTAGCACAAACCTCACGACCACTGAACGCCTTTGGGATGACCTGGAATGCTGCATAGGGGGCATAGGGGGCACCTCCATATTAGTGCCCATGACGTTGGAACGGGATGTTCAACAAGTACATGATGGTGTATTTGCAAGATGTCCACATACTAGGTAGTACTTCACCAAAAGGCACCTTGCACTTTGAATTCTGTGGTCATTCCAATGAGCGTTCAGCCTTCATTGTATCTGTGCTTTCTCACTGAAAAAGGACCTCTCCCAGATGTCTCAGGAAGTGACACTTTCTGATTGGTAGGAGTATGGAACAGGAGTACCGTGATAGGCTGACGGCCCTACGCAGCCAGACTGAAAAGGAGAGCGAGGTGCTGCTGCAGCAGGTCGATGGGGAGCGAGCACAGCTCCAGAAGGAGGTGGATGATCTGCGGGTGCAGGTAGCCAGTTTGCAGGAGGAGGTGGCTGCTTCCTCCCAGGTGAGAGCCATACTCCTGTTTTTCCTGGTGGCTCATTAAGGCTTACATACTGTGTGTGTGTGTCTTGTAATTCAGACTGATAGGTTAAGCTCTTTTGTGGAGGCACCCTGCTAAAATGTTAGCTTGTTGGACTTTGGCTTGGAGATCCCTCAAGCAATTAAGCTGGAGTCCATGTGCTACTCGGCTCTTGCTCTTTGAGAGCCTCCATTCTGAACCACAGGATTCAAGGGATTCAAAAGTTTTCTTTCTTGAATGCATCTTCAGAGACTAGACAATTAACAGAGCAGTGCAACATTATGGTAACTAACATTGAATAATTGACAGACTGTCCATGGGTAACCATAAGCATGCAGGTGAACTGTCAGTAGCATGTCTTGCATTGTCTGGGAGCTGAATGTGCGCATAATGTACATCCAGCTGGCATTAGTCTTAACGTATCAGGTGTCTCTGGTGAACTAGGAAAACGGTCAGTTAGAGAAGGAGATCGTTCATCTGAGGTGGAGGCTCCTCAACTCTGAGGCAACCATCTCGAGGCTGCAGAAGGACCTGGATCACCTGCTCAGGGACAAGGTGAGTCCATCATGTGAGCTGCCATGTTCTTTGGTAGTGACAGTGCAGTGGCTAAGCCGTGAGTGACTTCTGATCTGTTACTTTGCAGTTTGGCAGCTTGGATGGCAGCCAGACAAACCTGCTGGGCCAGGAGGAGCGCTTCGCTGACATCATCAGAGACTATGAACAGCAGTGCCGGGTGAGTGAGTAGTGTCATATGGTGGGTGTGCCGTGTTAGCATCTGCTCAGCATTAGCTTTGTTGCCATAGTTTGTGGCTCTGCAGAATTTAGAGAAATTGATGGCAGTTTAAGCATCTCCCTGGATAGGTTGGGCTATGTTGAGGTTATGCTGCTGCCAACAGTCATCTCAGTCAACTGGTTATATTAGCAAGATACTTAATGCTTAAGATGCGCTCTCTCTCTCTCTCTCTCTCCTCTCTCTCATGGGGATTATAGAACGTGAAGGTGAGAGTTTTTGAGGTTCAGCAACTTTCTGTCTGAGCTTCTGTGGTTTTCATGTGGTAGCCTGCAGGCACTGGATAGAGCATCTATACTACATTGATCTGCTCTTGATATTTGAGATTATTAAGCATTAAAAGTGATGGTCTGGTTAAGCATGCAACCTTGAGTTGTCACATGTATGAAGTCATTGTAGCGAAACTGTTTTACAGATGCCAGTGGTAGTATTTTGTGGTGAATATATTTTTAGTGTATGAGACCTGAGGGATATCTGAGGGTCCCTGCCTATGCCCATGTCCCACAGGAGCTGCGGGACAAAAATGATGAACTCAGCTCTGAACTGGAGATGCTGAGGAATCAGGGATCGGGCAGGAAGTACCGGGATGGCACATCCACGCACACCTGGTCTGGCCGTCGCTCCCTGATCACGGAGTCTGATTCTGGTATGTTCTGCTCACGGTGATGGTCATGGTTATACAGCTGTACCAACAACAGGTAGTCTTGTCAGGTTCTTCCCTTGTTTTGCTTGCTAGATGACCCAGAAGTGAAGACAAGCTCATCTCCCCTTACCCGAAAAAAGATGGATAAGAACGGTAATTTAACTTTCAAAGTACGTTAACCTTTCTGCAGTTGAACATGAAAATAAATGATGGTACATGTGACTCCCACTAGTCCTGGGGTCCCCAGAGAGTGCCCTGGCCAACATGAGCATTGAGACAGAGCTTGCTGTGGAGCAGCTGAAGGAGAGACACAGGCAGGAGGTGCAGGATCTGAAGATCGAGCTGGAGACCAAGGTACCAACACAGGATGCGGTTTTGCCTTACAGGGTGTGACCTTGGAACAGTAATGGTGGTCCGAGAGGGCACCTTGCAGTCATACAGGGAAAAGAGCTACATCAGCGGTGTAGTGGTGTTTTAACATGACCGTCTCCAGGTGAACTACTATGAGCGCAGTCTGGAACTAATGCGTTTCAACATGGAGGTGGAGCGCAAGGACATCTCGCAGAGCTTCAAGGTAGAGATCAGTGAGCTAGAGGAGCGGGAGGCACGGCTGCAGGAGACCGTGGCGGAGTTGCGTGCACAGCTGCGGGTGGGATCTTCTGAACTGGAGCAGCGGGCCCAGCATGAGAGGGCGGAGCTGGAGCAGAGCTACGCCCGCGAGATCTCCAATCTGGTGCAGAAGCTCACCTCTGAGAAAGAGCAGCTGCAGGTGGAGCTCCAGCTGAACATGGACCAGGAGCTGCGATTGGTCAGGTGGGTCAATTAGGAGAGCAAATAATGTGACAGCGCTAAAGTGTGCCATATGGTTTGTCTGCATGCTGACATTCTGAATGTTAGCAGAGCTCCAGCTGTCATGAGATGCCCCCCTGTGGGGAAAAATTATGGAAACCATCCACTTGAAGAATATACCACCACCCCCCCCCCCCTAAAATTGTTCTGTGTGATTTCACTTATAAAAGTACATAAAGTAAATTCATCCATCTATTCCTCCATTGTGCCCTGGATTATCCTGGGTTATTCCCTGCCTTGCACCCATAACTTCCAGGATAGGCTCCAGACCCCCACGAGCCTGTGTAGGACAAGTGGCTATAGAACATGGATGGGATGAATGGATAAAAGTAAATCTACAAACTGTCTGGGGTACTGACCTGGCAGAATCCAGTATGAAGCCCATCTTAATCTGGACTATAAGATTATAACCACTCTCCCACCTCAAAGATTTGACCCTCACCCATCCTCTTTGAAATATCTGTACAACTTGACCTGGGTATCGGTTAAGGCAGCTGCCGGTTGCATAACTGCCTGGTGTAGGAGGTCGCAGCAGATCGTGGGGGGTCACCAAGCCAAAGTGGTGATCAAGGTGTAAGTGGGTGTGTGCCTGTAGGGAGGAGAGGGTGAAGCATGCCGCGGCACAGGAGGCCTGGAAGGCTCGGGAGAGGGAGCTGCTGCGTGGAAACGAGCGGGCTGTGGAGGAACAGGCCCTCCTGTGTGGCAGCGCTGCTCTGGAAAGGATACAATTGCAGGAGGCACATGAGCAGGAGGTGCAGGCACTGAAGGAGCAGCTTCATAGCCTGGAGGCTGAGCTGGAGGAGAGAAGTGCCCGGCTGGATGGCTGTGTCTCCTCGCTTCTCTCCTTGGAAGACTTGGCTCAAGGTTTGACTGCAGGCCTGTGTGCTACAGAGAAGGAACTGGAGGTGAGGAATGACAGGGAGAGTGCCTTCCGCTGCAAGGTGGAGCAATTGACAGAGAAGTTGAGGAGCAACCAGGAGAAGTATGAGATTCTGCAGAAGGAGAAGGAGGTGCTCTGGGCCAGCTGTGCCCAGGTGACTACCCTCTCTGCCCAGTGGCAAGAGCAGCTCAAAGCAAAGGAGGAAGAGCTGAAGATGGTCAGGGGACAGCTGGAGATGGCATGGGGAGAGCTGACCGAGGCTCAATTGCAGAAGGCGGGTGAGGACAAGTCCAAGCTTTTGGAGGAGCTGGAGAACGAGTCTATCAAGCTGGAACAGCTTGAACCATGTGTCAGCTGCCAAAAGGAGAAGTTATTATGTACAAAGCTGACATCACCCAGTGTTCAAGATGCCTGCATGCAGGAATGTGAGAAGGTCAGCAGACTGTTGGACCAGCATTCTCCCCATGCAGAGGAAGAGAGAGCTGAGTTATCGAAAGTCTGGAAAGACACACAGGACTTGCGCTTCAGGCTGAAGCAGCAAGGAGATATAGTCCTGAGCCTCCAGTATCAACTGGACCATGAAGTCAGTGAGAGAGTTCAGCTGGAGAATGTGCTCAGAAACATGGAGATTCAACTCGGGCTTAAGGAAGAACACTCTGAGGAGCTGAAGAGCAAGCTTGAGCTATTGACTCTCCAGCTCAAGGGCAAGGAAGAGGAGCCGTGTGGCTTTAGGGAGAGGCTGGAGGGCTCTCCTTGCCATGTGCAGCAAGCCCTACTGGAGGCCCAGGCTCAGGCACGGAGGGCGGAGGAACAGTTTGAGAGGGAGAAGATCAAGATGAGGGAGCAGCTGCTGGACATGGAACGGCTGGTCATGGCTGTGGAGGTGGTGATGGAGCAGACCGGTCCTAACAGGTTTGTGATCTGCAGACCGGTAGCTCAGAAAACAAAAAAACAAATGACTAACATGCATCTGCCTCAAGGGAGAAGCTGTCTGCAGTGGAGGCCATGCAGCACTGTGCCACCTTCCTCTTTTTCCCTCTCCAAGTGACTGTTATGCCACTAACTATCAGTGATGTAACAAGGTTCTTATCACCAAGACATGCTAACCTTCACTGTGGTAGCAAGCACGCAGTCTGGCTGCGTCAAACACAGGAGTGTGTAATGCATTAACACTTAAGCATCTTGCTAATATAACCTGTTGACTGATATGCATGGGTTTGTATTGATAACCACACTAAGCCATGATTATTATTTTTTTCCTTGTACAGTATACGACTAATCTGCATTGGTACATGGGGAAAAACCGGCTCAGGTTAATCTGGAAATGCCTTGTTAAAGCAATGCTAAAAATAAATGTTTTTCTCTCCTGTATGATGTGCACTTGTGGTGGTGCATGGCTGATCAGTTAAGTATCTGTTAGTGACGTGTCCCATTCCCCACCAGAGTGCAGCTCGATGAGGTCACTGCAGAAAACGCCGTGCTGAAGAGCCGCCAGTGCATGTTGCAGCAGGACATGCAGAGGCTGCAAGAAGAAGTTGACAGGAAGAGGTGAAGCAGACAGAGCGCTCTGTCCGATGGACCCTGTACCGTTTGGGGAAGCTGCATGTTCTTCAGTTTGTCCATCCTTTGGGTGCATGGGAACCATATTTAGGAGTAAAGCCACAACAGCTTTTGCTTTCATGTTGATTGTCTAGGAAGAAACTGGAAGCAATGGAAAAGGAACACGAGCAGAACCGGGAGGAAGTGGAGAGGCTGTATAAGGAGGCAAGTCAAAGTCGCTGACTTGTGTGTTCCTCCATTATACAGCCAATCCATACATACATCCCGGCTGCCCACATGCAAGGCATGGTTTGAACCTACAACCACTGTGCCATCCTCCATGGTCATGTGACCTGCTTTGGTCATAAATGGAAAATGCATGTACAAGCTAATTTTGACGAGGGTGAGAGTATTGCGTTATCTTGATGTGCTGTGGTTCGTAATGGGAACGGGGGATTACTTGGTGGTTGAGCAACTGGCCTGCCAGCATTCTGGGTTCCCAAATGGCCCTTCCTCCTTCAGAACGCCGGGCATCGTGAGGAATCCCTGCAGCTGAGTAGCCGGAACCTGCAGCTGAGCGAAGAGAATGTGAAGCTGAGCGTGCAGCTGCAGTCTGAGCAGGATGCCGCACGCGTGCAGGCAGAGCTGGCAGAGCGGCTGTCTCTGGAGCGTGACGAGACTGCGGCCGCAGCCCAGCAGCTGCAGCAGAGATCCAACCAGCGGGAGCGGGAGGTGCACGGCCTGCAGGAGGAGCTGCAAGCAGCCAGGGACAAGGTGCCGTGTACCGGAGGTCAGCTGGGGGGGGGGTCTTGCCTTGGGATGGTTCTCGTTACATACATCTGTTGCCTTGCTGAACTGCAGCTCCAGAATCTGTCGGCCATGGGGTCAGAGCTGACTGAGCTGACGCTGAAGCATCAGTACCTGGAGCAGGAAACGCGGAGGCTGCAGAGGGAGCTGCAGGAGCAGACCAGGAAGGTGAGGCGCTGAGGGGAGGGGGGGAGCTGTGTTAAGCACACTGCTCTTGCTCTGTGACTGACCTGTGCGGTGTGTCTGGGTCCTGACAGGCTGAGCAGCTCCAGGAGTCACTGTGGTCCCTGAACACTGAGGCGGAGCAGCTGCGCTCTGAGCTCCAGGCTGTTCACCTGGACCGAGCTCTCCGGGCTGAAGAGTTGGCGTCCCACCAGAAGATGCTGCAGGAAGCCCGGGACAAGGTCAGCGCCGCCGTTTTGTGTGGGTTTATTGTTACAGTACAAGCTGGAGGCAAGAGGCCGCTGATGTTTGCTGTGCTCAGATACATCTCGCCAGTCAGACTAATCATCCTGCAGCAGTGAGGGAAACGCTAATTACTGTGCCCAGCCCAACATGCAGTAAAAACTATGAGTATTGAATCGAACTCCTGCATATCGCTCAGGGCACGGAAGGTTTTACTGAGGACCTCAGACATTTTTCCTGTTATCGTGGAACTGCTGATTTTAGGATAATCTGGTCACTGGCCCATTAGTTGTCCGTCTGACACTTCTGCTCTGAAAAGGGAGAAGACTTTTTGTGCTGAATTGCCTTTTTGCCTGGCTAGCTGGCTGCTTATTGGAGATAATGGGGCTGCGCGGCACAGAATTACGAGAGAATCTACCACTCAGCTTTTATTTCCATTATTTCTTATGGGAAAAATTTGATCAGAACTCCAAACTTTTTAGGATTCGATACGGATTCCAGAATGGAGTAAGTTCAAGAACTGAGGTACCACTGTATTTGACATTTATTATTTTATTGCCTTGGGCCCTGTATAAATAACAGCTAAAATTGACACACATGCATTTAAAGCAGGTGTGTCCAGACTTATGACTGCTGCTGTATGTTGTCTTGAATAACTAGTGTCTTCTGAAAGTGAACTCCAACCACAGGCCCTGCAGCAGGGGTTCTCAACCCCGTATTCTGTTCCCAGCACGGTATTCCACGGGGGGAGATCGTGTAACTCTCCAAAAATAAATGGCATGGCTTAAGTACATTTTTTTTTTTTTTTTTACAGCCAGCTCGGTTCGGTTTCAGATCACATCTGAGGGGAAAAAAAAAAGCAAACTACTGCAATAGTTGCAGCACTTTACCCTCCTACCCTGGCTAACAAGTTTTACTGGTCTGCAGTGATCAAAAGGTCGGGAAGTCCAACCCTCTTGGGTACCAGGGCACCGTGTGAGGGAACCATGCTGTCTGCTGGATGCTTCGATGTTGATGTGATCTGTGCTTCAGGTGCAGGAGCTGGAGGCCACTGTGGAGAAGCTGCGCAGTGAGAAGGAGCAGCTGAGCAGCAGGAGGCAGCAGGAGGCGGCGCAGGAGGCCCAGGCCCTGACAAGGGAGTGTCAGAGCCTCCAGTCCCAGAACCAGGAGATGCTCCAGAAGGTACTGCAGCCCACCACTAGTGCGAGGAGCTGCTCTTATGTTCACCGATTTGCAAACTAGCAACACTCGTCGGCTTCTGAGAGAAGAGCCGAGTTTGAACACATGCTATTAACCCCTCCTTGTCTGAGTAGCGTCGTAATGTCGGACCACCAGGGTATCCACAGAAAATGGTGAATTTCAGTAACTATTCAGCCCCCCAGTGACCAGCAAACCACTGACTCGGGTGAAGGATTTAAGCATTACGGCCGTTTTATGCCTTGGCCCCGTGCGTCTCCCAGGTGAGGCAGCTAGAACTGCAGGAGGCCGAGGTGCAGAGGGTGACCCAGGAGAGTCTGACACTGAAGGCCAAGATGGCCCAGCTGGAGAAGGAGCTCCTGCAGCTTGAAGACCAGGTTAGAGTTAAAATGGCAGTAATTGTGTGTTTTTAAGATGCAGTGAAAAGGGCTGAAATATTTATTAATGAACCATAAATTAAAGCTAACTTGCATAATTAAAGCAACCAGCATACAGGCACTCAGCCTGAAGGTACCACAGAAAATCACCACTCCTCTTTGAAGTTGAATCATTTTGTCCAAACCCTCTGGATTAGGCTCACAAACTTTACTCTTCTCTCTTGCTTGCCTGTTGACCTGTGGTACGGTAACCGTGGTGGACATGTGACTGTGTTCCCCACCACTGCAGGGCAGGCATGCAGACGCAGCCTTGGCCCTGGCGCAGTCAGAGCATGCCCGTGAGTTGCGGCAGCAGAGCGAGCGCATCAGCCAACAGGCCCAAGAGCAGCTGGGGCAGCTTTACACGCAGCTGGCCGAGGAGAAGAGGCGTGGCCAGCAGTTGGAGACGCAGCTAAACCAGCAGGCGCGGCAGGCCAGCGTGCAGATGAGCCTGCAGCAGGTGGGGCTGCAGTGCGGGCATTGGCTGACCATCTGCCGGGGGCCTGTGATGGGCTCAGATCTCTCGATGGCCGGTTAGTCAAGATTGGAATATGTTTTACTGCTATGTTCAGGAGCAGTATGAGAAGGCGAGGAGACTGATGGAGGGGAAGATCGAGGAAGCAGAGCTTAAGCTGAAGAATGTCCGATTAGTGCTGCAGGAGAAGCTGAACCAGCTCAAGGAGCAGGTAAATCCCAGGTTAAGTCAAGTATCACGCATGTCGTCAGCCTAGGGTATTCGTATCTAAATCAACCAGTGACGGAGCTGGATTGGGAGGGGTGCAGATTTACTGAGAATCGCAGGCAACCTTCCCCCCCCAGCTATGCAAGAGCGCCAAGTCAGACGTGCTGCTGAAGGAGCTGTATGTAGAGAACGCACAGCTGGTGAAGGCACTGCAGGTGACAGAGCAGCGGCAGAAGAGCGCGGAGAGGAAGAACTACCTACTGGAGGAGAAGATCGGTGCCCTCAACACGCTGCTGCGGAGGGTGGCCCCTGCTGCCTTTAGCACATAGCCCTCGTCCGTGTGACGCTCTGGAGTCTAAAGCCTCCGTGTTCTGACGGTGCTATTAGTTGCACTGATAGTCATCCATCTCTGCTGATTCATATGTTCACCTTCACAGCATAGAGGCTCCAGGCACAGAAAAGTATGATGTCATACTGTGATGGCAGACAGCCTTGATGTGGTTTAACCTCATGCCAGAATCAGTAATGTGGCAATCACGCATTACTTAGCTCCGTATGCGGCCCGCAGGGGGAAGGGTCAGCCTGCTTTCTTAGGGTGAGCAGAGGGCCGTGCCCCCGACTGCCATCACTACAGCAACTTCCCTATGAGTATTTCACAGACCAACCAGTATTTATGAGCCGGCGGCAGTTGTACCTTACTCCACGCTTCTCTCTGGCAAAGAGAACCGATTAAGTGTTATTTAAAACATTCAATTTCTACACCTATGAAATGTACAGTTTTGATACAGTCCAGCTGTAGCATTTTAATCTTGCATTGTTATTGAAAAATAAATGTTTGAATAGTATTTAATGTAACTGGCAAGCATGGAGAATGTAAAAACATTTTATTAGAAAATATCAAAGTGATACATACAAGCAGCAGCTCAAAGTCAGCGCAAGCATCATCATTTCAATTAATTCTCCTTTCACAGACGCAGGTATTATACAGTTGCAGATGTCAGAAAACCACTCATTCTTCCTGTTAAACACTGATGGAGCACAGGCCGGAAAATGCCTCTTCTGCGCTGGCCGTGACCTATTTCAGTAGAGCAAGGTGAGCGCACTCCTGAGTGCCTCAGGAGATCACATGCTCCAGCACACCTTGACGAATCAGCTGCTCACACTTCCACCGTGGAAGAAAATGCTATGGAGGAAGAAGGCAGAACTTGTATACTCCAGCACTGACATTCAAGGTAATTAGCTAATGAATAACTTTACAAAATCCAATTCGCTGAACCAAAGAAAAAATCAATTTGTTAGGAGACTAACAGAATAGATAGTGCTTTCCTTTCATCTTAGTTTTGGGGGACGGCTCTTCCATTTCCTCACCTGGCTGTTTTTCTTCAGAAGAATGATTGTGCCATCATCTATTTCAAACTCTCCATGGTCCTTCAAACAACGAACCTGTATGGAACAAACAAAATAACAGGGACCAGGTGTCAGAAGCTTAAGTGCACACAAAGAATGAAAAGGAAAGATGCTGGTTGTCTAGGGGGGGGGGGGGGGGGGGGGGGGGGGGGGGGGGGGGGGGGGGGGGGGGGGGGGGGGGGGGGGGGGGGGGG
>JABFDZ020000066.1:17848919-17866471 GCA_019775955.2 Pollimyrus isidori | reverse complement strand
CCCTTGTTCTTCAAAAAACTTACCTTTTTTGAAAAAAAAAAAATAAAGGGGGCCGGTTTCCTAATGCTTATGGCAAAAAAAATTTTTAAATGTAATTTGGGGGTTTTTTTGGGCCCCCCCCCCCCCCCCCCCACACTACTAGCTACAGAAACTAGCAATGAGTTCTCACCTCTATATACAAACTCTTGGGTGGTTTCATGTCCTGAGTGATGTCAAGGCCTTCCTCTCCCCCTAATGACCTCATATACATGGCCAGGGACTTCTTGTACTGGTTGAACCATTCCAACTGGGAAGGATGTGGAGCACATCACCAGTCAAATACGCACATGCACAAGAATGTAGTACCAATGATGAGCATAGCGTTTATTCAGGAAGTAGGAATCCTTGCTTCATACTGCACTGACATTACTATAGAACCAGGTGGAAGGAAAAACACCTTCAATGCTGCTTAAAGGAATTTATTCTCACCTCCTCTGCACACATGTGGAACCGGATAGATGCTGGCAATACACTTCCATACTCCCACCTTAGTGCTCGGATGCGCAGGAGTCTGTCATAGCTGGGGATGGAGGTTGGGAGTATGTAATAGCAAAAAAGGACAAGGCAGTCACATTAAAAACAAAAAATACATTCCACATCATTTCATTCCAGGGGAAGATGTACTTTCTAATAGGGAAAATACAAAATTTAAGGTCTCTATTGACAGTAGATTTCTCAATTTCTTTTTAGGGGGTGGGGTTTCTTCAGGCCCTTTTCTAGCATAGTGTATTGAGGGCCCATTTACAAATTGCAATATCTAGAGAAATACTTGCGGTAGGTCCTTTAAATTTTATAAGGTAAATATCTGGTACTATTAGTTCTGGAGATATTAAAGCTTAAAATGAACAAAACAAAAAACACTTTTCCATCCAACTGACATTTTTTGTTAGTTAATAATTATATCTAAAATTTGTGATGATCATGAACCATATGATTAGTGCTTTCACATTTTAACTAGTATATGAGAAACACTGAAATTTAAGCCCTCTATCTGGAAAGCATTGCTTTTTACAAGTGTTTGAATTCACACTTAGAGGCCGCATTACACAAATACAGAGATATTTCAAAAAATTATTTTGAGAAAAATAAAACCCAATCACAAATCTAAATTCTTTGAAAGGCCTAGCTGAAGTATTTTTCCAAAATATTGCCATTTTGAATTGGCCCGTCAATACAAAATTCAAGAAATAGGCCTAAAAGCACCCCCATCCCTTAAATATTTTTGAGAAAATTAATAACAATACAGACCAGAAAATATGTACCTTTTCTATTCAGAAGCATATCTTCTCCTGTAATTTCTTCAGGTAAATGTGAGGTGGTCTTATTCTTATATTTGATTAATTGAGATGTAGTGACCTTGGCGTAAAATGTATACCACAAAATACCTACAGATAGGCTGCGACACAGCGCTGGTTTCTTAGCAGACAGGTGTGCCGGAACTTAATAGTTGGAATCAATTCACTTTTGCCTTCGGATTTTGCTTCATTCCTAATGACAGCAATAAGAGCAATGTAAATAACGCGACAAAGTATGCAGCGCATATTAATATGATACATAGAAATTATCACTAAAACAATACACGAAAATAAAAGCGAAAACTTACACATCACTCTGATTTTGTTCATATAACGCCTTCATTTCATCAAGTACCTGCCGAATTCCATCTTCCTGTGTGGGAAGTTGGAAAAAATCACATCAAACTCAATGTATTCAGTGAAATATGAACCCAGTGTTGGAGAAATCTTCGGATCAATAAAGTGCATTTATATTTCTCTATATCAAACTGTTTTGCATACAACTGTATAGTTTAAAACTGTGCATCATAATACGTGGCAGAAGAGATCGATGAAATAATACAACCTTGACGCATCCGAAAAGCACGATAAACTCACATTGAAGGCAGACAACTGCCCATCTCCCAGGAGGTGAAGCTCCTTGATCAGTTCAACTCCCTTTTCACAAAACATATTACAAACTCGCCGATATAAAAACCTCAGCGAAAAAGGGCTACCTTTCGAAAGGTAAATGACTATTTATTGTCGTAAGGATAATGAAAGCAGAAATACCTTCTCTAACAGTGTAAATGTAAATACCGCACAATTTCGCGGCAGAATTCTAATAAACAACGTCGACGGAAACTACGGATCCTGTTGCAAGACAAACCGCATCAACGTCTCGAACCGTTTGCAAAGTAGGCGTGTCAATGATAGAGGCACTCTGTCAAACTATCCGCGTTATTCCAAATCCCAAAAATGAAGCGATTACCCGTGACGGACTGATATAGCAGTTATCAGTCGATGTGTTAACCGTCATATTGACGGGTAATATTGTATTGTTTCTCAAAATATTGTTTAAATTTAAATCTAATATACTGTAGGTACACAGAGTATTCATATGCTTTTTCGACTGACTACAAGGTAAGGTTTGTGTGTTACGAGAAGTGTGAATATTTATGTATCGCTAGGGTACAGTATGAACTATCATGGGACAACACAGACAGGAAAAATAGCACAGTATGAAGATATTTCTCTGATATTCAGTCGGTTTATTATTGGGATTACAGAATGTTGATAGAATGTACAATTGCTGTAATTTTCTACTTAGCAAAACAGTTCGTAACCACGCAGTACTTTTTTGTACTACAGTGGGGTTTTATCGACGTCTTATGTTATTGTACCCATATAACTAACAAGCACTTAATAATACATTGCGTTAAATTCGCGGAAGCAGCACAGTAACTTCCTACGAGCCGAAGCCCCGCAGTGCCGCTTGTGCCCCTCACAAAAATGGCGGCGACTCGGCTCTGATTGGCCGAAACGCAGACTTGGGCGAAAGGTCACAACGATCAGCTGGTCTCTGCAGATACCGGGATTCTTGTGAAACGATGTAGCGAAGTGCTGAGTGTCAGCTGTGCTGCTGGAGGAAACAGCAGCATCGCGGCTGCCCCTGTAACACTTACCGCACTATTCAACGCTCGTCCACGTACAATCGCAGTTGTCTGCGCTGCGTCTACTGTTTTTTTTAAAGATAATTATCTTTGTTGAATTTATAGTGTCTTTTCGCTTCTTAGTTGAGCTTTAAAATTGCAGGGATGCGAAAGCGGAATGCTTCTGTTGCCGCGGACCATGACAGCTCCCTTACTAATACGCTACTGGACACAAGTCGGGGTCTGAAATACTGTCAGAAGAAAGGGGAAGGCGACCAGGGACCCGAAGCTGCCTTCGATCCGGTGGATCTGGATTCGAAGGAGATGGGGAGGAGAAGAAGGTAAGGCGGCTGGACCTAGAATGGAGAGAAAATCGCTCACGCTTTCCATGGGTTAATGCAATTAACTTCTGCTGGCTATTGCGTCGTATAAAACTTGCCCCATATACTTAGATACCGAATTGCACATTTCATTGAAACCATGCTATTACGGGATTTGGGTCTTTAAATGTTGCAGTAGAAAACTGTTTTACGCATTTTTTGCCTTTCTATCTTTAGAAGTTCATTTGCTCTCGCTGCCAAATACGAAATGTGTCATTGCCTTATCAGCCGGTTATTCGTGTAAGCGCAATTTTTATTGACATCGTCAAGGAAGGAAGCTGAAAAATCCTTTCGCATTAGATTATATCTAAAATGCTGCCTCGTTCTAAGTACCCACGTATTTTGGCGGTCCAGTGACTCTGGGATGTAAACATTGTACCTTTAAATACAGTTCCTTGTTGCAATTATAACGTTTTTTTTAAAAATTTACACTAAACATAATGTAAATCTAAGAGTGACAACAGCGTTCATTAAAACTGAATATAAATTATTGGAAACTGGGCACACGATCGTATTCGTTGCGATTTTAATTTACTGTAAAGCAGAGACAAAATGAAGCATTGTCGTATCTAATAAGCGAAAAAGCACTCGTCATTAAATACACCCAAGATAAGATTTCTGATATTACTTATTAGCACGTTTTCATCGGGGTGGAGTTGGATAAGTATATTACCTACGCCTTTGCTGAGTGTTTTGGTGGACTCATCTGGGTCATTATCTTAACATTGACCTACCATGAGCATATTCAGAAAAACATTGATCCTTTCTGTACTGTAGCCTTCACGTCAGGAGAAGATATAATTTGATAGGTATAACGTAGGTTCACTATGTATATTGAGAGCTATGATGAGGACTGGTCATTAAAGGTCTTCTGTAGATATGTTTCATGATATTTTTGTGTATGTGATGCTGGTACAGCCCCACCTGGGAAAAAGGTATTGTTTTTTTTTTTAAAAATGTAGTGAACAGAGGATCTTCAGGGATATTTACAGTACAGTACTTGTATGTACAGTAAGCACCTCCTCCTGAGGAGTGATTTTCCATTTCTTATTTTTCAACTGTCTAAACTAAACATTGTGCTTTTATGATTTTATTGAACATTTTGTAATGGGATGCAATGTGAAGAAATTTTCAATGATATGCAGGACAGAGTAAAAGACAACAGGGGACTAACTTTCAGTTTTGCAATCCAATGGCCCACAGTTTATAGTAAAGACCTTATGTAACTACAGATTTAATCAGACCATTAATTCAGTGGCCAGATAATTTATTAAGATGCTGAGATTTTTGTGAGCAATTCCCTTCTCCAAGAGTGCTACTTATAGTGCGGTAAAACATAACCTACAAGCCTCTGAAACAGTGTTGAACCAGCCTCTAGGACACTCCGGTTACTGTGAGACCTGGAGCACATTCAAATGGGCCCCTTGAACATAAGTTATGACCTCAAATTGCTATGCATCATGGCTCATGAGATCCAGCTAAGATGTACAGACACTGAAAATGTCTTTGGGGCTTGGTCAGTGGCTTGCTTGGGGAATGCTGTGGAATTACAGGAACGACATGACAGAGGTAGTGGCAGCCCACGTAAGATCCTGGGCACCCACTCTACGTTCTCAAATGATTGTCAGAACCATTGAGGTAGAGGAGGTAGTACCTACTTTAGTTTTGAGATTAAATTATGAAACAAGTAAGTTAAATAATATGTTGTCATTATCTGTCCGTCCATCTATCCACCCAACCATTCGTCCATTAGTTTATTTGTAGCATGCCACTAGCTAATAGCAATTTTCTTTGCCTCCCCAACTATTAAATGTATACAATTACAACATGTACTTTTAGAATGGGTAAATTACAAAACGATTAGAATTATGACACAAGGGACTTCTAATTCACATGAATTATACCTTAAATCCTTAGGATAATAAATAATAAACCACAATATACAATGTAACACATGAACCACAAGGATAGGAAAAAAAAAAGTGTCAGATAATCAGCGACTAGCAGCACCAGCATTCTAACCAGTGTGCCGCATGTTGAGCAAGGAGGTGACGTAGGAAAGGGGCCCCACATCTTCCAGGTAACTTCCGATTTAGAATTAGTTGTCTAGCAAGTAGCGTGACAAAAGCAATGACGTTCTTTTTAGAAGCAAGAAGCAAGGTTAGAAGGGGAGTGACACCAAACAGGACCAAAACATATGTAACAAATGTGCTCGAGATTGCTGACACCAGTCACACACATGAAGATAAACCTCTGTAAATTTGTAAAAGCAGTTTTAGTATAATGCATGCAGTGAGGAGTTTGCGTTGAGTAGTGCCCTGTCTGGCATAGATACGTTGGTGTACATGCCTAACAAATTTCCCTCCACAGCTCTTCAGGTCTTATTTGCCCAAAATCCTCCACCCAAAGAGCTTTAAAGGAGTCTAAGGGTTCAAAAGGCAAAGAATGAATCTGATTATAAATGATAGGGATTGAATCTGTCAAAGTTGAAATTGGTGTAAGAGAACCATCCTAAGAAGTCACGCTCGTCATATTTGGATTGGGTATTGTGAATCCATGTCAAAGCCAGTGAAAGGATGCAAAGATACTGTTGTGATAGAGGTCATTTGTCATTTAAAAAAACATTTTCCCTTTTTGAAAAAATGTGCTATTGTAATATTGTAAAATGTATTATCTCCTTACCTCATCTTTTTTAGCCAGTAGCAGCCACTGGTAATGTCAGAAAGCTAAAAACTGAGTGGGAGTTGCATAACATGGTCTCCAGCTGGTGTGCTGCTGTGGAGGTTTGATGCAAGACCAGGAGAGCCAAGGTAACCTGAGTAGGTCATGGAATTGATCGCAATTAAGGCAAAGACTGAAGTGCTTCGGTGCAGGTTGAGGGCCCATTCAAGCTCTGTGACTCACAGCAATGAATCTCCAGCAGATCAGAACTCCCTGGTGTTTCTGTGTGATGAGTTCAGTACCGTGGACAAGCATGCCTGACCATAAGGAACTGCTGTACTGTACGGTTTTCCTGAAAAGAGGAAAAGTTACTTAGTGGTTATGTTACTGGCTCAACCTCAGTATCTGTGCTTTGAATGTACCACTTTGCACTTCCCTGTCACAGTGCATGGCAAGTTCTCCAGCACAATTATAATTAAGACCCGAGCCCAGTCTTAATTAGCATGTGTGTCTGACCTTAAATGTTGACCCTTATCAGGGCACTGCAGCCTTCTGGCCGTCAAGATTTGACACGGTCACCTCGCAAAGCTGATCTCAGGCAGTGGGGGGGGGAATAATCCCACAGGAACAGGCAGCAAGGCACAGTACGGGACTCCTGAGAGCTGGAGACAGAATGAGGTTACCACTGACGGGAGGGTAATGAAGCTGGGGTTGAGTATAGAAACGTTGCTCCTCCTGGTGTCAGCTTTGCGCTGTAATGCCCAGCTAAAATCTTGTCATTTTTTTTTCCCCAGCGCATCGCACTGACTGATGGTTGGCTAAAATACGTGTCTGGTTAATAATTACAGGATCCCTTATCCAAGATGTGAAGGAATGATGCCATGTTAGTACTGCTGAACTTATGGAGATTGATGAGGTCAAATGTGATTCCCTGAACCCCAGGAAGGCGGCTTTGCCTAGGTGATATTCACTTTGGGTCCTTTAATCTAACAGCCCTGACATATGTATATGTTGACTTTTCAGCATCTGTGTGAGAAATGTCCCTTTAAATGCACAGATGCTTTGGAAGAAAGGATTATAGCAGTTCCCCATGCTAATGACCGCCTTGGGGGAGCAGTCTCCTCTTAAGCAGAACTGAAACCCCGGAGTATGTTTGACGCTCTGTCTGTGGTGAGTCTTCCATAGCGTGTCTGAGTCACTATGTCTCACCCGCTCATGTCATGATAAGTCCAGCCCGACAGGCTTATTTTGTGCCTTTTAATAACAGGCTCTAAGAGCCGTGATGCCTTTGGCTGTGTTGCTGCAGCGGCCACTTGAATCTTTGGCCATCACACTTTTTCTAGGTTCACACTGACGCCTTTTGCAAATGAGGACGTTGAAGCCTAATGCAGAGGAAAGTCTTTAAGGATAAAGGCCATTAACTTTTATAGGCATCCTTGTCACATCTCCAGGCCCTGGAGTCTGTCACGCTCATTCACGGAGAGCGTGCCGCACCCACATGATGATCGCCCATCCTCTGGGGAGCTTGAGAAGTAGAGGAACCAGTGGCACAGTGCTGAGTTGTCATGGGTTGCTACACGCGAGCCCCGGCGGGAAGATGGCTTGTCATCAACAAGGTGACATTTCAGCTATTGTTCGACCTGCGTGGCATGATGCCAACCCCCCTCAAGCATAATTCTGATGGGATATCAGTTCCATGAAGTCCTTGCTGATGTCTCAGTCTTAAGGTGATATGGGTCCCCCCGCCACACAGACTTCAATCTACGCCTGAGAAATGATGCCCCCATTATACATTCTTGGGAGGTGAAATGGGGGCGGAGCCCAGGTGTGTTTAGTGACACCTCAGTGACGCAGTGTGTTGAACACTAGCCTCTTAGTCCTTGCATTATGTGCAGTATGGACTAGGGATCCACCACTCTGTTGTCAATAAAACTAGCTGAAATTGTTATGCTAATTAATTAGCATTGATGGAAAACCCATGAATAACGTGTCCTTATACATTTATGATGAGTTCAGGAGCTGTCTCACTGAAGACCATACTTCCTATATTACAAGTCACCACTATGCCAGTGTGGTAACAATTCTGGGAAAATGTTTTCAATATTATTTTGATCTGCAGTGATTTGAAACACAGCAAGCGATGTGGAAGAATTTCTCAAAAACAACACACAAAAACTGACATCTACATGACGTACAGACTCTACCTTTCCTACGCCTGGCCGGGAGGAAAAGGACACTGCGCTTAACTAACGCAAAACCTGGCACTAAAGGGGCAGAGGATAAGACCATTAAACAGTGAAAACCACATATGCAGAATAATGAAGGGGCCAAAAATGCACAAAGGGCTCCAATAATAATCTGTAGTAAGAGTCGCACATAAATAAGTGGGTATTGACTATGAATGGACATACAGTATTGTATCACACAGGTCTCTGTTTTTTTGTTTTAGTAAGAACACGGTTTATTTGTAAGGTGCTTTTAAGTACAACATTTGCTCTTTGAGAGCTCACCATTCTCTTTTACTTGTTTTCAGGTTGACTTGTAAAGCTGGCTTGTTTCATATTAAAATTTTAAAGCTGTGAGTTTTTGCTGTTTGTTTGAGCCTGACAAATTACACCAGTCAGCAAAGCACTATTTAAAGCTATTCGTGATTTTAACCTTAAACGTGTGATTTTTAAAAAAACCTTATACAATTATAGTAACTGATATTATAGGTCATCAGAATTTTAAAACCAGCCATCAGGACCTGGCACCGGAGCCTTCCTTCAGTCACTAACTAGGTAGCAGACCCTGGGTCAGGAACTGCATGCTGACCGTTAGCAGTGAGTGGTGCCATGGTGTCCTGTTGGCTCTGGATTATGTCCTTGATCCATGCTGCCCTACTGGAAGTGGAAAAGTTGTTCCTGTCCACTTGTAGGGTGTTTCTATGCTTTTCCTTGTTCTGTTTTGGGTGACTGGGCTATTAAGAAGGAGAGGATAAACACTTTTCTTGGTGACATTTAAGTTTTCCCCCAATTCCCACGGTGATTAAGGTCTTCTTGACAAATGTTTCAATTTGCACACTAAAAGTCATCAATGTAGGAAATGATGTAATGCTGAAGATGGGACTTCCCTGGCATGCTGTTGTCTGACCACCTGGGTCTCCTCTGCCACTGGGTAGCAGGAAGCTGAAGCTGGTGAGAGCCTGATTACAGTGCACTGTGTCGTTTTATGTTGACCTTTGACCATTTGCCCTGGCCTCACTGCTCTTTGCTACAGATACCCTAAGTTATACATAGTGTTTTAGGATTAGACGGCTCTGTACAAAGCACCTGCAAAAAGCAAAAACCCAGAAATTCACATTGCAAAATGTATCCTCTGGTCAGCACATTTCTTTATTCAAGAGATCCTGTGCAGGAATCAACGGCTCACCTTTAAGTGATCAGCGGAGTAGTGAAGGTGTGTTTCCAGTGTGGTCTCTGATTTGTGGGACCGTAATGGGCCTGCACAGCCCTGGCCAATGGCGTGGTGGTATGTCACCTATGTAGAGAGCAGCTAATGAATGTTAAAAGCCGTGTGGTTGGTTGTGGCTGTGAGTCTCTGGCCGTGCCCCCTGCTGGCGCCACACTCTGGCATCAGATGAGCCCCGCCAGCAGGCACGCGTGACATGCGCCGGTTGTCAGGGTGATCAAGCTGCTCCGTAAAGATGCTGACGGTAGGTTGCAGAAACACTTCAACCGTGTATCTGCACCTGCCCACCCCCCCAGCCCAATCTGCGCTGCTGGGCTCTAGCGCAGAGTCTCTGCGACTGCCTGGGACCCACATAGTGTGAAAATCTGGTCTTGTTGTTTTAATCCACTACTCTAGTTAATTTGTGTGGCATATAACAATTTATGTAATGAAGGAAAAATGTTTTTTTACCAATCAAAATCACTTAGTCACTTAATCCTTGGGCCAAATCCAACTGTTTGGGGTTGTGTCATCTAAAAAAGGTTTATTTGGCTCATACGGCAGTCACTGGCTGTTACCTAGCAACCCTGAAAACACTGGGGAAGCCTTTGTTAAATGACATTGCTTAAATGTCATTAATGACAAAGACACTAGTAAGCACTTGACAGTTTTTGAAACATTTCTCACGTGCTAATTTACATTCCTTTTACATTCTTGTTTACGTCAATTGCTTTTTAATTGTTGTTTTCAACTGTGGGGTGAACAAGAAATGAGTTAATCTCCAGCTAAACTGGAATTCTTAGATGTTTTGAATGGGAAGAAAAAAATGTAATAGGCATAACTGACTACAAAAATGTTGCCTTTAGTTTGGATGTCCTGCTTGCTTGTTTCTGGATAGTATGTCAATACATAAACAAAATGGCTTCTTCTTGGCCTTCTTTTGTTTGAAGCAGATCTGTCATACAGCCTCTTCAAGTTGGGCTGCATTTGGACTCTCTGTGGGTTTACTGGTCTGAATGTATGAGAGGACATTGTGTTTATTTATCTTCAAACGGTGAAGGTGATTTGCAATTTGAATGCTTTAATTGTTGATAAACATGGTGAATTGAGCTAAAATGACTGGACATCAGCATGGTTGGAGCCTTTTTCATTGTTCTAGTAGTGGACAGAACATAATTGCTGCCATGGAATGAGAGAGAGTTCCAGTTGGCCTTTATTTGGGGGAAATGTGGAGTCCTTGTGTGAGCAGTAGGAAGTCTGTCTCTCAGGGAGCACATGGGGCAGGAGGACAGCACTCCAGGTGGGCAAGGTGGGCCATTTCTGTTTCCACATGCAGGAAAAGTGAGAATCCCCCCATACACAGCCAGATGAACCACGGAGAGGCAACCGGCTTCCCCAATCGGGATCTATTATCTCACACGGCAAGGGTGGTCAGTGGATGCCTGTTTCCTAGGGGAAGGAGGCCCCCAGGTTTCGTTCTCAGGCATTCCCTGAGGGGCCAGGGTATCAGTCAGCCAGGCCATGAAGTGGGAGCGTGCTCTTCATCAGGATTAAACCTTGGCATCGGGCCGGGGTCTTCCGTCATTGTCAAGGCAGCTCGTCGTCCTTTCCATGTGCCACCCCTCTGCCTGACTCACTGTGTCAGGACTGAAACTGAACTGAATCATGGTTCCATGAGCCTTTTTCAGACATGCTGGCACCATTTCAAAGAACAAGAATGTTTGAGTGTGTGCATCATGTCAGAAGGAGTCAGTAGGAGCACGCATGCCGGCTGGCCCCTGACCTGCTGTGTGTCTGTTGTAGGTCTGGCATGATCCCCTGGCTGAAGCGGATCCTTCTCTGCCTGCTGTTCATATACTTAGCTATCCCCATCCTCGTCAAGCTCTGCCCATCCATTCAGGCAAAACTGGTCTTCTTAAATTTCGGTAAGTAAACTTCACGTCACGCATCCTTGTTCCTGATGAGGAACAAACACTTCTTTTAAGCACTACCCGAGCATGATCTAGTGTTTCATTTCCTATTTTAATCAGCTCCCATTTGTTGAACTTAATGTCGGAGCACAGGGCTGCGACAGCGGGTTAAGGTTAGGGTTAGGGTTGCTGACTGGCCATCTCTGCGAACGAGTGGTTCATCGCCGCAGTCGCCCATCTGCCGGCCTTTCCCTCTGGAGCGCATGCCCCCCAGCACTCGGCCCCGGTCTGTAGGATGCTGAGCTGAAGCCATGTATCTGATGCATACGGCGATCCCTGCGTCAGCATGAGGTCACAAGGGTAGTTTCAAGTTCGCAAAAATGAGAGAAAATAAGGGGACATGTGAGGAGTGGAAATACCACCCGGCCCCTGGGCAGGGGCGGGGTGGGGAGCAGAGGTCCTCTCTGGCCCTGCCCCTCAGCTGATCCCAGCTTTGGTTGGTCAGTGGATGGCATAACTCTTAGAATGGAGTGAGTCTGCTGGGGTTCGAGCTTGGAACGAACAAACTTTTAATAACAAGCAACCAGAATCCCGGCATTTTGCTGAATTCCCGTTCAGCAGTCGGCAATCTTTGCTGGTCACTCGGCTCAGTCATGCGACATTTAGTTCTGTGATTTTGTTTATGTAGAGACAACAAATGAAAATGACTTTGGCTGTTCCTCTAATGCCTGAATGTCCTATGTCACATGGTGCTCCGCTCGCTGACACACTGAGCATTGGTGGCATCTCGTTTCTCTCTTAGCTCTGGCGTCAGGATGGTCCGGATGGTCCGGATGGTGGCAGCATCTCGAATTGCATGATAACAAAAGTGGGCTTTATCCATCAGCCCAAACACCGGTTTGGTTTGGACAGTGAGTCAGACGAAGCAGAAGCAGCAAAACTTGTTTTACCGGATCTTTACAAACATCTGAAACATTTACACTCCCCTCTCTGTTCTGATTTGTAGTTGTCTGTCTATGTGTTTATGCTTTGCCAGTGATGCTCAGACTATACTTATTTAGCCAATGTACAATTAAGAAAGCCGGGTCAGCCAACCCCCATGACTGTGCTAACCCTGGGATTTGAACGAGTGACCTTCTGATCTCCTGCACACATCCTAACCCAA
The DNA here is from genome assembly GCA_019775955.2 of Pollimyrus isidori. NCBI lineage: Eukaryota > Metazoa > Chordata > Actinopteri > Osteoglossiformes > Mormyridae > Pollimyrus > Pollimyrus isidori. Next base: position 17,853,961 of record JABFDZ020000066.1, on the reverse strand, counting down.
AGAGCATCACACTGTCCCAGTTACATCTTGCCATTTATGAAAAATGATGTGCCATCGCCCGTGTCTGTTTTTGAAAAAGTAACCTTGAAACAAAAATGTGTTTCTGGTAACACAGATAAAAAACACATAATTAAACTTTGTTTGGTGTCATAAGAAAGGCCCCTAGCCCCAGGGCTGGCTCTCCCTTGCTGGATGTTTGAAATTAAAATGGCTCAACTGGACAGAGGGTGGAAATGTTCTCTGCACTGTCTTTGAATATTATAAAGCTGACCACAATGATATCACCATAGCAATGACAGCCACGAGTTCATTGGTAAAATTTAATTGGTAAATGCATCTATGTCCTATCGGTAAACGGCTGCGGCTACGATCCGGCGTCACGCTATGGGTGCATTGCTGAGCTCATCTCAGCCAGGGCACCATGGTGACCGATCCCAGAGAACCACATGGGGTGGGGGGGTGCCATTTGTTACTGAGGGGTGCACTGGTGCACTGCCCTGCATCCGCAGGGACTGGTAATTACTGCAGTGACCTAAAGCACAGGTGTTCAGGAACTGAAGGGCGGCCCTCGATGAGCATGCTCAGTGAGGTGAGGATGCAGTCAAGGAGATGGGCTTATTTATAATGCACCACCACTGAATTCTGGGGGAAGCCTACTAGTCACATGAGCCCCTGTTTATCTAACTTCCCTTTACAGAGATCCCTTGCTTTTGAGTGTCACGTTGCTTCCTGAGTGGCCAGAGGTCATTTTCAGCAGTCAGACAGCCCTTCGAAGCTAATCTCCTTTGTTCCCTTCCAATGCTCTTATCGTATGTTTTCTGATGCTACATTGGATAAAGCACTTGGCCTGATGTTCAATCAAGGTTTCAGAAATAGTTTTGTAAGCAGACACTTAGATGGCGGTCTGACTGTGTGCCGGCTGGTGCTGGTCGCCTCGGCGCCTTTTCCCTGCAGTGCGGGTGCCCTATTTCATTGATCTGAAGAGGCCGCAGGACCAGGGCCTGAACCACACCTGTAACTTCTACCTGCAGCCTGAGGACAGGATCAATATCGGCGCATGGTGAGTGGATCAGGGGTTGTGGGAGTTCTGGATGAGTCAGGGCGAACTGGCACACAGCTCATGGCCTACAAGGGGCCGCTGCATTTTAGGGGTAGGCGGGGTCTCCTGGGGTTATGACCACGTGGGATACATAGTGCATGAGTATGGGACGGACGGACTCCAACGAAAAACCCTTCGATCATCAGGGGTCCTACACCACATCTGGGGACAGAGAGTCACATTAGGATGACGTGAGGATGCTGATGGTTTCAACGTGTTCCAGCTTATTGCTCTGTTCAGTGAACGATGTGTTGAATGTTGTAAACGCACCTCATGGCTGAAAGTACCCCCACCCCCCACCAGGCACACGGTCCCCGCCCAGCTCTGGAAGGACGCACAGGGACAAGACCTGCAGTGGTTCGAGGGCACCTTCCAGTCTTCGCACCCAGTCATCCTGTACCTGCATGGCAATGCCGGGACCAGGTAGGCCCAGCCCCTTCCCCACCACACTTCATCTGCTGCAGGCCTGTTGATATTTCCGGCACTCGTTTAAGGGGCAGCTGCTCAGTATTTTTACCACTGCTTCTGTCTCTTTTCTTCGTAATTCCACCTAACTTCCAAGTTAGCGCCGGTGCTTGTTGTCAACCAATCAGCAAAGTTTATCACCATAAGCCCTACCCCAGTGAAAAGGAGCTACTCTGGAGTAGGGACTAAAAAAGATTCAAGAACTGTTTCAGGTGAACGATCAGATCAGGCTTCTGTGGTGGGAATTTGATAGAATCTCCTGCTTCCTGAACAAGATTCTTATGTTGGGAGAGCATCTTCTGAGACACGCTCCTGTTATTTCCCTACATTTCTTGTTCACACGTTACTTCTGCCTCTTGCAGGGGGGGAGACCACAGAGTCCAGCTCTACAAGGTACATGCTTGTCTAATCTTGTGCTAATTGCTTTGCTAGGCAGGTGGTCCTATTTAAGTACACTGAAATAATATACTCTGTGTAAAGAGAATATTTTCTGCTTGCCCAAGGTCCTCAGTTCATTGGGATTTCATGTGGTCTCGTTTGACTATAGAGGTAAGAGCATCAATGTTATATTTTAGAGTGACATGGGTGACTGTGAGTGCTTGCGTGTGAAGGAAACTGCTCATGTTCAGCATCATCAGACCCTTTGGCGTTGGGGGGGTCTTGGCATCGTATTAGTGGCACTGTGTTTGTTCTTTCAGGGTGGGGTGACTCGGAGGGCACTCCTTCGGAGAAAGGCATGACAGCAGATGCGCTCTTCCTCTATCAGTGGGTGAAGAAGAGGATTGGGGAGAAGTCACTTTATATCTGGGGCCACTCACTGGGCACGGGGTGAGTGGGCAGGGGGGGCTGATCCTGTGTCACAGCAAGGCTGACTAATTTGACCAATGAGGGGTGTCCGTTTCTCTTTTCCAGGGTTGCTACAAACCTGGTCCGTCATCTGTGTGACAAAGGTAAGTGTGTGGCATTGGTGTATAATGACTGAGAAGTGACATCGATTCAGGGCCCATGTGGACCTTCTTGGAGATAGGAGGTCAACCACTCAATGAAACATTCCAGCAGCACTGATATACGGGACAATTTTTTAACCATGTTGCAAAGAAAAGACCAGTGGTATGTTAGTGGAGGTAGACTGGGCCTCTTATCAAAGTCTTTGTGCATCAGGTTAAGAGGACTACCCCTTTATGGTACTATGTACTGCCTGTCATACCTCAGGTTACAGACAAGCTCTATGGGGGTGGGGCATTTGGCAAGGACAGTATATTCAAATGCAAGGGCAGGATCACTATAAACAGCATGTGTGTCTCTGCCATTTTCTAACCCAACGATCACGCAGTAGGCTGTGAAATTATAGTCATTAAACTTTCATGTTTCTTTTGAAATTGACAAAGGTGAGCAAGTCCTCCGTTGTTTGGCATTGTGGGTGTGGCGCGGCACATAGGTCAGCCGTAAGGTCACTTAGAAACAGGTTCGAAGAAGGGCCGTTGTAACCAGACACTGACACACAAGCAATGGAACAAAGTTAGCTGGTGAGGCTCATCTCCGGTATCGTCTTGAGTTCCCCCGAGTTGAATTTTTCACGCTGCCAACTTTAGGTCTCCCATGAACCCAGGTGTTCAGAATGAATCCTGGCTGTTATCAAAGGGGATCTATGATCTTTTGGGGCGGGGGGACATCTGGAGGTTTCACCGCATCTGGTTTTCCACTGCTGGTGACGAATGGCCATTTTGTTTCAGGGACCCCGCCGGACGCCATGATCTTGGAGTCTCCGTTCACCAACATACGGGAGGAGGCCAAAAGCCACCCTTTCTCCATGGCAAGCCAAACCGCCTGTCTGCCACACTGGAATGGCCTTTGCTCTGAGCCAGCAAGCAATCCTCTGTGTCATATAAGCCTGTGTGTCCGGGGTCCCGCTTACCTGACCCTCAACTAGAACAGATCACGGCGAGTTTGTGTCTTAAGGTATCTTCTTTTCTCATGCCAGGTTTACAGATTCCTGCCCGGCTTCGACTGGTTCTTCCTGGACGCCATAGCAGCCAACGACATTCGGTTTGCCAGCGACGAAAAGTAGGTTGGCATCCTCATTCTCCACCATCGTCTGTGTGCACTTAGAGGCTCTGAGACCCTTATCATGAGACTCCACTAGACAGAAGAGCAGCTGTTAGGCCAGTGGACTACCTAACACACACATACACACACACACACACACACACACACACACACACACACACACACACACACACACACACACACACACACACACACAGTCATAACTACTGAACCAAGTAGCAGGCTGATTCTGGGGAGGCCCTAAGGGATGTGCCTTAGGCCAGTGGACCACCTAACACACACACACACACGCACGCACACATACACACACACGCACAATCAGCCTGCTACTACCGCCCCAACTGAGTGCTTGAACCATGTTGCTGGTCACCCCTGGGCTAACAGACATGTGACCTTGTTCCTTCCAGCATACTCCACATCTCCTGTCCAGTGCTCATTCTCCATGCAGAAGATGATGGTGTTGTACCCTTCCACCTCGGCAAGAAGGTTGGTCCTTGAATCGCTATGATAACTCTCCATCTCACGACCCATCAAACATCAAACATACCTAAAGTCATCTGTTCACAAGGGTAGAGGCTTGTTGTAGTTAGGATTACAGTCATGCTCATACAAATAAATGGAAGGTTCCTACAAAGGTATAATTACAAACCTATGTCTCTGCATGTGTGTGTGTGCGTGTGTGTGTGCGTGTGTGTGTGCGTGTGCGTGTGCGCGTGTGCATGAACACATAAAGCTTCTTCATCTGCTGCCCAAATCCACTGTTTTTAAAGAACACTGTCACTAACATCCCCATAAACACAGCTCCCATTGTTCAGCTGGGAACTTCACCCAAAATGTGCCAGTCACATAATTCCACTCCCCACCCCCCACCCCCTCCCAGCTGTACAACATCGCAGCCCAGTCCACAAGCCTGAATGGGCACAAGGTGCAGTTTGTCCCCTTTCCCATGAACCTTGGCTTCAAGCACAAGTTCATCTACAGAAGCCCAGAACTGCCACACATCTTGAGGTATGCTGCTCCTGCTGTGTGTATCTGTGTTTTAGTGCCGCTCTCTGTAAACGTGCTGAACTTATAGTTTTTATCTGTTTTTCTCCACAGTGACTTCTTAGGCACAGCCCTTCCATATGTGTAGCTGAGCAGAATAAAGGGCTCCTGGCCTCCATCTCCAAACACACAGACAGACGCACACGCGCAGACAGACAGACGCACGCTCGCAGACAGACAGACGCACGCTCGCAGACAGACAGACAGACGCACGCTCGCAGACAGACAGACGCACGCTCGCAGACAGACAGACAGACAGACGCACGCTCGCAGACAGACAGACAGACAGACAGAGACGCACGCACGCAGATAGAGACAGACAGACAGAGACGCACGCTCGCAGATAGAGACAGACAGACAGAGACGC
>JABFDZ020000066.1:17829585-17841612 GCA_019775955.2 Pollimyrus isidori | reverse complement strand
TGTGGTTTATACAAGGAGTCACATGTATTAGCTACACCAAGATCATGTGAATGCAGGAATATAAACTGGTAGAAGACATGAAGTTAAAGTGCTAAGGACTGGGGATTGTGCAGTGCCATTCATGTATAAAACTTATGTGGTTTATACAAGGAGTCACATGTATTAGCTACACCAAGATCATGTGAATGCAGGAATATAAACTGGTAGAAGACCCCGGACGTGGACCAAGGGGTGACTGGCTGCCTAACATCATGAGTAACAAGTTAACATCAGGATGGAAGGCTGCCCCCTGCTGTGAATGAGCTGCATTGACAGTTGGAAGTGGCAACAGGCTGCCCTTACGGTTGTAGAGGGTGATAATGTGGAGACAATTGAGAAGCTGTCGCTTATACTCGTGGATCCGCTTGACCTGGATGTCAAAGATGGACTCTGGGTTGATCTTTACATGGTACTCCTCCTCCAGGTAGGCCGCAAGCTTCTGCTTGTTCTCCTGCAGTGACAGTTGTTGTTCTGGACTAGTGGTATTCAAACTTTTTTTTGACATAGCCCTCCTAGGTCTGTTATATTTGTCCTGATAATTTATTTTGAAATTCTGTAAATTATATTATAACCGTAATTTACCATAACTCATATATGCTCTTTACACTCTGACAGTTTAAATACAATAAAATTGAGAGATCAGAATTAACATGTATCCCTCAGCCCAATCCAACCTGCTTCACTTTGGCCACGTCACGGATGAAGCCATCATCGTTTAAAAAGTCCAACAGCTTCTTCAGTTGACAAAGATCAGTCAAAAACCCCTCCCCAATTTTCTGCAACAAAACACACAGATGGCTTACTATGGACAAAGGCAGAGGCAGAGGCAGAGGCATGGGGAATGAGGCAACACAAATCTGCAGCCAGGACATACATTGACTGCAAACTTTTTAAAATTTTTCACATCTGACCATTAAAGTCACGATAACATAATTTTTGTATCAAAACAACCAAAGAAATATGGAAAATGTAGCACAGCCGTAACAGGTGGGACTCCCCCATTGAAACATCTGCAGTGGTTTAGGCCATTACCTCAGCAAAGATGTCAGCAAGGCCCGGGTTGCAGAGCAGCAGCCACCGGCGTGGCGTTATCCCATTGGTCTTATTCTGAAACTTCTCTGGCTCAATGTCGTAGAAGTCCTTAAATCTTCACAACAAGTGGCAGGTTATTTTTAAGCAGGTACCCAAAAAAACTTAAAGGTGTTATTGAACAAAATCCCAACATATAGATAACATCAGAGAAAAACCAACTAATTCAGTTTAAATACAGCATATACTGCTGTCTGTGATTAGTGCCTGAATATATAGTGGATATTCCACTGTAACACATTTTTCATATTTATTTTAATTTTTTATTTCTAAGCAGAAGGATAACTATGACTGCTACAGTCCTTTACCATACATTTTAAGAATTAAACAGTATCACTGAGTAGCCAAAGGATGGATTTTATCATTCACATTTATGGCACCTTTTGCAATATAAACACTTGCATAATTTTGTGAATCCATACTGTGTGATTGAATCAAAGCAGTGCAAGTCTGGTGGGGACCTGTGGTTGTAGACATGCAAGACACTTACACCGTGCTCTTGACAATATCCGAGTGGATGCGGGCGACTCCGTTGACGGCATGCGAGCCCACCACACACAGGTGCGCCATGTTGATCCGCTTAGGGTCGCCCTCCTCGATCAAGGACATTCGACGAAGCCGGTCAGTATCCCCTGGGTGCAAGGCCTCGATCCTCTGTGGGGAGGCATAAAGGGCAGGAAAAGGGGGTGTCGCACGCAGCAATGCTCGAAAAAACTAGAATTCCAACCTATAGCTGGAGACAATCTCAGTGATAGATGCACATTGGACTTGGTGTGGGGCTGTGCAGCAGGAGCCAGCTGCTGATCTGGTGTCTGGGTTGGACAGAACTGACCTTTAGGTGCCGGTGGTTGATCTCGTAGATAATCTCCAGGTGTCGCGGCAACAGCTTCTCAAACATGTGCACAGGCCAGCGCTCCAGGGCCTCGGGCAGCACGGTGTGGTTCGTGTATGCACACGTCTTCACCGTCACCTCCCAGGCCTGCGGGTACATGGAGGCATCAGCCATGCAGTGGAAGGAGAGCCCAGCCCACCTGGGAGAGCAGGAGTACAAGCATCACCTGCATCCTGCTCATCCAGCTTACACTGCAATTAAGCACTAACAAGAACTTATCATTGTTAGAAAAACAGAGAAAACATCCATGCTGTTCCCTGGCGTTAGTGGAGCAGTCAGGTCAAACTCTAACTCATATTACCACAGCAGCAGGTATATCAGACCCACAATGACCCTCATATCATGTGGATGGGGTTTCAGGCAGCAGGTTGTTAGGTCTGGGGCAGTAACTGTTCTGAGACTTGGCTAAATTCCGGCTGTCCCGTCCTGGGAGCCCCTGAAATGGCCCATACCTTAGTCCAGTCTTGCTTTTCCACATCCACCAGGATCCTCATGAGCTCAGGAATGGCAAGGGCAGGATGAGTGTCATTGAGCTGGATCGCCACCTGGAAAAATGACAGTGTGTGTCAATTGAAAAAGAGTGTGAATTCAGAGCAGTGACCCTGTAAGGCAATTCAGTTACTTCTTCAAAATAAAAGCAACACCTCTTTGTTAGAGGCCTCACTGCATCGTGATAAGCAGAAGTATGACCATGAAGTGGGTATGGTCTGTTTCACATGGCACAGAAGCACCGTAAAGTGTAGGCAGTCTTCATGAAGCACTATAATGCTTATAGAAGTACTCACTGATATGCTCAGTACACAAATTAGGTAAAATCAATATTTGTGATGGGTTGGTCACTGACTGACATCCCTATTGAGAGACCAGAAAGCTAATGGCTTCCTCCCTGAAAAGGGTCACCAAGAGGTCAAAGGTCAATAGAGTGAGCTGCCAGTCAAGTTCAGCATACCTTGCCCTGAGGCTTAAACATTATCTGGCCGAAAGGAGGCACAGAATGGAAGGGAGCAGCCCCCACCTTCTCAGGGAAGGTCTCAAAGGAGGTCCTGATGGGGTCTCGGCAGCCAAACTTGGAGGACTTGAAGCGACGGATGATGTCCTGCAGGGTGGCGGCCACCACAAAGTACTCCTGCTTCAGACGCAGCTCCTTCCCCTCGAAAAACTATCAGGTTACAGTTAGAGAGACGGCCATAGTCACTGCTAACGTCAGAGCCCTGTACTACCCACATGTAACGTCATCATCACGCTGCACCAGAGTACAGTGACCCGTAACTAACATGGTTGTGATTTTTGTGGTTTCACTTTGTGTACCCAGGGCAGAGGTGCCTGGATGTGCTGTGTCCTCAGCAAAGAAGAAAATGACACGGGCATGGGGGAACTGGCCCAACTAACTACACCCACAGCTACCCCAGCCTAAGACAGCAGCGCTTCTATGGCCTGTTTTTGTTATGGCTTGAAGATCCTTTATCTGCCTTTCAGTCCAAACTCATGATGGTACTGTTATATAGATGCAGGGGGGGGGGCAGAGGGTGTTTGCTGGCAATTTTTCCTCTTGGGTAATCAGCAAACAGTGAACATGAGTGTGCAGTGCCTCTGACGATTGTGTTATTAATTCACTGTGTGTCCTGTAACCGAATACCCTGGCTTGCATTACTGAAGTTCCTGAACGATGATGCTCTTTTGCTTTCTACCTCCCTGGGCAGCCTGTCACTTTAAGAGCCAAGACGGAGGCTGCTGCTCCACTTGATAAAGAGCCCAGCGAAGGAGCACGAGCTCTGCGACTATGTATATTTATAGACTGGAAGCGGTGCACGTATCCAGGAAGTGGGGTGCTTGTGGGCCGAACAGTACATGGCGCGATTGGGCTCCCGCCTGCTGCCTGCAGAATGGCGACGCCTGGCTCTTCCCACATCGCTCATGTGATCTCCTTATTAGGGCCTGTGTGTCTGCCAGGCTGCGGGCTGCGTACAGCACGGCTCATGCTCAGCGGCGCCCCTGCTGGCCGGGCTGTGTGAATGGACTCGAGAGCTCAAACCGCTAAGTATGTGATGGCTCGTCTCGAGACGGCCACACAAGAATGCTCAGGCCCTGCGTGTTGATGTGCTTTTATGGAGAACTTGACTGCTTCTTTAACTGTTCGAAAAGCAACAAAGGTATTATTTTTGCTAAGCAGCCACAACTGGTCGCTGACAAGGCTGAAGGGGCATAAATCAGCCATCGGTTGGCGGTGTGAGCCCTGCTTATCCTGAGAAGACAGAGGTCAGAGTGGAAAACATCTGTCTGCCAATACAAGCGACTATACCCCACAGGTTAAGGTCCAGCCCCTTCATCTACTTTGTGTGCATGACTCACATTGTCATTGGGATAAAGGACTCTGGAAATGTTCTCTGCCAAGTTCCTGTCCAGTACAGCTTGGATGTAATCGCCCACGTTGACTGCGAGTGAGAGTGAGATAGAGAGAGAGACAGAGCGCAGTCACTAGATGGACCACACAAATACAAGTGCTGTCACATGACTACCCTGTAGTAAACGCACAGGCCAAATTGGGACAAATGTCACATTACTGATCTGCCGATGGACAGTGTTTTGTTTATTTCATTACCTGTTTGAACTCATTTATTGACCAATAACTTAAAGCTAAAGAATGAAGCAAAATAAATTGTGGCTGCCCCAGACGATTACATCACAGTGCTGAGCCCTGTCAGTGGGGGATGGGGGAGAGCCAATGGTCTGAGCTACACCAAGGCGCTTCCTGGGTAACCCTGGCGAGCTGCCATCTGACCACCCACCCCCTCAACACTGGGCCATATCGAGGCCCCCACTTTGTATTCCAGCTGGCTTCTCTCTGAGGTGGCCACACCAATGAGTGTACATCTCCCAGACGAGACTTTCACAGTGGTGTCACTCTCCTGGGCTACATCGATGGGGACCAGAATTATACAGACACACCATCAGAATTCATACAGCACCTTCTTCTGGTCATTGGCCCAGCAGAGGATGGCAGCAAATCACGGGCCAGTCTTCACCACACACCACATGAATCTCTCTCACATTAACAGAGATTTACTGTGTTATTTCAAACTAGGCCCGCACAACTATGCCTCACAAAGCATCAGGCATTTTAAGGGGGTTTCAGGTCTAATATCAAAGTACTTTTCATCTGTGTGTTCAAGAATAACTGGCCTGTGTCTGGCTTCTCATTTAGCTACCCTGTTATTTGTTTGTACATGCAAAATCACCACAGTTATGTTATAGAACAATTGCAGTTCCTATCCCGATGGGCCCTCTGACTAGTGCCAAAAACCAGTTCCTGCTGGGAAGCACATAAGGTAAACCAGTGAGCTGGATCCTAACAGCTGAGTCCCAGTTTGTAATGGAGATTAAAGAGACAGAATGAAATGGACTGATATAGATCCCAGCCAAGGATGAAGCCTTTGTCTGCCACACACCGATTCAGCAATGCCTGCACTCAGCCCTCACTGAACCCTGTCCGTCTATGGAAGCAAACATAGAGAAGAGTGGGGGGGTGGGATCACTGTCAGATTGGCCCACGTAGCCTGTGAGTCAGCAGAGGTATGCCAGAGGGCTGGCCAACACTTATGTAATGCAATTTCAAATCTTGCATAATCATATGTTAGGACCTCTGTGGGGTCTACTTAACCCCAAAAACTGAAATTCATCTCCTGCCCTCAGTAATAGAGTATCTGTGTATTTATGCAAGCACATCAGTCTCTTCTACAGTCCAGTGCATTGACTCCTTCATTAACATAATTCCCCATCTGAAATTTGTCCAGGTAATAGAATACCCCATATATGGGTCAAAAGTCTTATTGAAGCTCATTAGTGCAGCAAGGTAACCAATGACTAATGAAGGCTGGGGACGTACATTCCTGCAGGTTGAAGTCATTGGGAGCCTTTGCTGACCACAACCTCATGGTGTTTACGGTGTTGTTCTTGAAACCAGGCACTGGTGTGTCGTAAGGCATGGCCAGCACGACCTGCAGCACAGATGAACAGAGACATGCATCACAGACATCCTAGGCTTTCCAAAAACTCTTCCAACAGTACAGCGGCATGGTCTGGCCTGTGTTCTAAACAGAATTTACCTGAGTGTCTACCCATTTGGTCCCACTGCTAGTGTGCTCCACTCGGCCATAGAAATGGACAGGCAGCATGTACTCAGGGCGGGCCTTCTCCCAGGGGTTGCCATAGCGCAGCCAATCGTCTGCTTCCTCCACCTGTGTGGATGGGAGAAGCACTTGTTGGCACTATCAAAGAAAGTGAGGGAGGTGAAGTGGTACTGAGCACTTCCCACAATTTCCCAGCTCACCTGCCAGCCATTAGTGATCTTCTGGTTGAAGATGCCAAACTCATACCGGATCCCATAGCCGTAAGCTGCCAGGCCCAAGGTGGCCAAAGAGTCCAGGAAGCAAGCTGAGATAAAACAACAAGGGGTTAATGTATGAACTAAGTGTCTAAGGTGAATGGCTGTCAGACCATTCAAAAGCAGAGAAATTAATTCCTAGCCAGGGGCTTCGACTCCAGAGTCCCATGCAGGTATTTGGTCATTAGCTGAAGTATGATGGCTACATTTACGCAATATTTGTGAAAGGAAGGAAACTGGGGCAAGGTGATAGCATCTGCACATGACGACGCCGGCCTGGAGCTCCCGTGGCTTTTTAGCCGGATGAGCCCAGCAAGCCCCTCACCTGCCAGACGCCCCAGTCCACCGTTGCCCAAGCCGGCATCCTCCTCGATCTCCTGCAGCTCTTCCAGGTCCAGTCCCAGCTGAGGGATTGAGACAGAGTACAGTCCGGAACACTGAGTTTCTGTGGTGTCTGACAGCCAGAGCTCACGGCATTTGCATTTTCTTATAAGTGACCCTCTGCTATTATGCTAGAGGATTCAGAGGATTTCCTTAAGCAGGGGGGAAACAGAGAGTGAAATACGCATCCTAACAATAACCAATAAAGTGCAATTATTATTATTATTAAATAGCTATTTAAATGAGGTTGCTATCTGTTTGAGGGCATCATTCTCAGTCATTTTCACTGGCTGTAAAAGAGCAGTGTCACCTGATAAGGACCTGACATGACCTGATCACTAGAAGCATGGGGTTGCTTGCTGTGTGACTTCAGTATGCCTCTCTGTATGTGGCAAAGATGGCGGCACCACCGTGACAGGCCTGCAGGAAGTGACATGGCTTTCCACGTGCTCCGTGTACGCTAAGCGCTAAAGGTAGCGAAGTGTTTACACTGCACCTACCCCCGACTCTCTGCTCCTCTCACCAATACGTTATAACATCACACATTTGTTTTTATGTGAAAGCTGCTGCTGTCTTGTCTTTTAAGTGTTCTATCTCTGGCACCCCTGGGTAGCATTACACCTGGTTCTAGTACATTCTGCCCCATGGGGTGTATGGTGGAGCTCTGCATGCAAGCAGAAAGCAGAGGATGGGTTCAGCAGGATGATAGGCTACCCTGCCTGATGAGAGTTGCTCACATGTGACTAAGGCTGCTGGGGGCTACCTGGTAGATGGCTTCATCGCATGCATTCTGCAGGCCCAGGTTAATCATAGTGTTCTGCAACGTCCGGCCCATGTAGAACTCCAGAGACAGGTAGTGGACACGCTGAGGGTGAAAGATGGGAATGCAGGTCTGTTATTAGATAACAGTCCTTAAAGTCACATACTTAAATATCCCACACACACATCAGTAGGCATGAACTATGAACAATTGGCATTTCTCAGTGACATCTCCCAATATGCCACTTACCCCCAGGTGTCAGGGGTCCCTCTCTTGAGCTCTTAAAGCCTCATTCATGTGACATAATAAAAGAGCTCTTGGCTTCTATAGAAATGTCCTCTTTCCAAACAGTCCCACGAACACAAATCCATAATAGGCTCTGTTTAACTTATTCATCTTTTATGTTTTTCGGGTACTTTTTAACATATAAGCAATATTATTATTTTGATTGCTCTCAGTTCTTCTGAATGTCATGGGCTATCACACATTGAACACTATTAGACCCAGTACAAAGATGAATGACAATGCTATGCTAATCTAAAATGATAACCATAGTGCTCTATAAAAATGCAGTTTCAAGTAGTTAAAACAGAAGTCTCAGCTGGTGTGATGCAGGCACTCAATTAGACAGGACTGGCACCGTTACCGAGATAACAGCCAGTAGTAATGCAGGTAGTGCACCAGCTGGGTAAGGCAGGGGACTATTAAGGGGACAGACTACATACACCCTTACCCTCCCAGCTCAAAAACTGCCAAGTTTTTCTGACTGGAATCAGGGGTCATGCTGATTTTTGACTGAGTCAACACATTATTTTAATTAATTTATCTAAAATAACAACAAGGAACTATCACTTTCACATTCCTGTTACTTAACCCTGCTTTCTTCAGCTGCAGCACATACAACAAGCACAGCTGCCACGGCAGGAAACCCGGAAAGTCTTTCAGGGAAATCACCACACCCCCTTGTGGAGCTAAAGTGCAGCCTGCCCCAACTATGGAAAATCTCACTTCGATTTTTGGTGCCACAATCACACGATTTTAAAAAGCCGAACAAGGAAGAGTCAACTGAATTGCAGAAATCCAAACAAGGTGGTCAGTAGCAGGCCCTGCTGTTAGGTAACAACGTGGGCATGATTTCTCAGGAACTCTGTTACCCAATTCCTCCACATAACAGTTGTAAACTGTGCAGCAAAATGAGCCCAAGGTGTGAGTCTCAGCTGGGAGGGGGGGTGGAATCCTAGCACAATATGAGGCAATTCAGCTTTGCTCCAAGGATGTAGCTCCCCCTGCATGGAAATGGCCAACGTCCCAGTCTGTTTGACTGCTCCAGAACCAACAAGTGGTACAAGCCGACAGGCTGCTACACAAAGCCACTGCAAAACACGCATTCAGGAAGTTGGCTTGATCCGGATATTAACAAACTGCTTCCCTGCAGTCTTAACAGTATTTAATTTTTATGCAGAACAAAATTCTCTAGCTGTCCTTGTGAAGCAGGCATATTTAACCAGGTAAAATCAAACAAGTCTACAGATAACTATGGTCAGTTCCCTTTACCTTCATTTAACAATGTCCATTCCATCAAATATAGACTGTCACTTTACATGCACAGAATTTGGCACTCAACGATGATAAGCAGCTTGTGTTCACATAAATGATAGACTGATAACGGAGGCTGTGGGTGCTACATGTTCACAGATAGCCAGTTACAGTTTTGAAATGTGCATCCACCTATTTTCTGCTATTAAGTTGGCAAAAAGGGTAAACGTATGCTTACTGACGAATTTGTTATAAATGTAAGTGCTTTTGTAAGACATTACATTTTTTTTTCTTGGGGAAAAACACTTTTCGAAACCATGACTATGTCAAACTTTGGCGTACCCAGAAAGAATCTGTTTATTTAGCCATGTTAAGTGTACTGCAAATTGAGTAATATTGTGTCTTAGCGTTTATATGGGTACAATTTTCCAAACATCCTAAACGGAAATGTTATCAGATTAACTCACTTATTGTCAAAACTGCAAATTATTTCACTGATTTTAAAAATAAAACACGATTCAACGATTTTACAGGTTCTATTGATTTACCTGGACTCATTTCCCCAGTTGCAAAATAATACCACATTACCTTGGGGTCTTTCTCATAGTAATACTGCTGAGTGCGAATCCATCGTCCAACCAGGTGGTCTCTAACGGTGTGAGCCAGTGCGAAATAGTAATCCCGGGGGGTCGCCACATTGCGATCCTTGACAAGTGTGAAATGAAGATGCCTGTTGAAGCTCTTCTTGATCTCGGCGACATCCCCCAGCCCCGCGATCCCCCTAACACTAATTTGTTTTCTCCTCTCGTAGTCGGTCAGTGGTGTAGCCATCTTTCTGAATAATGACTCTTCGATCGACTGTATTTTAGCTTGACTGCTTTTGGTCCTGTGGATAGTTAAGCGCAAAGCAGACTGGCAACTGTTGCACACCTACAGTACAACAGACTTTGCAACAAGGGCGAGCCGCAAGCACACCCCCACAGGCCGCGTAAGTCACTTCCTCATTGGACTGCAAAGCGGACTGCGCCTGACGCAAGATTCCTGACACCGCTACGTGGATTTCTTAACGCGGTCCCTGGTGCTGGTGGTTGCTTGTTATCGTACTTTGCATAGGCTACTCAAAGGCTTTTATATCTTTACATTTAAGTGTTTTTTCTTGTTCTTCTTGTCATTAAAAAAGATTCTAAAACTTCGCATTACAGAACTGTGGATACATTCAGACCTTGTGGTTCAACTGAATGTGTATGAAGAAGAGGCGGAAAAAGTCCGCGAGTTGCCCAAATTGTACCCGAATTACTAATTGTGTACTGTATTTGGAGTTCGTGATGTGCGTTCAAAATGCTAAACCCCTGGTTGCATAACTGTAGTTTCTCACTTTAAACACAAAAAGATGAATGCCGATTGGAGAAGTACACAATTTCGTTTACCATAATAAAATCTTACGAGAAACAATCTTCCGGAATATTTATAAAGATGTTACAAGTAAACAAATCTGTAAGGCTGTTAAGTAGAAGTAAACTACAGGATATACGCAGTGGTACCCGCCGAGAATTTTTGTTAGGGTGGTCAGCAGGGGCCACTCACTGGTCGCGACGCATAGTGTTTCGTGTATCATTCCGATTAGAAAATAATTCGTATTTCGTATTTTGATATGGAGTGTCCACTTGTTTACACTCAACCACCCTTTAAATCGGCTCCTGAGTATACTTTGAATTTGAAACGACATAAAAAGTATAAAGCGTCAATTCAGTCATGTAACATTTGCGATAGTGGGAATGTTTTTCCTTTAGGTGACCATCGAAATAGTCTGCCATAGACTTATGTTGGACACGAATGGCAATGTTTGCTTAGATTGATTATTACCCAAATGTATATTTACATGGTGTTCAGGGGGGGGTCATTAGAAGCTCTGCGACACCATTCACATTTCAGATGACTTTTCATAATATCGTGTATCGCCAATAAAAATATAGAAGGGTATTTCCATCATCTCACCAGATTCACCGGAGCTGGCGTTTCTTGAAGCTTTTAAAGTTTACTATCAAAGCAGGTGTTTAAGTCTACATGAGTTTAAAACTATCTCGAAGGGTACGGGTGTCCTAAGTCACGTGACTCATTCTAATAAAACGTTACGGCCGTCAAGCCCTTCCTTCAGGTGTTTGTTCCAACGGTTATTTCGTACCAGCCGCTTGCAGGTAAGGATGTTTTCGGTGGTTAGTGCATTAACTTTCAACCTCAACAGTCGTGTTGTAATAATTTGGTGTTAGACGATACGTTGTATTTGTTTCCTATTCTTTTATTTAGTCATGTTGACTACCTCCCAAAAGCACCGAGACTTTGTAGCGGAGCCCATGGCGGAGAAGCCAGTCACCGCTTTAGCCGGTATCGGAGATGTTCTGGGAAAGAAACTGGAGGAACTGGGATTTGATAAAGTATGCTTGGTGTTTTTCATATGTACCGCTATTCTCGTTCTTTGTAATCAAACATATTTCCAATATCTTAGCATTTTCTTTTTATATTATACGGCGCTTTTCCACGGCCCTCAAGAACCAAGCTGTACTTCAGCCATTTTGCGAGAATTTTTCCTTGTAAATTGAGTTCCCGCTGCTTACTAAAGCTGTTTGCGTTACCACCATCTGATTGGTGGAAATCGATGGTGTTATCTGTGCATCGGCTCATCTGAATTTCACATACACAGGGTATTTTTCAATATGCCTACTTTACGGTACTTGTTTCATATAATCTTCCATTGCCGAAGACCAATACTCAGGGACAGAAGTACAGAGGATGACCCAAGTTTGTTCTTTCCAAGATCACAAATACAATGTTTGTGTTCAACATCCAACAATCTTCTGAGGGCAGAACGAAAAACGATTGGTTCAGAGTGGTAACCAATCAGATTGTGGAGGTGTTGGACCCAAGCAACTAGAAGAGGCAGGACCAACCAAT
>JABFDZ020000066.1:17807110-17823000 GCA_019775955.2 Pollimyrus isidori | reverse complement strand
CAGGGGCTATAACAGGGGCCAAGAGCAATTCTACAGGGGCCCTGGCCCACCCTGGCCCCCGTCTAGAACCGCCAATGGGCGACAGCAATCTTCCTCCACTAACAATATAACGTTTCAGAAAGTTACATGTAGAGTATGGAAATATTCAGAGTATACAGTTTTCCTGGTGTTCCTAGAATCTCACCAATATATTATTATTATTATTATTAATAATAATAATAATAATATAAAAATAAAGGGCATAGTAGCGCAGTTGGTAATGCTGTGGTTTCATACTTCAGAGGTCGCAGGTTCAAGGCCGGATGGTGTGTGTAGTATGTGCTTTACTTTCATAAACTATTTCATTATAAATTTTATTCAACGTAAATTGCATTAAAATAATGTTATTGTGCATACTTTGGCAGATTATTTGTTAAAATTTAAAATAAGGAAATAATGCTCCATTAATGTTATAGTAAGAACATTCCTTACCAACTTCAAGACCTTCACATAGGATAAAGTTCTGCCAATATTAGCTGAGCTGGTACTGGGTCGAATTGGACTGACGAGTAAATTAGTGGTTGCCCATCCATAATAGTTTGTGGCAGAGCCTGTTCCTAAGGCTGGCTCAGTGGTCCCAACAGTGTGTGTTTTTTTTTTACACACTGGTTTGGGAATATATATTTCAAGCCAAATTTCATATGAATGGTGAAGTATTCTTGTTAGGAATCCCTCGTGCATGTGCAGGCAGCATGTTTTGCTGCTTGTGAAGACATGGTGTTCAGTAAAGAACCGCATTAAAACTGTCTCACTGACTCTAAATGCACACAATTAAAATGGAAAATGTTTCGCATCATATAGTGTTCAATTTATTTGAATGCACAAAATCTGTTTACATGAGTTTTTAAAACAACAATATTGCTGATAAATATGGAGTATTCTGTTTAAATGGGAATAAGGTACTACTGACCAAAGAGCTATTTGGGAATGGAAAGAACTGGCTCTTGTTCAGGAGTTGAGCCAAATAACCATCCCTAGGTCACACAACATTCTCTGTGATTTACAGGTCACAATATAATGCCAACACCATTCACCCTTCAGCAGGCATCCCACCTCTCCCAAGTTTCCAAGAAATTGACAGCAGCTCCCTCACACCGGCTAATGATGTGCAATGTCCCAGAAATTTGTCCACATTGAACTATAAATGATCAAAAGTCAGTCTATCCAACAAAGAAACAGGCAAGAAACTCTGCAAATGTTGCTGCCACCAGTCAACTTCCAGCTGGCTTTCCTGCATCCACCTCCCTGAAATCAATGTCTATGGTGGGATGTCTGTTCTAGATAAGTATGTTATACTGCAATGTTTTCTCTGTTCCTGCAGGAGCAGCAACATAATGAATTTTGGGTAACACTTTACTTGAGGGGGCACAAATAACGTTAGTTACTCGATACTACTCAAGAACAAATCATGAACCAAGTTTTTGCATGAAATACATGAACCGTCATCACTGATTACTGATGAATGAACATTGGATCGGTACGTAACTAACACTTGGTTACTGGTTAACTAATTATTTAAGTAACTATGTACTACTACATTATTTGTGCCCCCTCAAGTAAAGTGTTACCGAATTTTGGCCAGAAAGAGAACGGCTGAGGTATTCCTGTCTTGCATCACAGTCCAATATGTCAGTATAGCATTAAAACAGATCATGAAAGATACCAGGATCCTAGGAGAAGGTAAAGGAAGAATATGCACCAGCTGTATCTTGGAAAAATTCTTCAGAATCCATAATATGACGTTGTCTTATTTCCAATACCGTGTCCAAAGTACCAACTGGTAAAAACCAGACTACACCCCTGGACTCTTTAAAAAAATGAAAAAAAACCTATATTGTACCTTCAGCTAATCACATAAGTGAAATCTATGTAGTCATGCTTATTCAAACAATATTTGCTGTGTTAGAAAAATACATCAGCCACACAAAGCACAGCACACATTCAGACTTTCACAGAATTTAACAATGTCCAAAGGAACGAAATTCCTCTGTGGAGAAATCTCATGTTAGCATTCCAACAAAGTTAACAAGGCCGACAGGTGCTGTGAAGACTCCCAAGTCAGTGCGACACACTGGGACCGAGGAAGGCGAGTCATCAACTTGTTAGCGTTGACGATGGCAGCTGCTTTATTGCCTACGCAAGGACTCGAGGTAATGGAAAGTGGCTCCCAGTGCCCAGCTGGTCTCTGCACCATTTATCTTCCTCGCCAGCTGTAAATATACATCATGGTCATTTAGTTCAACCTATTTTTTTCAACCCACATTTCAATATGATGCTCCTACAAAAAGTTATACAGTTTTGTGGGCTACAGACTTGTTTCATGCCAGGTATGGTAGGTTGGCATCTGATTATTTTTACCAATTTTCAGTGTTTGAATAGTTACCTTTAACACTTTCTCCTTTGGGAAACCCAACTCTTGCAGCAGGACTGATAAGTAAATGAGGTCCAAGCAGAGAAAAGGATGTTCTCCTGGAGTGATTTCCATGTTACTGCATACTAGGCCAAGAAGAGATGGGCCATCAAGCATGTTAAAATGTTTCAGTTTTTCAGAAATGTTTTGTGCTTTTAGGGGATGTCGTCATACCTCTTTTGGCAGAATCTATATAGTTATTTACTTCTATCGTGCCACCTGTCTTTTCATCTGAGACAGAAAGGGAGAAACATTTAACATTTGTAAATGGCACAAAACCATTTTATCACAAATGCACTGAATGCAAGTTTCAAGCTAACAAGTGTTACACTGCAGCTCAAGGTTTTGCTTTCCTAGATAGATAAGCAGGGTTCCTACCAATTGCTGAAATGTCGACTGCTCTATCGTAATAGTAGGAAAAGGCATAGAAATCCAGATTTTTGACCTCTTCTGCTTTTTTAATTTTGTTGTACAACATCTTCTCCACCTTCTTATAGCAGGACTCATACATGGGTTCACCTGCAAACAGTAAAGCCATTTTTTAAATGTTTACATATAAACTACATTTTTTTTTTAAAGGCACACTACAAGCGGAATACAGTGTGATTATTTGCTGTGTTGAAGCAAAATGATCCATGTCCACAGTAGTCAAAATCTTTCTAGAAAATTATTTGTCTGGACAGTAAACAAAGTCAACAGCTATACTAGACTTAAGTGTGTCCATTTTAAAACAATATAAAAGCTGTGTAAATTTTACATTTTTAGATAAGTGATAACATACAGTACCTGCTTTCTGTCCTTTGACTACGTATTGTACTTCAGCATGTTCCCACTGGCCAGTAAACTGAGGAGATAGACATGGACTAACCAGCTCTTGGTTGCCATCTATTGTTCAAATAGAGAATGTGCAGCATTTCAGCAAAAAGTACCATTCAATGACTGTTGTAAATGTTGGTGTTGGAAGAAACATGACTGATCAATTTTTATGCACTGTGTAGCTTGTGAATAAAGGATAGCATAATTGTTTTGTGGCAAAATCAAAACTAAATGAGATCTTATCACTAACTTAATGGTAAGCGCTATGAGTCTACTTGGGGAGCTTAAGTACCATGTAGCTACCTGACTAGCAGAAAGAAAAACAGAAAAACAATGTCATGTCATTCCACTATTCCGCAAAGGGTCAACTCACCCGCTAGGCAAGTCACTCAGATGTTAGCCGGTTATTCGTATTGGCAATATGATACAAAAACATTTTGGTTATTGATATTGCTTAAAATTTACATACTGGTGCACCACTAGCTGCCATCAAAGACATTCTTTCCACTATGTTATTAAAATACTAGATAATGGTTTGTTTATGGACTTCTTTAACAGAGTTGGTTGAATTAATAATTACTTACAAGGCTCTCCTTCAATTCCACCCAGGACGGCAAGTCTTGCTGACATGAGTCCCAGCCCTAAGTAGCTGTTTGAAATAGAGGAAGAGGCACCACTGTGACACCACCTGCTTCGCAGGGTATGGATACAGTTTGACCTTAAGTGACCATCACATTTAAATGCAATATAGCCTTCAGCTGCAGTTCTGTAAGACTCCCACATCTGCCTCCCACCCCTAAAAATTCAGCCTACCTGTGTGCATAGAGTGTATGGGTGCTGTTGAACATCTGAAATGAAGTGATGTCATCAAAAGGAGAGGTCTGAATGGTTTTCTAAAAATTCAGATAATTTTAAAGGGCATTACTAGAGAGAAATCAGACAAAACCTACTGAGGTAAAAGATTGGTCATGTTGAAGGTATTCTTCCTAACAGCACAATGAAGATAACAGTAGTCAGACTGAATTATCTAACTTTTATCTAGCCATTTAATACCATTTTCAGAACCTTTAATCTGTCCCCTATTTGTTGCTGGTAATATTCATATATGTGATTCACACGAAGTGTGGCATAATCTCCTTTTGAGATTTGATCCTATAATCAGTAAATAACAGGATAGCAAAAGCAAATTTCAAGTGTTTTGAAAGTAATGATCTGGAAAATTGACACTCAATCCTGAATCTACAAGACCTGACCCAGTTTAAAAACAAGAATCCCTTCCCCCATTAAACATTAATTTAGCTACCAGCCTCTGGGATTAAGGAAGCATTTGTGGATTAATCCAAGAGGCATGCTTCCTATGAGTGCATGCATTTAAAGGGATCCAGCCTTGCATCTCACCTCATCCTGTGTCGAGAAGGTGATCTGGGTGGAGCCCCCTCCCAGGTCCAGCATGCCTACAGTGGGCTGTCCTGAGCCATGGAGACTCCCTGCAGTTAGAAAGGGCTAGCCTGACTACACAATGGAAAATCAGCCTTCCATACTGCTGAGAATCAGTGTTTCCTGTCTGTCATAATCCCCCCTCCCTCTCAGGGGTGGCACGAGGTCTCATATTAGTTATGTCTAAATGTGGTCAGCTGCACTGTGGAACTCATTTACATGGCAGCACAATAACCTCATCCCGTCATGTGTGTGTTTGTGGCATTTGCTTAATCTCCAGATGGTCATGTGGGTTTCCTGCCATGGTCCAGGAATGTATGGTTTAGTTGAATTGTAGTGTGGAAATTGGCCCTTCATATGTGAGTGCGCATTCTGTCATGTACTGGCATCCCATCCTGGGAGCACCCTGGTGTGTGCACCATCCTTAGACAGGGTTGCAGTGAATTGCTAGCCTGTCCAAGATCACTTACTGTTACGCTCTAGGTGAAAGTGCATCAAGGACAACATTCTTACCTATTAAAAAGTTGACAGTGATCCATGCAGAAACACCTGTGTGGGGTAAAATTAAAATATAAAGATGCCAAATAATTGAATATTGACTCTTTTACTGTTTCCAGGTTTTAAAGCTACTCTACATTTAATTACTCCCTAAGCGGTTCATTCATCATCCAGTACAAATATTAACTCAGAATTTGCCGCATTCTAAAATGCAAGTTAAAATGCATGTAAACTTGTACATCAATAGGCAATGGCTTGTCCCTTGTGACAACTGAGCCACACCTGTGAGGCTCCAAAAATGTAATTTTCTTTCCCTATACCTGTTATGGCAGTCATTTATGGCACAATAAACACCGACAGTGATATTGTTCTCTATAGTTTATACTTTTTTCGCCATACATGGATGCATTTACAAGAAACTATACTATGATGTGTGCCAACTAGAGACACCAAGCAAGGCATAGAATTGACATATGAGTACAGTTTGAAGTAGTCTGAGAAATGTGCACATTTCTGGATATTTTTTTTTACTTAACTTGTTCAACAGAAGCAAAGTAAAATAGAAAGTGCTCCTAACCCATTAACCACTGTGGTGAAACACTGCTTGAATTCCATGCTTCTTTCTTGTTTGTGAAACATGAATTATTTCTAAGACATCTAAGAGTTTCTTTCTTTCTCTGGCCTTAATATAACAGGCAGAGCCAGGTGAGAAGGTGAGCTCAAACAGTGCGCCATACCTTCATCACTGCCATCCATTATGGAGACACCATCTGGTCTAGACAGAAATGGAGACTCTTCAAAGACATTCCTCACCTTGGCAATCAGAAATATTCAGGTCAGTATAGCTGTTTTGTACAGAACAGCTTATTGATAGAAACTAACGTACTACAGTAGTCAATAGCTTTGGAAAAAGGTGCATATTACATTCAAGCAATCCAACTTTCCATACATATCAGTTTATTTTGAATCTGCAGTCTGTTATATTTTTGGAACCATGAAATATTAACATGGAGGTGGTGAACAGACCAGTAATTAAGTGATTTTAAAGTGCTAACTACTTATAAAAAGTAGTCACGTTACTAGAAAGATTCCATGAAAAAGACTGTCTGATTGGATAGCCATCTGTGGTTTTCTCACTCTGAGTACCTGAAGGTTTATCATCATGCTGCTTTAAGTCCCTACCTTGTCCAGCAGGTGAGTAGCCTTTTCTCCAGGCAATAGGCGTAGCCCTGCAGTGGCTTTTAGCACCAAAGGTGTCTTCTCCCATAAGAGCACTGGGACACTCTCTTTGGCCACCTTCAACAATTCTTGTATGCCCTCTCTACACTGAAACATCAGGAGGAAATACATTTTTTTAGGCAAATAACTCAACGACCAGCCAAACTGAGACTGGCTGAAAAAGTCAGAAACTGCATGTTGCAATATGTATTCATCCAACAAGCAAAGAAAGTTATCATAATGCACTATTCATTATAAATCATTATAGTATTGGGTACCTTATCTGGATCGTCAGCATATGCAGATAGCCCAGGTTTTATTGCTCTGAATGTTTCATGTGCTAATTTGGGAGCTTCTGTTAACAGAAAAAAATAATTACTTCAAACCACAAAACCAGTTATGTCATTAGTGAGGAGTTGAAAATGTGTGCTGTAGCAACATCAGTTGAGGTACTATATGTAAATAAGTTTAATCTGAGTCCCATAAGTTTGTCCAACATGGTTTTAAACATTGTATTCTTTTTAAATTTCAGATACCTCAGTATGCGTTTGAATAAAGAACAATGAATTGAAATCATCCCCAGGGCCGGTTCGGGAAATATGTTTCCAACAAAATGAAAGTCATGTAGAGCATATTATATAATGTTTTTTATTGTCTAAAAACATGTATTTCTCCTATGTATAAACTTATGGGACACCCTGTATACATGCTCAATTATTTTTCAGAGCCATTACAAGATGGCTGTATAATGTCAAAAGCCATTTTTAAACTCCCTAAATTTCTTTAAAGTGTTTATGGTGGAGAAGAAATCTCTCTGATGGTGTACAGTAAAATAGTTTAATGGAATTTATAATGTTAATACACTGACAATATTATAAAGTTCATCAAAGTAAAGAAGCATAAGATCTCAATTCTGAATACTTTACAATAAATATATAGTCATTTCCCCAGTATAAAGACAGCAAGCTAGCATTCCAAGAGTCCTTTGTGACTGCAACAACTGTGTGTTTCTGAGAGTGAAGCTTTTAAACATGTCAGTTTCCTTATGGCGATCATCATATGTTTACTAATGAAACTATTACAGCGTTTACATTTTACCCAGCAAATGCTTTTATCCAATCAGATACATTTTCAAAAAGCAGGGTCAGAAAAGTCCATGGTGTAACTGGGGGTTAAAAACCAGTAACTTCACTCTGTGGACCCTGGAATGTGAGCCAGTGATCTTCCAGTCACTACCACAGCAGCCTGTCCCACTGATAGCTACCCCCAATCGGTCAAGCGATGCTTCCTAACCCAAAAGCAGCCAAGCAGCCAAGGGAAAATGCTGATAAATGAAATGGTCTACAGACATGGGTTTTTTTTTAGCACTTCTGTGAAAAAATGTTTCTGCTCAGGAAGAAAACATCAGGACATACCGTGTTCCTTTAATAGAAACTTGAAGACATGAATCCTTGTCCCTGTACTCCCAGCATCAAACATGATGCCATACTGAAAGTGTCTGCTGCTGGCTTCTTCGGGGGCCACTTCATTGCCATCACCATAGTCTCTGATGGGGACATCGTTTGGCACTTTGTGAAGTGCTGACTTAATACCATCAAAATGCCACTTTACATATGTGAGGTAGGCTACTACACAGCCCACGAAAATGAAAGCACTGGCTAGCTTTGGTATCCTCATCTTCAGAGAGCACAAGGCACATAACTGATTCTCCTCCTGAGTTTAGCAGGCTCCATCCTGTCCAATGTTTATACTGTAACAACATAAAACATCTTTCAGCACAGTAAATACAACTATTACAAACATGCCCAAATGATGACTGCTTTTATAAGAACTCTTCTTACGATAACGTGTACAGAACATACAGTGAATAACAAGAGTCTCTCGGGTATTTTACGTATATTTTAATGTCTAGTCTACTCTGCTTATTACTAAATTATTGGTTTATTGGAAGCCGTATATCTGTCTGTAAAGTTAAAATGGCCACACTGTCGATAGATGCCTGTAGGGGGCCTCGCAGCGATACCCTTAGGATCAAAAAGCAAAGACGTTTTTTTAAATTTGAAATCGATTAATTAAGCAACGATACCATGACAAAATAGGCAACTGAAAGTAATTCCACTTTTCTGTTTTTTAAAAATGTATCCCATGACGACGTGTAATAGTCAAGCCATAACACTGAAACAAGCGCTATACTGAAAGCTTGAGGAAATACCTATGCAAAACAAGTTTTCCAACCGGCTGTGTCACATACCACAGTAATCGAAACAGGAAAGCAGTTAGTAGAATGGTAAAATTGCTGATTTATAAAAATTAATACATACTGTTATGTTTACTATTTGTTATTTAGATGTCAGCAAATAAGACTGAAATATAACCACCGGTCCATCACATCTAAAACAAATACAACAATACAAAGTATGTGTAAATGTTTAAACATTCCAGTAGCGTAAAAGAACTGAATACTTAAGTCATCGTAATTACCTGTTTTTACGTTACGGTCCTACACCGCACTTTGCAGTTCATCGCCCGCCTTAGGGTATCCTGTCAGCCGGCAAGAACCTACTTCGCCAAACGTTCCTTCACAACTCAGCCTACACAAGGCGTCTCTGTTTGATGACGTTGGCTTGCGCCTAAGGAAGATCACGTGGAAATTGTAAAAGCAGTTTTTCGACGATGCAATTAGTTTGTTATGGGTATTAGGGTTGCCAACCTTTACGTATCTGGCTTAAGTCATATTTTTCGATTCAAGAAATCTTACGACAAATATATTATTTTATCATAAACCTGAAACTAGCCACACCAAAGCGTAATTGTATTTTTTACTAGTAATAAAATCGTGACACGTAAATTCGTGTGCGTGTTCAGACTTGCCTGAAATTGAAAGACTCGCTCCAGTCAGCTGACCAAATTTAGCAACCCTACTTTTATTTCATATTAAAATACTTTGTATGATGCTTGATCAGACCAATGCGCCTGAAACGTTATCAAAAATAAAAACGTAATGAAGAAGCATTTCTTGTTTTCTGTAGCAAATATTACTTGTGTTCTGCCCCGTATTCTAACTGTAGCAGGGCGTTAAATAATTAATTGTGTTATATATCCCCATTGTGTTTGGTTAACGTTACAAAAAGAAATTTTACGAAGTGGATGGATGCCAAATTTTTATTTTCAAGGTGACTGATCCGACATTGACGCATTTGCTACGCCTGATCATATTTGTTTGCATAAAATATTTACCCATTGACCTAGAGTGCTCAAATTCAATAAGTATACCAGAACATTCATAGTAATTTAAAGGGAGTTACAGTGATTCCAGGGGCCCCTGGGTGACAGATTTCCTTAAAAGAATGTATAACATAATTGATTTGGTCTTGGTTGGGGGCCTGAAATCTCTAGCTGCACCTCAAGAACCTTAGAGAATAATCAAAACACAAAAAGGGAATTTAAAAAGTTGATGAATCCCTTTAAATTAACATAATAACTTCATGTTTATATAATGTAAATCTATCATGTATCACACTGATTGTGCACTGTTGGACTGAATGTACCACTTTGACTCCAAATAGTATCGATGCATAATTACTGTGTATAACTTACAACATGCTACATAGACATAAAGTTGTGCCCTTGACCTTAAGAGTGTTTTGAATCTACTTTGTCTTCTTCATAATAGCATAGTAATTCACAATAATTAATAACTAAATAATTACCTATAGCCATTTACTGAAAATATAGACATATAATCTAACTACACTGGTTATCTATTTACTGTGTGCTATTTGTTTTTAACTTTCCCTCATCTTTCTGCCGAAGGACAGCGCCACATAAAAAAATTAGTCTTAAACAGTCCTGAATTCTAATGCCCATTCGAAACTTGTGGTTTTGTTGTATCATTTGAGTGAAAGCAGAGCCACTTCAAAAGCATTACACAATATAACATCTAAAACAAGCTCCTGAAACACTTTAAAAACTAAATGAAGGCCTGATTTGTCTAATACAAACTGGTAACAATAGTTTCTAAATGACCCGGGCCATTTGGCAGTTTTGGTAGTAGGCAAGCCATTTGCTTTTCCTTTCTTCCCCTCTTTGAAAAGAAGATGCAAGGCCAATTAAGCTTACATTGTCACTGTTGACAATATGGCACCAGCTGGTCTGCCCTTGGCCAGCGCGTGTCAGAAGCACTTCCCCTCTATGTCTAGCAATAAGCAGTTTTGTTACAATTTACCAGGCTGGGTCAATAGGCCTCCTAAAGCTTCTCTATTCATTACCTCAATTAACGATCATGAGTCTTGAAATATGGGCCAGTCTGTTTCCTCTGTCTCTCGGGCACCTTCATGCACACATTAGGGGCCACAACTATATGTATGCTAGCAAATCAGTGACCCGCATTGTGATGCCTTGTGTGAACAATGGGGGAAGGAGGGTATTCAATTAGTGCCTTATTCAGTGTGCCTGTGGGATGCTTTGAAAGGGCCATATGTGTGCACTGTGAGTGTCTATGCACAAGTGTTCTGAACAGAAAACTGTTTATCCTGTGAACCACCCCTATGTGCATTCAAAAATGCGATGCAATGATCCCGGGGCGTGGAGTGCTGACGGGGCCGGCGTTGTGGTGGCTGACCCCCACCACCCACCCACCCCGCGTATCACAGCCACTCCAACTGTTGCCTTTTTTCTGGTTGGAGGAAAGAGAAGCTTTCAATCCAAAATGAATGCACACATGAGTAAGCCTAATGTTGGCCCACCAGTCATCACAAACGCCCGTTAACAGTCACCGCACAAAAGGCCATGCCCCCCCCCACCACGACCACCACCTGATGACCTGTGATGAATATTGTACGCCACGTTTAATTTATGAATTGGCAGATTTTGGATTGCTCTGTGCCTGATTGGAAACACTGTTTGGGGGGGAAGCTAAAAAAAATCACAGCAAGAAACCAAAACGTACAATACTGCAGGATATGTCAGTAACTACAGAAACATTCAAGCCCTGTTTTTATTTATAAAGTCATTTGGCTGTTTTAGTTCTCTTTTAATGGCTTGTTTTCCAAGCATGACGGCAGATTAAATCCTGTGATGAGTACCTCCTGAATAATAAGAGAACTCCTTAATCTCCTTTGCAGCACTAAACAGTGCCTAATCTTGGTATATTGGTTATTCTAAATACAAATAGCTCTTGATAAAGGATCCAGTTGTATTTTTGAAAGTCTGGCCTGAAATGAAACATAAATCGACTTAGTCATTGCAATTGGTCATTGTTTTTTATTACCATAGTGGTTTTACAGTGAATACTGTAGTAAATCTCAGAAAATCTCATTGAAGACATTTTAATTTATTTTCTTTGATATAGTTATGTCAATCCGGCTTGAGTGACGCAGTGAGCTTTTATGTCATAAATTATATGCCAGCATCTGCTAATTGTGTGTTTTTATGACACAATGGAAACCTCAGTAAAAAAGTAGCAGGATTTTGATTGTATATTTAGAAATTACATGAAACTTACAAATAAATATACTAGTTACATGTGGTTTATTTATATGTGGATATGCATGCATTTTAAGCATAGCTACTTTTTAAATGAATTACAGTTTATCTCTTGAGATTTAAAGAGCTAAATTAATCAGTTTACTTTGACAATGAATAAAAACTATTCAAAAATTTTAAAAAGCAAAATAGTTTTTCTGGATATTGCGCACATTTGACAAGAGTGATGAAAAAGTGAAGTGTCAAGCAAATTGATGCTGGTTTCTGTGTCAGTGCTTCTGTTAAGTAACTTTGCCAAAGCACAGTTGAGCAGGAAATGCTCACGTTGTGTTTGCAAATCCTGTCACTGTTAGTTTCTCATTGCATTATTTTGTTCTGATCCAATTTTCATTTGCCATTACATTGTAAAACAAAAATGGGTAAGAAGATTTCCACTTTGATTAATTATGTAATATTTTAAAAGGGCACTAGCATCCATAATATTAATGGGATAATGCAATGCAGGTTACTTGATTTGCTGCATTCTGATTGGTCAGGCTAATCTTGAGGAATGTTTTGCAAATCAAAAACCCAACAAAGTCCTGATTATCCCCTAAACTCCTGTTCCTTAATGATGGTTTTAGGTGACATGGGGAAATTGAAGGCAGGCTGGAGACATGTGAATAGTGTAAGCTGTCTTACATAAGGCTTCGTTTATCAGATATTCATATATTAAAAAGAACTTAAGCAAGTAATAAGTGTTGTTAAATGTCTTCTTAAATTGTCATGATTATGGAAACAGAGCTACTTAGCTGTGTAAGGTCGCCACAGTCTCCTAAACTAGCACCCCATATTTTGTATCGTAATACACACACACACGAGTTACCAGTCAACCTGAACTGTGTTTCTGTTCCGGGCATAAATCTGCCACCATGAAGCATTACGCTACTGTACTGCCCTTTATGGTTTATATGTATTATATTTATTATGTGTATGTTATATTTAGACATTATGCAAATAATTTGATGTTTCTTCAAACTGTAATAGTTTCTTTAAAATGAGACTGTGGACATACAAAAACACATTAGTTACAGAAGAGTGTTAATAGTCTTTGATACTTAAAACATGTACAGTATGTAAAAGGATGTAAATGAGATTTCAGCTTAGCATTCATAACCCTGTGATGTCCTATTAGCCCTTTAATGTGTATGTCCTCATTAACATTTATATTGATTTTATTTAGCAGACACTTTCATCCAAAGCAATGTACACAAGAGGCATATAGCATATTACAAACATACCTGCCATTAAGAAGTTGATTAGGCATAAGTCCAGCAAGGGTGAGCTTCCAATGAATGTCTGTGTACAGTTGTAAGCAGTACTGGAGCAAACTTAACACAATATCTTCTAAAACCTTGAACAAAATAAGGCACCAATAAGAACATTCATGGAGCATGCAGTGCAAATAGACTAGTATGGGCACCCTGAGAGTCTTGAGGCATTTCTAGAAAGTGAAGGGCGGGATGTGTTTCAGCAAGTCACTTGAC
The DNA here is from genome assembly GCA_019775955.2 of Pollimyrus isidori. Lineage (NCBI taxonomy): Eukaryota > Metazoa > Chordata > Actinopteri > Osteoglossiformes > Mormyridae > Pollimyrus > Pollimyrus isidori. The sequence continues at coordinate 17,809,572 of JABFDZ020000066.1, read as the reverse complement.
ATAGTGGTGGGATTAATAAACAGGCTGATATTTTGAAAATTTGGATATGATCCAATGAGTAAGCTTATGTTATAGTAAGCTCACAGGGGAACTGAAGTATTGCATTCCTTGTAAAAATAGCAGAACTCCTCAGTTATGGAATTGCAGAGAGTTTGCTGTGTGCTGCCAGCTATGAATACTTAGGTGACAAGTTCAGTTTGTATAACTCTGAATATATACTGTTTTGGTTTAGTCCATATGTATAATCTTCAGTTTTAAAATGGATTCATTAATGGTCTTTGACCTTTTAATATATATATTTTTTTCTGGTGGCTAAAGGTGCTTCAGTTACTTGACAGTAAGTCTACTGTGAAACGACACTTGGTGAACATTAGCAAATGCCTGTTTCGATACTGACAGATACAGTTTCTTCTGCTGCTGTATGATGTATTGTTGTTTGCCTCTAATCAAAGCTGTTCATTCCCTGATAGTGTGTTAATTTGAATATAATGACTATTATTTCTATTAAAGCAATAAGCCCTGGAACCAAATCATGTAATGCACTATTTAAATTAATCATTACTGACAAGTGCTCACCCCCAAAACCCCATGCCCTTGGCTCAATGACTGGTGATATTTGCCTTTTTTACCAGTCCAGTAAAAGGCTTATTAACATGCCAACTAAATTGTTCAACGGGGTAATCGGAGATAACATGACTTTAAGTCACACACTGATAGCCCGTTGCAAACATACATGCTGTCACAGAGTGGACTAAGGCATATAAGCAGCCAGGCTGCACTTGCCGTTGATGCCCCGGTACAAGTGTGAACACTATTGGAGCAGGACCAAAATAATAACTTCTAACAAAACAAGACCCACAGAAGACAACCATCTGCAGTGATAATGGGTACGCTCCTAGTCGCACCGGTTTTCTGACCAAAGGGGGCAAGATGGGAGGTTTTGAGGAGGCTTTTCATGGAGATGGGTGCATGTTCATTGATGGACCTGCTTGAAGCACCAACGCCTTGAATTTGATGCTAGCATCCCTATGAAACCAGTAAAGGGAGACAAGGAGAAGTGTGACATGGGAATATTTAGACTGAATGAATATCAACCATACTGCCATGTTTTGAATCATCTGCAGTGGTCTGATAGCACAAGCTGGTAGACCTTCTAATAGAGTTTTAATACTGTACCTATGAGTTGTTAAGTGCCTGGACTAGATTCACTAGGAGCTGGACTGCATACTGAGAGAGAACACGCTTGATCTTCGATTTGTTATGCAGGACAAACCTGTAAAATCAGGAGAGCGGCATTTGTGTCAGCAAAGGACACCTTATTACCCCAAAGTTCCTGGCAGACCTTGATGTTCAAACTTAGAAAGATTAAGATGGATGTAATGGTCCCTCATCCATTGTGCAATGTCAGTCAGGCATGCAAAGATCTGAGCAGAGACTGTGGTGTCATCAGAGGAGAAGGCCAAGTAAATGTGCATGTCATCAACCCAGTAGTGGTTAGGGCTGCACAATATCACATTGTGGTATGTGAAATGTCTGCAAATAACATTGCAACATTTAAAAAACAACAAAGAAGATTAAATTAACCCAAAATAAACTATAGCCTATAAACTCTTATCTACCAACACTGTCAAATAAGTTGATGTTGCCTGGAGTTCTGTTAACGGACACAAAGCAATGCTGACAAATGCGATGTGATTATTGCGCAGGCATACAATATATCTTGTGGCCCTGAAATAATATATAGTATAGCCCTAGCCTTCCAGTCCTGTTCAGCTGCCACCCCTTACTTCAGTGTTCCCAGTCAAAATCGACTGGTCTGTTTTAATTGCTCTCATATTAGCACAAAAACCATTTTTCACCACCAAATTTTTAGTCAACATTCTTAAGCGGTGAACAATGTCTTAAAGTCATGTTTAACGTGAATTTATAGAATTAGGCATAAAATACCTGCGATGGGCTGGCCCCCCATCCAGGGTTGTTCCCTGCCTCATGCCCGTTGCTTCCAGGATAGGCTCCGGACCCCCCGCGACCCTGTACGGATAAGCGGTTTGGAAAATGGATGGATGGATGGACATAAAATAACTGCAGCGAAAATACAAATAGACAGTGAAAACGTATTACAAAATTAACATGTAATGTAAAAAACAATTGGAAAACCAAAGACCAAACTTGTGTGTGTGTGTGTGTGTGTGTGTGTGTGTGTGTGTGTGTGAATTTGTGCACATGAGTGGCATGTGACACTCAGGTCAGAGTGGGCCTTGCAAACACAGGCATCACATTTGCAGCATCTCAGGCTTATTTTGTTGTCTCTTGGGGCACAGAGCTCACAGCGCTTCCTTTTCTGCCCATGTCCTTATTGAGCAGCCAGGGCAGCGGCTGGGGCTCAGGCTTGCACACTCCTGACCAGACTGGCAGAGGCTGGTGTGCCAGGAATGTGCCCGCGCCATTGAATTAGAGGAGTC
>JABFDZ020000066.1:17789412-17799853 GCA_019775955.2 Pollimyrus isidori | reverse complement strand
CCAGAGCGTCCCTAGATTCCCTGGACTGCTAGCCAGGGCCCCACCACGGCGCAGCAGAGCCAAGCACCACCCGACCCACAGCCCAAGAGAGGAGGCCACCCACACCGGTCAGGGCCGCCCGAACCCCCCCATGATGGATCTTCCACCCGGTGGGCCACCCCATTGTTAGTTACTGTAATATTGCGCTGCTTTGTTTGTCAAATCGTCCAGTCTGGGAAGAAGGCATTCACGTAAGAATTGCATTGTACTCTGTACATGACAATAAAACCTTTGAATCATTGAAGTAAATGTATTTTATCTTTTTCCCTGCATCTTTTTGCGCAAGGCCATACACAATAGTTTTTCTCACTGCTAACAGTTTGGATCAAGAGTTGGTGATATTTGTATAGATTTATCTACACATTTCTGGCAGTCAGGTCTCGCAGACTGCGAGGAGTAGAAGTTGTCCTACTTGGCTGTAGTCAGTTTATACTCCACACCTGCAGCCGCCGACAGATCTCGCGTCACGTCACGTCAGGTGCCGACAGATCTAAAACAAAATCGAACTCACCCATTGTTTAGCGAGAGAAAGAAATTCGGAAATGGCTCACGTGGCCCGTTTCAGACATCTGTAGGTGCCGCTTGATTGCACAAGAAAATAACGATTTTTTGATTTTACACTCCTTATGAGATTAATAATCGTTTATAAATCTTCTCTGGAAAACAATGAACTGAAAAACATTCACTGATTAGTTTAATCCCGAATAATCTCGTCTAATAACACCATGAAACCACCTAGTAATCTGGCTCTTGAAAATCACGTTTTTCCTTTCTTAGTTTTCAGAATGACAGCTTCTGAGATACGTTATTCACATTATTTTTTCATTTAAGTTGTTTTTGTACAGCGTTTAAATGTTTCAGCAGTTCTGACGATGTAGACTACTGAATGCTAAAATGCGGTTACAAAAAGGAAAGAAAGGTTACGGCTTCTTTTATGTGTTTTAATACAAGATTAGGTTTCTTTAACCTCTTAGGTATTCTAGGTATTCAGTAAAACAGTGGTCTAAACAAGGTACACCATATGAACATGGACCCCGAATCGAATTTACATCCGCACACTACATCTTAAATTTTGTTTTCTGTGTTGTGCAGGGCATATGTAAATATGTTGAATCTTTCAAAAAACCTTCAAACGTAACTAGACATATACACATTTTGTCCACTACAATGGGTGTCATCTTTTCACTGATGTAAGGAAAAGTTTGTTGTACACTAAAGAGCTCATGCTGTGAAAGTAAAAATAAATTTGAAAAAAATCTAAATTGTAAGGTGTCTAATTTCCTCCAAAGACAAATAACCTAAAATTGAAGGACACTTTTTTCCTTGGGTCTCAGGAGGATATATGACGCTAGAGTGAAAGGGTGATCAAAAGGTGCCGAAGATATCACAGAAATGCTTACTGTTGGAATTCCACATTTTATTTGCCTCTCTTTTAACGGGCATGGGATCGTTTTAATTCTTTCCGATAGTTGAAAGAATGATGAAAATCCTTCCCATCACGGCCCTTCCCATCGTGGAATTGAAAATAGAGCACGTGCATAACCCAACAGTAGGACGTTTCAATAGTTAGGATGAAATGTTAGAGCACCCACCACCAGACAGGAAAGCAAATGTACGTAAACTAATACAGAGCATTCTGCAAATACGAACAATGGATCTTAGTGGCATCAAGCTTTGGGGACATATTTTTATTTAAATCTTCGTTTGAAGCTTCTCAAATTAACTTTTACATAGTGAAACCTCTACATAAAACGAGTTAACAAAAGCGAGTCTTTTCTGCCGAACACAGACAAATATAAAACGGGTTGTTTTTTCCTTGCGCGCTCTGTTACAACCGTATTTGACAAGCGTTGATCAGGTTGGACGCTTTATATGACCTTTCCAGACACACTGTAGACAAATTTGCAACAAATCCCTTGAATGCAGACACGATTTCACCGAAATCTAATATTTTAATATTTTCATTTTCTTATGTTACACATGTAAGCCTACTCCAACATCTTAGGAGAAGGGTGTACATGAAACTTATTTTTTAGTTTGAGTTAACTTCTTTATAATACAATATACATCATGAGTTAGGGCTACATCACCAAACAGACTGGAGCTTTAAAAAACCATGACCGATATCTCAGCCATTGATAATATGAGAAATAACAGGTCACGACGTAGTCTCACTCCTGCACTTATAATTAACGTAGACTCGGAAAAGGGTTAACATATTTTTTGGCCCTAAATACATTTTCTTTGTAAGAAAAGTAGATTTTAAGTTTTCTAAGTTTTAATTACAACAGGAGATTTTTCCAAGTCAAGTTTAAAGTTTTGCTGTCACCTGTTCCGTGCAACGCAGTGAAATTCTTATGCCTTAGTTACAGAGGTGTCAGTGTGGATTGTAAACGTCGCCTTGCAAAAACTACGTATTTTACCAAATATGACGCCGTCCAGTACCAAGCACTGCCTGATCTTCCTAAAATCAAACACGATAAGTGCGTTTTTTTTCTTGTTATTTGCGCGTGCGCAATAATTTTATTCATTTTTAAATCGGTTTACAAAACATTATAAATTAAATTACTCCTGTAGCAAATAATTTATCTTCATTAAACATTTATAATATTTGAAATTAGAATCTGATTCGTTTATATGCATATTATCATATATACATATACTGTTGTAATTAATCCGTTAATTATATACGCAAAAAATAATTTAATGTTACAATCATAATTTTATAACATCTCAAACAACGCATTGCCTGTAATGGTGTCTTAAACATTTAGTGTAAATTGATTAGGCCTATATAAAACAGTCAACTCGTTAAAAAAGACAGGCCTATAAGTGGTATCAGACTGATGGAGCTTGAATGAAACTTGCATGAGTTAAAGCAAAACGCGCGAACTAATTCAACTCAATTAACATAAATTTACCATGTAAAAATTCTGAAACATTTTACTATGGCATAGGGACTATCGCATGAATTTTGTTTTTTTGTTTCATACGGTCGTTTATTCTTATAATGGTTTAATTCACCACAGTCCATTATATATTAAAAAAGTAGCGTGTAAAGTAGCGTGTACTTACTTACTGTTATTGTTATTTGTATTGTTATGTCTCTACATGTTGCACTAGCAGAGAGATGCTCTAAATCTCACGCACATGTATATAATGTAAATTGTGTATGTGTACAGTGACAATAAAAAGCATTCTATTCTATTCTAAAATCCCCAGGACCGTGTCTCCTTTTTTAAATGAAAAGTTGACCAATATAAAGCAAACAATTGTTTAGTTTTTACTATACAAATGCCAGGACCAATAACTCTCAAGCATAGCATTGAGAGAGTATTTGGAAAAAATGCCATACTAATGCTAAATGGACTATTGCTTAAGACTCTTAAAAAGAAAGGTATCCGTTTTGACCTGAAATAAACCCACAATTATTAATGAAGCATAAATGCCCCCTGCAATTCAATTTACAATTATCCTAAATGAAAGTTAATATTTTGCTAATCCTGGGGACAGCTTGTCAGGGAGATTGGGGTCTTTCTTTAATAATATAAAATTAATGCGCGTTCCCCTTGTAATTATCTTTATCAAGGTCTCGGCGCTTAACCTAGATGCTTAATAGAAAGAGGCTGAATGAAATGGAGTTGCGGAGTTACTGTAAACTTCACAAAATTTTACAGAAAGCAGAAAGCGAGAACTGATACTTTTGGAGAGTTAGTAATTAAACGTAGGTTAGTTAAATATCTTTGAGTACAGTTTATGAATTGCCAGACTTCATATATTTCAAAGTAGGCATTTTTAAAAAAATGTGCCAGTTGTGTGAATCCCCTGATTTTTTGTTGTCTTATAATGTAATTTTCGTTCAACGCGAACTTCTGACTACCGAATTGGTACGGTACACCTGGCTTTATTTTAATTTTTAATGCATAAATCAGAAAACTACTACAATCTTTAGAGATATTGTTTAAAACTGTTTCTTGGTTTAGATTTTTAGTAGTCTGTGGTTTATGCCCCAGAAAATCGAGAAATACTGGGTTTAGCTAAGCGATGTGGATAAGTGAAATTTCTCAGCTACGGAAAAAAAGACTTCGAACCAATTCAGAAATAGGGAAAAATCCTTATCGGATTTGAAGGAAAATTGGAGGCAATTAATCCTTTGGGATTGGAAAAGGGAAACGCCTACCATAGGGATGACAGATCTTTTTGTTCTGATTGGTCACTGAAATTAACCCCTTGGTTTGGCACAAAGATAAATGGTACCCCACGTTCTCTCTGGTTCCGTCATACTTCGGTGCAGTAACGTATGAAAAAGTCGATGACAGCCATGACAGGAAAGGAGGATATCCCAGATGTGAAGCCCAAAGTAAAGATTTTAGCGCCGACTTTTGGAATCGACAAAGCCAGATTCGGTGGACCAGGCTTTAGATCGAAAAGTTTTGCCATCACCGATCTCTTGGGTCTCGAGACGGATCTTCAGCCAAATCAAGTGGTACCTGGAGTAGGAGGCAACGCCGATGGCCAGAGTGCGGGCTTCGGGGGTTTCTCCTTTGCTGGAGGCTCCCTACCTCTCGGTTTAGGTTTCCTATGTAATCTGGCTGCCCAGCAGCCCCCTGGGACACCTTGCTTTATGCCGAGCCACATACCCCTACTCCAGTCCAGGACAGAGACTCATTTCATACAGAACCTAGATCAGCAGAGGGAAAACTATTCTGGTATGTTGCTGTCACTTTTTATGTTCAGAAGAACTTTTGAAGCTGACGATTTAATTGCGATGAATATCACCTATGTTACGGTGACGACTTTTTTTCCTGACATTTTTCTTTTAAAGCGCCCAAATATTTTTAAGCTTGTTGTATATGAATTGTTTGTAATTTACACATAGCCTACATCTAAATATTATTTTTAAATTATCTTAACTATATAGGCCTAGTAATATTTAATTTTAAAAACAAATTTTCATGTAGCCTATAGCTAATACCACGAATGTTGAATAAGTTTCAGTTGGCCTATATGAAAACAGAGAAAGCCCAACAGAGTGGTTAAAATACAAAGTGACCATTCATTCGGTCCAAAGTAAGTACTTAACGCGGGCTTTGCGTCTTTTCAGACGATGACTGTCTTTCAGTGGATCATAGTGACACAAAGAGTTCCGGAAGTTCACAAAAGAGGAAAAAAAGAAGACATCGGTACGAAATATGCCGAATGAGTTATTCCTAATATACGGGGTAGATTCTAACGACTGAACTCGCACTGTCTGTTGTCTTTTCTAGAACAGTGTTCACATCTCATCAGCTTGAGGAGTTGGAGAAGGCATTTCATGAAGCACACTATCCTGATGTGTATGCCAGAGAAATGCTGGCATTGAAAACCGAGTTGCCTGAAGACAGGATACAGGTGTGTAAACAACTGAACCTTCCACGAATATAGCCTACATTGTCAACTGCATTTCACTACAACTATATATTCCCCTACAGCACAGAAAATGAGTAAAGGGTAATATATATTAGTGCCATATAGCCATGTAGCATATATCTTACACAAATGATTATTATTTGCAAATTTTTGTACATCACATGTAGCAATGATGGCCCTCCATTTTCTCCGTCTAGGTGTGGTTCCAGAACCGCAGGGCCAAGTGGAGGAAGCGGGAAAAGTGCTGGGGTCGCAGCAGCGTGATGGCGGAGTACGGACTGTACGGCGCGATGGTCCGCCACTCCATCCCGCTGCCGGAGTCGATCATAAACTCTGCCAAGAACGGCATGATGGGGTCGTGCGCTCCCTGGCTGCTAGGTGAGGTGGCAGGATCTTGGCCTAAACTCCATCTCAACTTTTGTATCTAATTCAAGTACTGTGCCGAGATGTTTTGCATATACAGATTAATGTGCCAAAGGTGTGGAATTTGTATGTTCTCCTAGTATTGTCGTGGGGTTTCCTCCAGGTACTCCGATTTCATCCTATAGTCCAAAAACACGCTGAGAGTTACCAAATTGCTCGTGGTTGCCCGTAGCCACCGGGAAAGGCTCTGGAAGCCCCTGAACCCTGAATTGGACAAGCCCTGTGGACGGATGTTACTTTACTAACCAGTCATTATATCGCTAGCACAGTTAGGCTACAATTTTGGCCCAGATGCCAGTCTTCCTTTCAAGCCCCTGACTTAACCCCTGATCGCATTAAACCTTAGAGCTGGCAACTCATTTTACTTTCCCCAATTCAGTTACATCCCACAGATGTTGGAAAATAAGCCGAAGACGATTATATGTGTGTGTGTGTGTGTATGTATATATATATATATATATACATACACACACACACACATCCAGTTGCGTCACTCAAAGTGAATATGACACTGTTGATAATTTTCATGTCAACGATTAGTTTAATAAGGAAATACATGTTGATCCTTGAGAAGTAGATCAATAAATAGGCCATATTCAGCTTTTGTATCACTAGTAATCAGTTAAAATAGCATCACAATTACTTCGTGTGCTGGTGCTTTTGAGCGAATGATAATATCTCTTGATTTGTGTAATGTGTTTTTTATGGAATGTGTATGTGTTCTAAATCCATGAACCATTTTTCCGCCGCGTACACAGGAATGCACAAAAAGTCAATGGAGGTAGTTAAAAATGTCCCCAGTACCTCAGAGTCAAACGGCGACGCATATGCGGAAGAATCGAAGGCGAAAGACAGCGCCATCGGGTGGCAAAAGCGAGGCGAGACGCCAGAGGACGGCGAGGATACAGCCATGGACCTGTCGCGCGCGTCTAAGCAGCAAAGCAGAAGCACTTTGAGACTCTCACACACAAACCCCAAAGGCTCCGGGAGCGACTCCGATGGCGAAAACTAAATACAGCAGGCCGTCCTGCCGCTTTTATCTTACATGCTTTTGTTTCATTGTAAGTGTAAATTGGTTTTATGAATTAATATGACGTGTAATGTTAATTATAATTTAATCAGTCAGACGCACTTCAGCAGTTTAGTTAAATTTGGCTTTATTCAAGTTATGGAAAACGTCAAATGTCTTGAAATACTTCTCGCATTTAATATGGCTAAGAATTTTCACTAAATATTCCTCTTATGTTCATAATGTAAAATCATTTTATGTTTATAGCTATGCAGTATTATGTTATTGTTCAACTGATTTTAGTTTCCATGAACCAGAAAAAAATGCGAGAAGGATGATTTTTTTCAGCACTTTAACAGTGTGGATTTTGAATGTGAATAAGAACGGAAATAATAAATAAAATCAAACGACGGTGCATTTGCTAAAATAAAAGTACGCCGCCATTGCCTTTTGTGTAATTCTATATTATTGCTTGTCCATCGCGATACACAGCCCTAACAGTACCGTGCTGCTTTCAGTGACAGGGGCACGGGGCATGGGGCATGGGGCATGGACGCAGCTAGAACTTCTGGGACCCTGACTAAATGTCATCGTGCCACCCTGCCCAATGTCAAGCATATTTTTTTTGTATACAAGGCGCTCAGAAGTGCTATGTCCCCAAAATCTCCCAGGGTATCCATGCCCCTACTTGGCCCTTGGACAGGGTGTTTAAAATGGTAGGGGGGTAGCTACTATAGAATGACTGACTGACGATGTATAAGAATATGAATAAATATTGGATAAAGCAACTACTTACTGCCTGCCACCTTAGTAAATACTTATTGTTTGGGATGTTTCTGAATGACAGCAAAATGAAACCTATGACATTACACCCGAAAATTCAACTATGTTAATACCTTAAAATAGTTAATATCAACTATGTTTATACCTTAAAATGTGTTTTATGCATAATATCTGACTTATTTGCTGAACTAACTATTAAAGCTTGTTGTAAAAATAGGCAAACCAGGGGTGGCAAACCTGATCCATGGAGAACGGCTGTGGGTGTTTGGGATGACCTCTGAATCAGCCAGTAATGAAGCAGTGGTTCTCAACTTCAGTCCTGAGGATCTACTGTGATTGGCTGATTGAGAGGCCATCCCAAGAACCTGCACCCAGAGCAGCTCTCCACGGATCAGGTTTGGCACACCTGGCTTACACAATACACAAAAAACAAATACCTTAGAAATTAAATATACAATTAGTTTTCAATTAAAGCATGAAGAATGTATTTCACTTTTGACAACAAATTAAAAGATTATTTTATCCATGGTCAGAGGCAGTCCCCCCCCCCAAGTCACCTAAGTTGAAATTTAAAATATTTGGCAAGACCAGCATTGCGCTATGCATGAGCACCTCTGCATGAGCAGTTTGTTGTTGCTCTGCATACAGTATAGGTAGACACAGGTTATGTGTCCCTCAGATACATAAGTTGAGCAAGTTGCAGTGTTTTTGCTGTGCAAACATCAAACTCCACCTATAATTTTATACCAAGCAATGTTTGTAGTATGTAATTAAATTCACAGACCTAAATAATGTGTTATGTGCTTGGAATTTGAGCCTAGAAACCATTTGCTCCACATTCCTTAAGAATTAACAATATTAAATGTAAGCCAATTAAACCATTTCAGTCGTGGAGAATCACATTCTGACAACTTATGGTAACTTGGACGGTGTTCATCTTCTGATGTTGCCTACAAATATCCCAATATTGGAATATGCTACAAGTCCAGGAAGAATAAAGCTTATCTGCTTTCTCAAGTGTTGTGTGAATGTGGATTAGATTAAACCAACTAAAGTATTGCCAGTGTGGTTGTTGGTATCAGCACTTCTTACAATGCTGTTTACTTGAGATGAGTGTGTGACACGGGTAACAGGTATGATGATGGTGTGCAGAAAATAACAAGCCAAACCTAAAGCATGGAAAAGCGCAAAAACCACTTGCTCTAACAAAGAAATCAAATTGTCCACCATGCCGGCTGCCCTGACTCCTTACACACCACATGGCAGGCGTGCAAACACATACACACACCACTATTCACACAGCATTAAACATTATACGTCACATTAAGATATGGCACAATAACAGCACAATACATGCTAACTTCACATAGCTATGTACACTATTTACATTTGGCGCCAGTCCAGCAGGCCACCACACTGTCCAATGGGTGCCTTAGCGCTTCAGTACGCTTCATTAAAAACTGCTCCACAACAATCTGGGGACTATGGTCAGCTAACTGAAAGGGGTTGAAGGAAAATGTGAGGCATGTAGCTATGAGCGCAGTTTTTTAAATGCAGTGTCAGGTCCTGTGTGAAGCATCAATCACCATTCTTCAGTGGTGACCGTTACAATTTTTAAAATTATTATTATTATTTTATCATTTGTTTCTACAACCAATGGGAGTATACTTTGATTTGGCATAATGAAATTCTCCTGCATTATTTGATTTCCATTTTATTTCCTCTGTTCCTTCTGTTTTTTTTCCATGACTATATACAGACAGTGGACTACTCCGCTGCTCAACTCATCTCTATTTTGGAAAGAAGAAAGCAAGGCAATGTGGGACACAGGTGGGTGGAGACTGCATGGGTGACATGATTCTGTGATTTGGTGTCTGTTTTCACAGTCGATTCTCCCCAATGGTTCAGAGGAGGAGGACTTTGAACAATGGAGCAATATAGTCTGCAGAGCAATGGAGAAAAGGTAGAGTAGGAGGATTGCCCTGGAGATTAGCTGCAGCCTGTTGTTGTTGTGAGGGCAACACAGCTTCCCTAAACACATCTGATATTAATTCACTAGAAAATTGACAATGTGATGGTCTGGCATTCCCTGTTCAGTAAGATGGGCATTTCTGGATGTGCACATCAAATATGCCTGTTAGATACTTCAAAGTAACAATAGTGGTCATTGCACCTGTAAGAATGGTCTAAGCTGGTCTCAGTCTGTATTGCACAGTGTGTCTACATGCATGCTGCTTGGACAGAAGATCATTACATAAGATGTCTCTGAGAGAGCTGCAGGCACAGTAAATACACAGGGCCATCCAGGGGTGTGTTTCTTGAGCAATGATGGAAGATGGAAGTTAGCATTAATGATGCATTGTACTATGTAAATCCGCAACGTCATTACCTCCGTAGTTTTGAACCATGTTTTTGGGAAACACCTGCATCATACTTGCATAGTTCCAACCATTCGAGTTGCTAACATAGTTAACAACACACCCCAGGGCAACCTGCTGGTCCCATTTGCCTCCCGCCCATCTAGAAGTCCAAAATTGTGTTACACCCTCGTTTATCGCGGTAGATAGGTTCCAGAACTGGCCGCGATAGCTGAAAATCTGCGAAGTAGGGACGCCATATTTACAGTATTTATTTAACAGGTACATATTGTGTCACCTTCTCAGCAATCCTCATCATTTTCCGTTGGCGTTTAAGCTCAGTACCATTGTAGGGGTTAAACAAAGTTAAAAAAAAAGTTCAACTTCAAACACACACTGTCACGCACAGCACTGGTAATGT
>JABFDZ020000066.1:17770564-17789312 GCA_019775955.2 Pollimyrus isidori | reverse complement strand
CCCACACTGCGCAGCAGCGGTGATTTTCCCATCGAGTCACAGTCTGATCCCCATGTCACCAATAAATTATGTCCAGCCCCAGGTCCTCACTGGGGTCTCATGTCTTTATCTCTCCCTCTTCTCCTTCTCTCCTTCCACTGTGTCTCTGTCTCTGCCCCTGCCTCTGACTGGCCGCAGAATATAAAAGGGGAGGTGGGGGTGTGAAGAGGTCACACAACACACACACAGGCCTAATGCAAACCTGCCCTCCATCTCACAAAACTCAGCTGCAAAACTTGTACTCAGCCAAGTGACAGATAATTAGATGCAGGGTGGGCTGACTGCAGGTAGCCACTCTCATCGCCTGATTGGTTTGTTGGCTCAACCAAGGCACCCGCCCCCCTCCGCAATACACAGGCAAAAAGGAACTTGGTGACCTAACACAAAGCAAAATTGTGTTACGTATTACTTGCTTTCAATTATGCATACATCATAATTGTGTAAATTGCTTTTAGTATGAAAGGCTGGATGTCTCTTCAGTTTTCACTTCAAACTGAGGGAAGCAAACACAGTGTTACACAGATATTTGAAGCATCCCCTGAAAATTTTGCAAAGCCCTCTATTAATTATGGACTGTTTTATTAAACCAGACATACCTCAGAAAATATTAAAGCTCCGTGATGACTGACGAATCCATGGGCCAAAAAAATCCAATGTTTAGTCAAGGAACATTCCTAAGAAATTTGTATCCCACAGTAATGCAGTGACAAAACCACCCGTAAAATCTCATCACATTCAAAATGAGGAAATCATGTTACATCTTCCAAAAACCATGTGTAGTATCATTGCTAAACAAAGTCATGCTATTGTGTTCCATATGCTTTCCATCAACCTGGCTCAAGCAAAGAACATAATAACACAGCCATCTCTCATAACAGCTTATCATGTGCAGATCAGTCTAAGGCCTGAGACCACTGCAGGCTACATCCTTACACACAACCACACACGATGGCCAATTTGGTGACATCCAACCACAAGTTTTTGGGGGAACCCTCACAAACACAGAAAGAACATGTACAGAATGGGGGTGGGATTCACACCCTCTGCCCTGGAGGTGTGATGCTCTGGCACGACCCACAGAGCTACCCATACTAAAGCGACATAAAACCAACAAAAGACATGGAAGGTCTGGGATGATTTTATACTATTAAATACACATCCGACCAGAATGTCTGTATGTCTCACTCTCAGCCTACACCTGTGTGTCTTACTCTCAGCCTACACCTGTGTGTTTAACTCTCAGCCAGCCTACACCTATGTGTCTTACTCTCCGCCTACTCATGTCTATATGTCTAACTTTCACCCTATACCTGTGTGTCTTACTCTCAGCCTGCCCTTGTCTGCATGTCTCACTCTCAGCCTACCCTTATCTGTATGTCTCACTCTCAGCCTACACCTGTGTGTCTTACTCTCAGCCTACACCTGTGTGTTTAACTCTCAGCCTACACCTGTGTGTCTTACTCTCCGCCTACTCATGTCTATATGTCTAACTTTCAGCCTATACCTGTGTGTCTCACTCTCAGCCTGCCCTTATCTGTATGTCTCACTCTCAGCCTACCCTTATCTGTATGTCTCACTCTCAGACTACACCTGTGTGTCTTACTCTCCGCCTACTCATGTCTATACAGCGAACCCTCGTTTATCGCGGTAGATAGGTTCCAGAACTGGCCGCGATAGCTGAAAATCCGCAAAGTAGGGACGCCATATTTACAGTATTTATTTAACATGTAGGTATTGTGTCACCTTCTCAGCAATCGTCATTATTTTCCGTTGGCGTTTAGGATCAGTACCAGCCTTAGCAGAAGCAGAACCCTTGGGAGCCATTGTAGGGGTTAAACAAAGTTAAAAAAAAAGTTCAACTTCAAACACACACTGTCACGCACAGCACTGGTAATGTAAACAGCATCTATGTATCTACCGAGAGAGCGGGAAACGAAGTGGCCGCGAGAAGATGCTGCGGGTCAGAGACAAGGGAAGCTGCTGCGGGTCGGAGAAACGGTCAAAACACCAATCACAGGCGAGATTACAAAACTTGGGAGCTGATTCGTCATCTATCACCAATGGAACAAATCCATGTATACGTATTTTCTCTTATAATATACATACGTAATGGAAAAAATCCGCGAAGTCGTGAATCCGCGATAGTCGAACTGCGAAGTAGTGAGGGGTCAATGTACTAAAGTATGGTTGCTTGAAGGTGCCGTTTAAATAATTATGAAGGCCAAAAGGATTCACACTGTACTCATCTTTACTAACACTGTGCCGAAATTGTCAGTTCTTAGATGTACAGTAAAATGAGGCATGAATTGTCCCACTTGACTACAATTATGATAATCAGTCTGTGAATATATTGCATTTGTCAACCTGGACTTGCAGATGATGTTCACAGATACTGATATCCCATCTCACAACGTACAGACATAAAAAAAAAGCTTTTCTTAGTAATATGTAACATGCAACTGGCATCTCCAGGGTGTACTCCTGCCATATGCTGCCTAAGATAGTCTCCAAGCCCTCATGCAATCCCATTAAGGATGAGCAGGTGAATGGATGGATGGATGGATACGATGGTAGGATGAAAAAAGCTCTCAAATTGAATTTGTAACTGTATTTAAGTCATAGACTGATATGTGAAATAGATAATAAACTAGGCCAGTGTCTTGCTGAGTGAAAGTCCTGGTTTGCCACCCTCCCCCCAACCATTAAATACATTACTTTGCCTATCAAGCTTTATTTTTGAGGTCTAAGCAGCTACTAAACAGACGACACATTATAACCACTGTCCCGTGGAATTATTGTTTTTAAGATGGATGTTAATGTCTGGTTGTTTTTAAAGTCAGTTAATCCTTAAAACCTCTGGCAAAATCACATATAATTCCCACTTAATGGTTCACAAATCATATAATTACTTCCCTCTATTTTCTCTGCTCATGCCTAATGGACCATCATGTATAATCTAATTTTGTTTTTGGATTATGCATTTTTGATATAGCATTGACTGAAAAATCTCCCTTCCTCTGAATTCAGTAATGCCATTACTTATAATACATCTAAGGCCCCATCTTTCAATCACTTTATAATCTCAACAATAATGATGATGATCATAATAATAATAAATGCACTAATCTATAGCTCAAAGGATGATGGTGGATTGAAAAGAACATTATGATTGACTGTGCGAACCTCATATTTTAGAGTAGGTACGCCTTTACTGTCACATGGAGGTGACACTGGTTATAATATAAAAGCTATTCATTAAAATATTACAAAATACTGATGATATTATCAGAATTACTAGTTAGTATTCATCCACACATCAACATGCATTTATTACAGTGAAAAAATTATCAAATTTATTATATTTCATTAAATTTAAAACAAAAAAAATGAGTATAGAAAACAATACACTTTTGTGAGTTATACAAACTGTCGGATGTTAGTTTTTTGCTTTAGTTGATGAACTTTCCACAAAATTACTCAAAGTGTGAGTGGTTTTGAGTTTGTGGCACCATGTTTTCATATAAAATGTAAGAGAGTAAGTTTAAATCTAAGATAATTTCTGAAGGCCAGACGCATCAAGTTACAACTATAATTTTTGTTGTGGACAGAACAGATTATTAGGGGGCTGAAATTATGGGCTCTTCATTCTGAGGCAATAACAGCATAACTCATAATAAAGAAGTATTAAGTCTATGCTATCATTCAAAAATTATCCTACAAATCCAGGATCCCCCCCCCCCCCCCCAAGCACACCAAGCCTGCCATTGCCCTCTTTCCGGTTATAAGGAGTCCACTCGCAGTGCTTCTCACAAAAGTAGCCTCCAAAAATGGTTCATTGAACAGTATGATAATGCAATGTAATGCAGTACAGACAGGTAATGGGTAGACGGAGGCAGCTCAGATATAAATGCAGGACAGTTCTTTAACCCCCTTCATACCCTGAAAGACTTTCCCCGACAAGGCACTGTGTACAGGTGTGGTGAGTGAATTTTCATATACTGGGTGACTCCCTGGATGTGAGGATGAGGCAGGACAGGACAGGGACTTTCCACAAGAGCAAACTTGTCTGGCTACTATTAATTCAATGACTTTCTTATCAGCCTAGTGGTGCCAGATGGAACCTCCATTCTTTCCCTGACTGTATTATATGATAATAACTGTCTGTATTCAGATTACCACACATAAACATTGGCATGCTTAGCACTTTTCCTTTTGTATTGAATACTGTATTGAACAGGATTAAACATTACTATAAACAGTATTGTTTAATGGTCAACTTCTTCAAACCTGAATGTTGTGCAATGTGCACCTTGAGGCGGCATTCACTTTTCATTATACTAACTTATTATGTTGGCTTATTGTACAAAGAGATGTGTTCAGTCTGGTTGCCAGTGGAGGTTGTCACTCAGATCTCAGGGTGATGGCCAGTGATGTAGGTGCCATGGCAGCTCAATGAGCAGCACTACTGCCTTGGATTGCAGGGATGACTCCTGTCTCTGTTTCGGCTGACTGAGGAGTTTGGATGAATAGTGACATATCTACATTTGTGATGCAAAAACTGCAGAAGAGATTCTACACGATAGTGTCATGGCATTCCTCAGTGTGCTGCTTGCCCCATAAACCCTAGATGATTAAATGTACACTACCAATCAAAAGTTTGCGGTTATTTACAAATGCTGTTGTCCATTAAAATAACATAAAATTGATCAGACATACAGCATAGACATTGTTAATACTGTAAATGGCTATCCTAGCTACTGTAGAACTGGCTGTTTTTTAATGGAATATCTAGAGAGGCCCATTATCAGCAAAAATTAGTCTTGTGTTTCAGTAGAATGATGTGTTTGCTAGTGCAATTTATCATTTAAAGGTTAACTGATCATTGGAAAAATAATTTTGCAATTATGTTAGGACAGATGAAAACTTGTGCTGATTAAAGAAGCAATTACACTGGCCATCTTTGGACTAGTTGAGTATCTGGAGCATCAGCAAAGTTCAATTACTAATCTTTAGGCTTCAAAAGAACTTCAGAACTTTCTTCTAAACTTGCCAATCTATTCTTGTTCTAAGAAATGAAGGTTATTCCATGCGGGAGATTGCCAAAAAAACGAAGATGTTGTACAACGCTGTGTACTACTCCCTTCACAGAGCAGCATAAACTGGCTCTAACCACAACAGAAAGAGGAAAATGGGGCACCCGCTACACAACTGAGTGAGTGTGTAGTTTTAGCAGCAGGTGCCTCATAGGTCTTCAACTGACAGCTTCATTAAGTAATACCCGCAAAAGACCTGTCTTAACGTCATCAGTGAAGAGGCTTCAGGATGCTGGCCTTCTAGGCAGAATTGCAAAGATAAAGCCATATCTCAGAATGGCCAACAGAAAGAAAAGACGATGAGCAAATGAACACATACACCGGACAGAGGAAGTGCTATGGATGGATGAATTTTGAGGTTTTTGGATCACAAAGAACAAATTTTATGGGACACAGAACAAATAAAAAGAGGCTGGAGGAGTGCTTGATGATATCTGTGAAGCATGGTGGAGGCAGTGTGATGGTCTGGGGCTTCTTTGGTTATGGTAAACTGGGAGATTTGTACAAGAAAGGAAGGCTCCACTCCATTTTGCAACACCATGCCATACTCTGTGGATGGTGCTTAGCTGGAAAAAAAATCATCTTACAACAAGACAATGACCCAAACACAGCTCCAAACTGTGCAAGAACTATTTTAGGGAAGAAGAAGTCAGCTGGTATTCTGTCTATAGTGGAGTGGCCAGAGCAGTCACCGGACCTCAACCCCGTTGAGCTGTTATGGAAGCTGCTTGACTGAATAGTATATATACATATACACTGATATGATAATATACTGTGTGTTAATATTTCTAATGTTTACAATCTCAAGATAGTTCTGTCCCCACATCAACCTCCCCCCACCACACAAAATCCTGGCAGAGATCTGAACCCAGGTCCCAATGCTAACCACTGCACCGGCTGCAAAGCGTAGCTAAAAAACTACATGTCCAAGTGTTTTATTTGATCATTTTTTTTTTAGAATCATATTTATAATTTCTTAAACCGTCCATAGCTTTCCACTATTAGCTGTTGCAACATGACCTTTTATTGCGGTCAGCTGAATCGATTAATTTAACAGGCCTAGTTGGAATTTATACCTTTTTTCGGGATCTTCTTATGAAGCACGCCAGCCTTGCTATTTTGATAAATGTCCAACAGGTGGCACTGATTTACCTAAAATTAGTCAACACGTCTTGACCGAAAAGAATTCACTTCTTCTATTTATTTAGCCGCGTATATTTTCGAAAAACAGGCTTAAGGGTAAATGGGGGTTATTAGGACATTGCCCAACAGCGAAACTATATGTAGGATGCTGGTATTTGAACCAGCGGCCTTCAGATTTGCAGCGCAACTTTTTAACTCGCTGAAATACGCAACGTCCACCCACCGTTTTGAAATAATAAGCTTCGGGTTATGTAAAAATACTCTCAAACAGGTTTGAATTTGACCAATCTTCATTGATGGACAAACATATTTGTAATTCTATATAGCGATGTAACTTCAAAAAACGTACGCAAAATGTAATTCGCCGAAATGCTTTTCTGTGATAAATGCCATGTTAAACCACCACAATTATAATAGGCCTATGTAAAATGGTGTACAATTCAAATAAAAAATCTACGTTTTATGGATGTTATCTTCTATGTATTTATTTTGGTGAATTCGAGCTTAACAACACGGTCGTTCCCTTGTAATTGCTGAACAGTTTTTCCGTGCATCTACTCTATGGGGCGTTTGATACGACATGAACCATTTCTCACATCTACCTCCAAGTACAGTGATAAGAGACTTACTTAGACCAACTTTATAATTACAATAATAATACCGTTGTCCCTTTATTAAAGATCAAGTTTAAGCTGTTTATATATTTTGCGCTCTCACTCTAGGGATACTTGCGGGACTTCTCGATAGGTTACGCCACCCTAACCCGTGACTTGTTTTTTTTTTTTCTTTCTTTTATCTTCGGGCGCTTCCCAGCCTTTTACACCGAACTGCAGCGAGGTGTCACCGCGGCATCAGCCGGACATAAACATCCAAACATGGCAGCCTACGAGAGCACTTTCCTGTATATGCTGCGAAGAGGGGCTGTTTATTTCAATAAGGATAACGGCCATCGTAGGAGCCTTTCATTCCTAAGAGTAACACAGAGTCGAGGCTTCGAGAGGAATGCAGGGTTCACACAATGTACCAGCCCTTCGTTCGCTGGCAGATCGTACAAAGAACTGCACGAACTGTCACTGAGGGACCCGGAAAGGTTCTGGGGCACTATAGCCAAGGAAAGGCTATCTTGGAGCAGACCATTCGACCGGGTTAAGGACTGCGACATCAGCCGAGGGAAAATCAGCTGGTTTCTTGGAGGACAGCTGAATGTTTCCGGTACGAGATTTAGTATTTACTCGGAGTTAATTCTCTGGATCGAACAGTAAAAACTGAAGTTTTACCGATGACGTTCATCTTTCTTAGTGTTTTACTTCAGACTGTTAATAAAAATGACGGGTGTACTACGCAGACATCCGGAATAACTGGATTCACTTCATACTTTAAACCAGTGGTATTCTTTTAAAAATATATATTTACTGTATTGTCGTGGTGTTATGCATGCAAAAAGACTTTACTTGTATATTTTAACTTTAATACCTATTTTCTTGAACTGACAGAAAACTGTCTGGACGTACACGTGGCCCAGCATCCGGACAGGATCGCCCTTTTGTGGGAAAGGGATGAACCGGGCACTGAAGTTAAGGTCACCTACAGGTAGCCTACTGTGCTGCGTGGATTCCGAGCCTGCACGAAGAACTTATGCTTCTCTGTTGACGGTCAGCCGCCAAAGTTGTTTAATGCCCGAGACGGTCAGTGGGGCTTAGAAGGGGCAGAGGCCATGATGACACAGGCGTGTACGGTGTGCATATATCGACACACAGGACTGCGGGGTAAAGTCCTGGCAGAGCCCCAATGAAAGCATTTAACAAAAAAGCGTGAAATCGCTCATATAAAATTGGTGATTAAAAGTTATTCTCTGCCAAGGTGAAACCTGTTTCCGGTGTAACTTTTATTATATTGTGTTTGTATTAACTTAATGTTACATATATTCAACTTCTTTCAATTACATCTTTTATTAAACATATAATAGCCGTGGAGGTCACGGACGGGCTGATGAAAGGGATCAAACGGGTATCAAATCTTATGCTTCTTGTCTTATGAATATTATGATGGGAAACTTAACGCGAACTGGAAATCTTAGACGTTTCCCGACTCCACGAACCAATTCATACATAGACTAGTGCAGTTTGTAAACATCTCAAGGAGGCATCTTGTAGTTCAGTTGGCTACCCTTCTGTACCTGTAATTAGAAGGTCGCTGGTTAAAGCCTGGTCTCAGTATGTCTGCGGGGCTTTGAGCAGATCTCTCGCTTCCTGGGCTGATTTCTCTTAACAACACAACAAAATGTAGGAGGCAAGAAAAAAAATAATTCCCCATGGGGATCAGTAAAGTGTCATTTAATATTAGGTCTTGCACAGCACGTACATGATTCAGCTTTTAAATTTTTCTTTAAGAAAACCATGCATATTTCCAGTTTAATAAGTACACATTGTTTCTGTCTCATATGTACTCTGTGCTGCCTGGGATAGGCAGCAGGCTCACTACACTGTGCCAGATAAGTGGTTATGGAAGATCTAAGCATGCATTGAAGGAATAAATTATAAAAGATATGCCTTTGTTATCCACAGTATCTTAACTGAGTTTGTTGATGATTAACTTTGGTTCTTCAGAAATTCAAGAGACTAATAGGTTGAATTTTGAAAAGCCAAGGAGTTCAATGTTTAAAACACACACTTTTCAAAGTGAGTTCAGTTCTAATTTTATTTTGTCATTACATTTGTTTTAATGAAGAATACGTGCACTTCTGTATCAAAAACTCAAAATGTAATATTTAAACGTCTACTGAGTCCATTCCAAATTTTCAATACTTTTTTTTTTTTCCTGTAATCTAAACTGACCCCTGTTTGTGTTGTTTAACCAGTGATAACAGTAATCTGCCCAGTACTGATAGTATGTGTTCCCCTGAAAGCTACCCTTGTTCATGTGTACTAGCACATTAAAAGCTGGAAACGTCCTCATGGGTCTTTGCCAAAATTACCAAATAATCTTGCTTTCGAAAATTCAGAAACTTCAAGCTTGCATACAGTAAACCTTTCAGGAAACATTCTGCCATTGTACTTAATCTGCATATCTTCACGCTTGTTTGCTTACAAGACACACTTTGTGGCATTAATCCAAGACTTAGTATTTCAATTCAGATGAGTGTTCTGACTCATTTTAACACAAATTATACAATGTATTGGTGTGCTTAAAGTGTGCTGTTGATCATACTACTCATTTTTACAGTGGTTTGGGGTGGGGGGTTGTTATAGCCTCCTGTTAAAAGGGTTGGCTTGGCTTGAAGCCTGGTTTTGCCTGTGAGGTATGAATTTTCTCCCTGTTTTCACATGCATTTATTGCTCAAGTCCAAATATATGCAATAAGCTGAATCAGTGTCTTTAAATGCAGCATCCCATCACGGGTGTCCCCTCCCTCGTGCCCTGTGCTACCTGGAATAGGTACCAGTCCCCCAATGCCGGCTTGCATAGAAGGAGTGCTTCCGAAATATATACCAACTTAATGAAGCTGGTATACAAACACACTGCTGTGAGGTTAAAAGGAAATACAGATTTTTAAGAAAGTGGAGCACGTGTGACTCCACCTGAGCAGTAATCTTTATTCTTTATGGTATGAACAGAGTCAGCATTTTCACAGCCGTCGTTAAACATTACACTTGTTGCATCAATTTCGTCGAGTGTTTTTGTGGGCTGTTTATTACAGAAAGGAAGTCCGAGAGAATCATTTAGTCCATAGAGACCCTGTAAATTAATAACCTCTTTGTTTATTGGTACAGAAAAGTAAAGTTGCAAGCTGAAAGAATACATTAGGGAACAGGGGCTATTCACGTAATTGTAGTAGGAATCTCTTTCTATCAATTAAAGTGCTTGCATGTTCAGATCCTTAAGCACTCTGGCATCTGCAGGCCTCTGGTGACACATGTTACCTCTTATCTCATAGGGAGCTCCTGGAGACAACCTGCCGCCTTGCCAACACACTAAAGAGACATGGGATCCAGAAAGGGGACCGGGTGGCCATCTATATGCCCGTGTCCCCCACAGCCGTGGCGGCCATGCTGGCGTGCGCCCGGATCGGCGCCGTGCACACGGTGGTATTCGCCGGCTTCAGCGCCGAGGCTCTGGCGGGCCGGATCCAGGACGGTGAGTAAGACATGGAGGCACCTGGCCTTGTGGCAGAGGTGTAGAGCTTTATTTTGTGTGATTTATGCTGATGTTTAGACTGGCTTTCTTGAGCACTTCAGTGATTAATGTATCTTCAGTATCAGCAAGGCACTGAACCTTTCACTAATAGGCCCTTAATCCTCCTCTGTGTCCTTGCCAACCCGCAAAAGCATCCCCAGAGCAAAATCTGTTCCTCCACGTTTCCTCCAGGACAATTACTACATGCATCCCATCACTGTCAAGAGTGTTGTGGACACCAGTGTTATATGTGATATTATATACGAGTGTCTGAGGCAGCCCAGTGACCCAGCTGGCAATCCATCCCATGCCCAGTAACTGACACCACTGGTGAGGACGTGCCAAGCACCCAGCTCCCGCACTTTTAATAGTAAGCTTTTCCCCCACATACACTTGGCTGAACACTCTCTTCTAGGTGGGAGGTGACTCACACTGTAGTGAATGAACTTTAGCTTCACATTCATAAATTTGGTAGATGACTCGGTCCAAATTTGCTAGTGCTGCCCAAGGTCCGAATGGATCGTCCTGTTCTTGGGAACCGGCCGGCCACCTTTCTCCCACCAGGCATCTCAGAATGAGGCATGTGTCAGTAGCCTTTTTGTCCAAGTAGCCAGTGAATGTGCATGGCAACCTCGGAAGATGAAGCCTGTAAAGGTGCGATACTGATTCCGCTGACCTTTTACCTCTGTTGTGGACTAGCGATAACACCCACTGCAGCTGCTGTTTGTGACCTGAGAAGCGAGCCGCTGGTGGTGGGGCACCATTGGCTGCAAGCCCAGCTGGACCATGCGAGCTTGTTTACTCCCTGCATTTTTGCTCTGCAGTAATTCATTTTCTTTTAGCTCATGGTTACCGCCCCTATTCCCGTAACTGGGTGACAGTCTGAGGAGTCAGCGCAGGAGGGAGGTTTCGGGAAGCATCGCATTTCGAAATATGCGTGGTGCAGATTATTTCGTTTTATTGTTTTGATTTTTAAAAACCCCAAATACTGCAAAAAAAAACGAATTTCCACAACTGTGCGTCTCACCCGTGCTATCCTCTCTTATCACTACAGTGTGCTACACTGTCCTCTCTTATCACTACAGTGTGCTACACTGTCCTCTCTTATCACTACAGTGTGCTATACTGTCCTCTCTTATCACTACAGTGTGCTACACTATCCTCTCTTATCACTACAGTGTGCTACACTGTCCTCGCAGGTTTGGTCATATTTCCCAACTGTGATCTTCAGGAGTTTCACTCAGTGGCTAATGGTCTCCTTGTTTATAAATGCAGTTTAACTGAATGTTTGATGTTTCACTTTATTGTAAAGGCACCACATGTGTCTTAATGTCCTCCCAGCGTGGGAGTCATGCCCTCTGCTCCCCCGTCCCCACAGCCCAGTGCAAGGCTGTGATCACCTGTAACCAAGGCCTGCGAGGAGGCCGCACAATCGACCTCAAAGGCACCGTGGACAAGGCCGTGAAGAGCTGCCCGTCCGTGCGCTGCGTGTTTGTGTCTCAGCGGACAGACAAAGCGGTAGCCATGGGCGAGTTGGACATCTTCCTGGAAGAGGTAGTGCACACAGGCGATTTAAATACATGACTGTGCCAAATTTGCCAATATGTTTTCAATCTCTACTGCGCAGTCATCATGGACGACTTTCGTTTACTTTTACATCTTGTTGTTATTATTAAGGTGATCTGTTATACTGCTGGGTAAATCCCAACATAGGGGGGGGGCTTTTCCATAACATGCAAGGGGGCTTCAGAATGTCCATGGAAAAATGGCATTAAAAAAGAACAGTGAAAGATATAAACTTCAAGGTAAAAACACTTCTGAGAGTGATGCTATCAGCCGTTTAGTCCAACTGAGGATCCTGGGACTTAAACCACGTCAATGTCGTCTTTTTACTTCATCAGCTGAACAAAGCTGGGTATTTTTCTAAGATTACAAACAAAGACTTAGTCAGATGGAGCCATGTCATGGATACCTAACAAATTCCCATTGAAACTCTTGGAAAACTGCCCTCGGGTAGTTAGGTTTTCTGGTAAAGCTTTGGCTAACTTTCTCGAAATGCTTTCATAATAATCAGATGTCATTGTTCTTTGACCATCCAGAAAGTCAACGAGCGAAATGCCCCGAGCATCCCCAAAAGTCTGTCGTCGTCACCTTTGCTCTTGAGTGATCCACTTTTGCTTTGACTGGAGCACTTCCACCGCTTGGCAGCCATTGCTTTCATTGCGCTTTTCTCTACGATCATACTGGTTTAGTCATGTTTCCTCCCCTTTCACACGTCTTTGAAAAAGTGCTTCACGATCTTGATCCCACTTGCTTAAATTTTCCATTGATAGATCTGCTGCTGATCTGGGAACACCAATTTTAGGGTCCATCAAGTGGAAAGTTTGCTCAACTGCAATTTTTCAGTCAATTATGTAAGCTGAACCAACTGATATATCTATGCTATTGGCCATTGTTTATGCTCCGAAGTCCTTCAGAGCACCATCAATGAAGTAGATGGTCTGTCATCTTCAACATAACTGTGTCCTTGTTCTAAAATCATATCCATTTTTACACTGCTGATTTCCTTGGGACATTGTCCCCATTTCCTAAAACATCAGTGATTTCACTGTTCTTCCACCCAAGCTTCACCATGAATCTGACGTTTGGTCTTGCTTCGATATTAGCAGAATTCATGTTGACTGATGGAGGCTCTCTTCACATTTTCATCATCATAATGCCTAAAGTCTGCTCTTGTTCAGACATGTTATAACACCTTATATTGACAGTTGTGTATATATGTTTTTCATAATGCACATTTTCTATGAGCTTTTTGAAGACTCCTCATGCAAAGGTCTTAGTTAGTCAAAGAAAATTATGTTTAAATGAACTTCATTTTCGTGTAAAACTGAGATGGCTGCCGAAGTGTGTTAGCATATCCCTTTCAAAACCTCTTAATAAGTCACTCCAGTTTTTTGACTCACCAGCACATTGTGTTTGGCTGCTCAATTTCTCAATGACTTTTCAAAACAAATAAAATTTGATTGATTAAATGAGTGAGTGATGTTCATCTAACAAGACATCATTAGCTTTTTGGAGAAAAAAATTCTTTTAAGTTTCTATTCTCTTACTCCTCCTTCACATATGTTCTAATGTTAAATTGTGTGTTTTTGTTCTGAGCAAATACACACTTACTACCCAGATAAATAGCTTTAGTTTTTTTGACGGCCTAAGTTTGCACAGTAGTGTATAAATGGTGACACACACAAAAAAAATGTATTTATTTAATTAAAAACAGACATACAGACATCAGCAGTGATGGTGCCTGAAGGCTGCTTGCTGCTGAATGTTGACTCTGTCCCCTACTTCTCAGGAAATGGCAAAGGAGTCTGGGACGTGCGCCGTGGAGCCCATGGCCAGCGAGGACATGCTCTTCATGCTGTACACATCGGGCAGCACAGGCAAACCCAAGGGCATCGTGCACACGCAGGCTGGCTACCTGCTGTACGCCGCACTCACACAGCAGGTACGGGCCGATAAGTGCTAATCGCTAAGGAAGTCCGCTTCATCAGCTAAACACCTCTGCAGTTGAAGTTCAGTAAATAGACCCATGTAATGTTAATACATTAATAAAGGTTACAGATATTTTTATAATGATGCCTAGCTGTGTGTTTCAGTATGTCTTCGACTACCGCCCCGGGGACGTGTTTGGCTGTGTGGCGGACATTGGCTGGGTGACGGGCCACACCTACGTGGTGTACGGGCCTTTGTGCAATGGTGCTACAACGGTACTCTTTGAAAGCACACCTGTGTACCCCGATCCGGGTGAGCAGCTCTCAGCCTGTCCCGCGTACATGTCACATTCTACCTCACATCCACTTTAACACTGTTTGGTTTACCCATTTGACCGATCTTTTTAAAAGATCTTTTATCTGGTACCTAGTATTTATTATGTAACTAACCCAGCAGAAATAAATTTTCAGAGAGTCGTCACACTGTCATGTTGCTTTCAGTCAGCATTTGTGGTCAGATACGCCACAGATAGTGGTGTCTCTGATTAATAACCTGTGTCCAAGTGAGAATCCAAAATACGTCGCAGCAGTATGTGCTTTTGCATCAGTGAAATTTCTACGTGCTGCCTGTACTTCAGAAACCACTTAAACAACAGTGTGTTTGTTTCTGTGTTTGTCTGCATGTATCTGTATCTGTCCGTGTCTGTGTTGTGTGTCTGTTCCCCAGGGCGGTACTGGGAGACTGTGCAACGCCTCAGAATTAATCAGTTTTATGGCGCCCCCACCGCTATCCGGCTGCTGCTGAAGTACGACGAGAGCTGGGTGAAGAAGTATGACCGGTCCTCCCTAAGAACGCTGGGCTCAGGTGAGACGGCCACAGCTGTAAGCAGTGGGGGCTTTTCACTGGGATGGAAACTCCTTGTTTTTTAAGTTCACCGTGCAGCTGATGAATAGACTGGAAATATGTTCACTTTGTGGCAAGATTAAGCAAGTCCTTTCCCACAGAAGGCGGTGTGTTTCGTAATAATTCGGTTAGATGTCACATATGTTGAAAACTGCGTTCTGTGTGCAAACTGAGACGTAGAGGCAAATTTCCCAACACAAGAAATTCCCTCAAGTTACGTCACAGAGTTGGCCTAAACTGCATGTTTACTAGACTCTCACCAAGCTGGTTTGTTTGATTATTGATTTTGCTCAGTGCAAATATCACCTCAGTAGTGCATACTGTTAGGTAACGAGGTACTGGTGAAAACATGTGTAAGTAAGAGGTAGTTTTCTTAGCCAATAAGATACTATCCGTTATTTAAATTATTTGGTAAACTTTGGAGTTGTGAAAGCGAATAACATCTTGACTGCGAACAGGATACTGTTGCCCCTGTAAGGCGGCATCAGTTTTTACAGCCCTATTCTCTGTCTATGCCAGTTAGCCCGATGTACATCCTGATCTGTCTCTTCCAGTGGGAGAGCCCATTAACCATGAAGCCTGGACTTGGTTCTATAATGTGGTGGGAGATGGAAAGTGCCCCCTGGTGGACACATGGTGGCAGACAGGTAATACACATTTTTGCACAGTAAATTTTCCCCCTTCTGCTCTTGTGGCAGTGACTCTCTTTCAATTTCATAATGATAAAGTGGTGAATGAATGTAACAGTGCAGCATCACAGAGTAACCGGTCTCTCGTATGCAGCAAAGACTTTGTATATGGGTCCCCGTCTGCCACAGAAACGTGATAATGGGATGGGCTTTTTTGCTCAGGGCGGTCCTGTCTGTTCCATAAACATGATAGCAAACAAGAGCGTATGGGGAAATGGCCTGGAGCATCGGGCAGCTTCTCATCTGCCTCTGTCCTCACCCGGTAACGCGTGTGCAGATGCCAGTGCATGCCTAACTTTTATGAACATATGTAGTTTAGCGATGAGTGCTTTGGGGCGTGGCTGGGGACGGAGGTGAAAACTCAACTCTGCTCTGCAGAGACGGGAGGCATCTGCATCGCCCCGCGCCCTGCACAGGATGATGCCGAGATCCTGCCCGGCATGGCCATGAGGCCTTTCTTCGGCATCCATTTGGCGCTGATGGATGAGAAGGTCAGTCAGCCCGCCTACATTCGCATATATGGTCTGGAAAAACGTGCCCATCAGTGTGACGTATACACCTCATTTATTCCAAACACTGTTGCACCCCCTGCTGGGCATTTGGTATTCCATACCATGCTGTCTTGTCAGGCAGGTCAGCGAGGCCCAAAGCTGGTTCTAGGTGGGGGTAGCGATGATGCCGCTTATCAGGGCAGAGTGCGCGGGGTGCGTCAGACAGGGTGCCCCTCCAGCAATCCCAGAGATAAGAGACTCTCCGCAAGTGGCCGCCAATATTGAAGGCGGGGCCGGATATGGGCAGTTGGTTGGGGCACCACGCCAGACTGGGTCAGCTGCCTTCCCAGATTCCCTGGCATTCCTTTACTGCTTTTGGGGAGGGATCCTGATAGAAAAGTGCAAAGCACCCCCCCCATAGAGTTTTGGGAGGAAGTAAAACGTAGAAATATCTGGCATGAATGTAGACCATAGCAGATAAGAAGTGTAAACAGAACCTGTGTGCTGGTGTCATTCTCAGGGAGAACCGACAACAGGAAACAACGTCAGCGGTGCTCTCTGTATCAGCCAACCCTGGCCAGGAATGGCCCGAACCATCTACGGAGACCACCAGAGATTTGTGGAGGCTTACTTTAAACCCTACCCTGGTAAGTCCAGCCTTGGCTAGGGTCGTATCGGCTACTGTTGTTAGTCTGTATATTTACAGGGGGGCTGGCCTGCTGTCTTACTTAGTTTCGGTTGTAGGTAATTGTATCATATTGGAGGTCATTATTTTGCATTGCAGGTTATTATTTCACCGGAGACGGGGCTTACCGCACCCAGCAAGGCTACTACCAGATCACAGGCCGTATGGATGATGTCATCAACGTCAGTGGGCACAGGCTGGGCACCGCAGAGATCGAGGACGCCCTGGTAAGTCACATGACAGCGTGGGGTCTCGGTGTTATTATATACAGGAAGGTCATTTAAAGGACCACAGACATTAACGGTGAGTCGTGAGCTGCAAAGCACCGGCATGAGCTTGCAATGGGTGAGCTGGGGGCTATGAAGGTCAGCAACTGAGCGCCTCCTGTTCACGGCCTACAGGACGAACACCCGAATGTCCCTGAGACGGCAGTGATCGGCATTTCACACGATGTCAAAGGAGAAGGTGAGATCAAAATACATACACAGACAGACAGAGACACGCACACACACCCTGACCAGATATACTTCCCCAGTCCTGTCTAGTTATAAGTTGTGACAAATCATTGGCTGTATTTACACATTTGAAGGGTGTGTGGTTTTTAAGACCCAGCATCTATATTTTTGAGCTCGACAGAGGAGTGCTGACTACCACTAATCTTGCACCCTAAGACACCCACGATTATCAGTGTAGGGTCTGTCAGCAGGGTGGCCATGACGACCTCATATCTTACATCCTTTGTAGGCTCATCCTGTCTTATCACTCCAACTCAGCCCCTCCGGCCAAACGGTCAAGACAGGAACTTAGCAGAGTGCCTTACAGGTGTCCTTTCTCCTGCCTCAAAACAACAGGCCTCTAAGTACACTTCTTACCCTCATAAAAGGTCTCAAAACTCAAGCACATTCCATATCAGTATCCTACATCTTTTTGGTTAATGATTGATTGTATTAAGACTCAAGGGTAACATTTTGGAATCAACTCTATTCGCCATGTACAGCCCATGTACAAGGAATTTCTTTTGGTGTAATGGGTCACTTGGGGAAAAAAAAAGTACAGCAAGTATTAACAGAGCAATAAAG
This sequence comes from Pollimyrus isidori, assembly GCA_019775955.2. Lineage (NCBI taxonomy): Eukaryota > Metazoa > Chordata > Actinopteri > Osteoglossiformes > Mormyridae > Pollimyrus > Pollimyrus isidori. Next base: position 17,771,526 of record JABFDZ020000066.1, on the reverse strand, counting down.
AATCAGCAACACAGAATATATACAAGTAAGCAAAACGAGACAGTTGGATAAGGTGAAATGGGACAAACCGCCCACACTAGTCCAGCATTATAATAATATACTGTAGGTAGACTAGTGAAAAACAGTTCAGTCAGACGATTCATGGCTGAACATGTTTACAGCTCAGGGGAGAAAGCTGTTCTGATTATGTGAGGGTTCTGAGTGACCTGAAGAGCTATGAAACAGTTAACATGCCGGATAACAGAGGGCTGCTCTGCCATGAACTTCATCTTCTCCAGAGGTTGTACAGATGCAAGGCAAAGGGCAACTGCCGTCCAGTCACTTTCTCTGCGGATTTTAGAGTAAGGGTAGCTGAAATGGATTCTCTCCAGACAACGAGGGACCATGTCAGTGTGCTTCGTACAAATGAGTTAGTCAGTGTCCTTGCTGATTTTAATGTGCGGTAGTGGAGTAGGAAATATGTGGCAGGAAATCTCCCCAGCATGGGTAAATTGCAGACCAGTCATTTTGCAAGTTTTCTGGAGCAGAAAAACATGATTCTGATGCTGTTGATGGAGAAGCGCCTGTGTCTTCGGGTTGTTATTCAGTTTGAGATGGTGGGTATGTTGAAGAAATTCCCCTTCAGGGCATGTTATTCAGAGAGCAAAAAGGACAGATGACAGTCAGCTTGTACACAGACACACACACACACACACACACAGATTAGGTATCTATATCTCTGCATTAATTTGTATAGCCATAACACTAATCCCAACATGACAACCTTAACCCTTACCTGGCTGTAACCTTAAACATAAGTAACCAAACAAAATATAACACTTTTGTAGGGCTGCCCCCAAATAGTCGACTAACCGTTAGTCGATATGAAGAGGGCTTGGTCGAATTCATTTTCATTAGTCGGTTAGTCGCCAAAAAAATCACGTGAAATTACGCAATCAGGGGCTGCACAGTCAGTGTATGAC
>JABFDZ020000066.1:17728912-17743582 GCA_019775955.2 Pollimyrus isidori | reverse complement strand
AACGAGTACCGATCGAGTCATAAAATGTTTTTAATCGGCCGATACCGATCTTCGGCCGATCGATCGGAGCATCCCTACCCAAAACTGACCCATTTCAGACTTGCACATATTGTCACTCTTCTACCGCCCAGGCCAAACATTGCATGTAAAAACATGTTCACCTTGCGCCCGACAGACACACCTCTTGCTCCTAATAGCTCAAGCAGCATGACTCCAGAAAGTTATGATGACAGACATTTTACACTACCCAGCCAAAGAACTTGGGAAACCAGGGTGAAAACAGTGATTACACTGCAATACCAAAATGGGTGTTCTCTTACCTGATTGAAGACTGATTGGAGTCTGACTCTAAAATGAGCTGGATCAGTGACTGTCAACTGAAATATCACACTAGACCTAAACACAGAACCTCAGAGTGCTGATCTGGCATCTCCTACACCAAACAGCAGTCACGTGCCAAAGAGCGATTGTGATCGAGACTCCGCAGGCAACCAACCATTACAAAGGATGTGCTGACAGAAGTACAAGTAATACACACAGGCCATAAATGGAGCCGCACAAGGAGAATATTTACACAGTCCAAGGTGGAAACAATCAAGGAGGGCTGACACCCAGATCAAGAGGTGGCATAAAGCCACATTCATGGCCGCACCCAGAATTGCGATCATAGCCAACTCCATCAGCTGGAAAGCTGCGAGCACATGTGATCTCAGGTCCACTGGCTCTGATATTACAGTTATTATGAATTGCTAACACACTAAACCTCATTCTTGGAACAAAACTGCCAATTGCCAAAACTCAGTTATTGAATCAGTCACTCGTTTGGTGAAACTTTAAACAGTGCTCACCTACTTAGACACAATTTGCGGCCGAGTCACTCTCTTTGCAACACAACACATTTTCATTTACCAAAATACATTTTGCACTGTGGTGAACACTGATGCAAAATAGAAAACACAGATAACAAAAGTTAAGCACAGCCAGGATATCATTTAAACACAATAACTCAAAATTGTGTGAACATGATTCTAAACATATGAAGGAGCCAGAGTGACTAGAATATAGAACACGTGCTGGATGAGAGTGTAGGTACCATGAGCGAGTTGAATTTCAATGTCAAGGTACAACTGGGTCACAGAATTCTTCCCACATTGCCCAGCAATTGAGAACATTTCCTGTGATAATGTAAACAAAGTTCTCTGTCCTTATCCAGCCCTGAGACGTGGTGATGAGGCATATTTAATATTCTTCATTGACTCTGCTTTGCCAACATTTTACTGTAATATGCGTCATTTAGATTTTTTACTTTATCCTTTACATTAACTTTTTTTTGGAGTACTGAATACTGTGAACATTACATATCAGTTTTGTATAAATTGTATACAAACTTTTGGAACTTTTTTTTACTGTATTGTTTTTGTTTCCAAATTTCCAACTCAACATGCAAAACAGTACATACAGTATACAGTAAAATATTTTTTTACATGCCAGCCACAGTTTTGACTGGGAGCGTTTTCAGTTTCTTTCTGTAGTGTATAATGACTGCTCAGTAGTGTTTATGTACCGACTTGCATAATGAGTGATCTAAAAGCAGCGTTTGCTTTTGAGCAAAAAAATATTTTGAGAAGATGAATTTGAGTGTGGGTTGAATTTTAGGGGACGTGCTTAGTGTTTTGAGAAAAGGAGATTTTAGGAAATGGGTTTAAGCAATTCAGAACAACTATAATCAATCTACACTAAATCACATAGAAATCCATCAAATTAATGCCAGTAAGTGGAGCGGTTTGTCTCAGTGGGTTAAGCCACTGTGTCAGATCAAAAGGTTGCTGGTTTGCAGCTCAGCAGAATAATCACATCTCTATAATATGTCTATTTGAATTTTAACTTCCACACCAGCGGTGCTGGATAAATGGTCTAACCCCAAAGCTTCACTTTCAACTGTGTATATGTCTCATAGGAGAATAAGAATGTATATTAAAAAGGGTTCCATTATAATACGCAAATAATATATTTATTTCCATGCGAACACTGCTTGCAGAGAGTGATCAGAGGAGGCCTCCTGAAAAAATTTCCTAATTTCCTAAGAAAGTTCAAAACACTTGTCAGTAGTGCTGTGTCAATAAAATCAGTTCTCTTATTCTTAATCAATTCTCATAATTCCTAAGGATGGATTCACACGTCCAAAGATCGATTTTACCCTTTGGACTTTTTCCCCGTTTTACCTGTAAAGAGAGCAGAAAATGTTAGAAGGGCATTTTGAGGCTTAGGTGTTAAAGGGTTAATATCTTTAATCACGCGCATCATGAATTCATGACGCGATAGTAGGTGATGTTAAAGCTCATCGGGGAAAGCTGTATTAACAACATGGCTTCGGACACTAGCGCTGCTTTGAAAACGCCCGTAACTTTAAAAGCTGCGGTCTGGCAGCAGTTCGGGTTCAGAATGGACAAACAGACAGATGTGCTTGACAAAAGCAAAGCGATTTGCTTTCCCTCTAGAGTCTAGGGGTAGGGAGCACACTTTCACTGACTGGGGCATGGTCACACATTTCATTCAAAAATCATAAACTTAATTCATGGCAAATAATTTATTTCTTATGTTTTGGCATTAAACTCCTCTATCTTAGTGTACTTTGTAAATATGTCAGATTTATGTTAAGCTTGTAATTTGACATCAAAGTATAGACATTGGAAAATGCAGTTTGGAACAATTGCAGAAACATTATGAAAGTACATAATAAGCAATGTTGGCAGTTTGTTTTGATCCCAGATATCTGATCAATAAAGTCTTGGCTACATGAAGATGACTAAATAGTGTAGTTGCAACATTCATTTGGATAAATAAATAAGAAAAAGCATGTCACTATTTCTGGCTCCTTTCATTGAATATGTAGAAACTTTCATGTGAATGAATGAGCCATTGTCACCTGACCACGTTCCCCCCCATTATGGCGCTGATGGGGATGTATCTGGATCACGTTTCACCTTTGCGTTATTCATTAAAATTACCATGCGAATGCGATTTGAATGCACACTAACGTGGCCATTTAGAATGTGAATAGCGATCTTCAGGTGACAGTGGTACAACACGCCCACGATCCAGGTAAAACAAAGTAAGATGACTTGGTTTAATTTTGCTGATTTAACCTCAATGGACGTTTTGAAAAGACTACAGATTATGGATTTGGTCAGTGTTTTTTTTCATGTTTCTATAATAAGATTTCAGCGAGTTATGAACTGAAATACACGAGAAAGATGCCGCCGTTGACTCCAGAGGGTTAATAGTTAATCTTTAACTATCAATACTTCATTTATTTGTGGTTGAATGTCAATATAATACTAGGATTAATATGTTGCACAACTACATAGTCATGAAATTAAGGTAACAGCTGGAAAAAAAGGTTTAAAAACACAGACCCAAATCAATATTGGATCGGAACAGATTGGATCGAATCGTGATAATTGATTCTAAATCTTGAGAATCGGGATTGAATAGATTCTTGAAATTTGAACCAATACCCGGCACTACTTGACAGTGGGCTCAAACACACACGTCCTCCTGTTCAAGCCTCCACACTTGGCTCCTACAGTTTAAGTGGCCTAAATCTTGCCACATTTTCCTAATACCTAACTAGATGTGTTTCCATTAAAAGTGAACATACCAGTTCTTGGAACCCGTGTATGCACTGGCAGCTATGAGGTCAGACTTAACTCAAAGGTGGTACAGAGGCTGCAACACCCATTAGTTACAAGTCATGGACAAACAAAAAACTCCATAGAAAAATTAAATACAGAAGGTTAAACTACCTAAAACAGGATGCAGGGAAACCTAAACTCCACATACACTACAATGTCTCCCAGGAGAAGTTTTCTACATGCAGCCTGGAAATGGGCTTGAAAGGGCTTAGTAGTGTGTAGCTCAGCAGGTTAGATCACAGTGCTTTAATTTGGAAGGTTGCCGGTTCAAAATCCCAGGATCAGCAAAATGATTTCACCATCGGGCCCTTGAGCAAGAGCCTCAACAATAACGGCTCCAGGGACCAGCTGATACTTTTTTTGAGAAAGCTGCATGTCACTTTGAATAGCAGCACTTGCTAAACAAATGACATGCATAAAGCTGATCACAGATCTTCTGCCAGTCGTCTCCAGAGATAAATACATAAAAGGGGAAGAATTATTCAGAATGCAACAAAATCCAAATAAAAAGAATGACACTTACTGAACCTTTATGACCATTAGTCCATGCCACTATTAACCCAATACAGAACTGTGAAAACATAGACAGGCTGTGCCTAAGGCAGTCCACCACCATTGCTGTGCTCTGCTGATAGGCTTCATAAAAAGCATTTTAAATCACCAGAGACGAGAAAACCCTAAGCATAACACTATTAATTGGCGTTTCCCCCCAAACCCATGATCATTGGAAAAACAAATTTGCTTATGATCGACGCACCCACACCGGCCCTCCACGGAACAGGTTCCCCACTGCTGACTTTACAATAACTTCCAGTCACCTATAAAACTGACTCTAACGCACCACCACTTGTTAATTAAAATCAGTTAAACCTGGTAGGCCAGTAAAAAAATAAGAATATATATATATATTTTTTTAAATCAGCAGGGGTGGGTCGGGTAGCGATGCCTAGAGCCCAATTCAGCCGGTTTGCCACCCATCACTGGAACTGGATGCTGCAGTGTCTGCAATGTTCTCGTACTTCAGGTTCTTCCAAATCAAAACCGAAAAACGACCTGTCTTCCTGCACTTCTGCCTGAGCCTATTCTATTTGATCAGTTTTACTGTTAACTGCAAAAGAAAAAAGTTTCTCTACTTTTTAACTATACTGACACGCTTTTACAAATTTCTTGTTTTTAATCCAAAGCACTGTCTACCCTATACAAAAGTATTCTGAATTGCTTGTTTTTATGAAACGTTCTGAACAAACCAACTCTGCCCTGTGCATTCTGTCCTACACACCATACAAAGCTTACATTATTGTATTTTCAGGCCAAATGTTAGGAGGCAGTGTGGGCCAGAGTTCACAGAACAGAACAATCATTCAGTTCCTCACACACTGCCAAACTTCCTCAGTCATACAAACTTCGCAAACCGTCATTTATACACAAAGTCTTGCAAACACAAATCACACTTCTCACACAGATCACAAAACTCTACCACACAGCTATGTTCTCATATAGCTTTTTAGTAATTCTATCACGTGCCTTTTGCGTGCATATACCCGTAAATAGTGAATGTGTGCGAAATATGATGGAACATGCAGTGTACACAAAACAGCCTGATAGGGGCAAAAATCAGTGTCTGCGACTGATAGAAACAGAAGCCAGTAGATTCAGTTTCTCAGACACCTTCCGCAAAGGGGAGCAGTTCACATCAGAGGCTTGCATTTAGCCAATGAGGATTAAGTGAGTAATGTTAACGTTAATTATATCAGGGCCTAACTATCCTCCACTAAATTAAATATTCTAAATGATTTTAGGCGTGCCACTTGTCAAGCCTTAAAGCTCAGTATGTGCACAGTCCATTTAAGTCATAAAATGAAAGTGTCATACTTGTTCAAAAGAGCTCCGTGATCAGATAAATTGGCTTCCCGTTACATTAAAACTTCCGTACGCACGCTTCCTTCGCCCACTCCCAAAACTTCCCGATGTTCAGTATCGCATCTCACACGCAGCCAGAGTTGTTTGAATACCAGGCATCGCAGCCTGGCTCGGTACACCCAAACGGTACTTGTTTGTCATTCCCCACGCCCGAAAGATGCGCCAACAAGAGTCCCCCCTTCACAATGTTACATCCTGGGTGCGTTACATGCCACAAACTCTCATTTAAACAGAGAATCGGTAAAAGCTGAACTTTAGCAACTACCGAGCCGGGTGCCAACGTGACATGTAAACAAAACCGGCACCAAAGGCCTCTAGCTTTCAATTATTAACGCAGCTAAAGAGAGCCAGTTGCCAGCTACAGAAGCGTGTCGCTACACAAATGGAAACATCTTACTGCGAGAAAGCGTTTCACTTAGGCCCGTTTTAAATATTAAAACGCACTTCTCTCCGCTTAGCGGTCATCCGCCGCCGACATCCCCGAAAACATCCCACCTTCTACCCCACATTGCCATCCGCTTCCCATCGATAATAGCGACCTGCTGTTTGTATATCGACCGTAAAAGCGCCACCCCGAGAGAGACGGCCAAGAATCAAGAAAACAAGCGATGTCGCCACCGCCGCGACCTTCTTCCCTAGCACCGCCAGGCTTCCTTTCTCTCACTGAACGGTTAATCCACGAGACCCAGAACCCGACTAACCGCCATCCTCCTTCCGTCGCAAGACCACGTCAACGCCTGTCTCCACATAAAACATGTAAATTATACCGTCCGGCTGTACCATTTTCATCTTCGGTGACTATCACCCCTACTAGGGTCTCAAATGGATAACAAGCTGGTTTGTCGGCACTACATTAATAATACCACCACGGGCCAAACACTTACATCGCCAGCGTCGGCCTGGCCATCTTATCTAGCGTTGCCCAAATGCCGCTACGTTTGCGAAGGCGATAAACACACGCTTACCACAGCAGCGCAATTAACAATGTTCATAAAACATGTATTCGTACAAACTTTTTCGGACCCCATATACAACATTGTCTCTGACAACATGCCTCCAATTTCCCCGCTAGTCCCTTAGACTCGACGCCACGTTCTCTTACACATCTGCAACTCACCCAGGATTTCCTTGCGCCGGTCAGCGTGCGGCTGGTCAGTGTATACCCATTCATAATCGTCTCGGGCGACGCGGTTCCCCATATCCGCGAGTGTCCTCGTTTTATCGTTGCACAGCTGTAAGCAACCGCACCCAAATGCTAAGCCGGCTTCAATGATGTTCTCTCTAGCTCCGCTCCGTCCAGGCCCTGGGCGTAGCCGCTCCCGTGACACCGGATGATGTTACGTCGGCTCCCCTCGTTCCGCCCATCGCCCTAATCACTCCAGCTCCACACTGCCTCCGCTTCTCATCTTAACTCCATAAGATTTTATTACGCAGTGCAGCTCAAATTCAACATTTTTTTAAAAAACGGTTGAGTCTTTATCCGGGTTCCACGTGGTATGACGGTGCTTTACCTATGGGGTTTCCTCACTGTCTCATCATCCCCTGTACTTCTGCACCACTCTGTGATTACACACTCAATATAATACATCTGATTTTCAACCAACTTTACAGGTATGTTCTTTTAATTGCACCATAGTTGTCAAAGTGGCCTCTGAAATCAACACTAGGAGGACTGATTCGAGGAAAACAACACTAATCAGAGATGTCCACACCCACTCTTGGCACCGCGAAAGAACGAGCGCCAGGCTGGGGAGGGCACTCGGCCTTTTCTATTCCCACTCAATCAATCTTATGCATATTCTGACCACGGCGACTGACTTACCTTACAGCTGCCCCCCTTCGCGTCGTTTTCGCCAAAAACAAACACGCCGCCGCTCCTTACACGCCAACTTTAATTTTTGTTTTGTACTTCGACAGAAATACGTGCGACAATTCATTAATGATCCAGAACTCAGGCTAACGACATTAGACCTCGATCTTCCTTATACATCAAATGTTCCACAATCCAAGTTTTATTACAGAAAGGTTACAGTACAGTCTTCTCTAGGCCGGACACGCACATATTCCCGGCCCGCCCGGGACACAGATGTAATGACTTGCGGCCTGGACGGTTGCGACTACGGTCGTCCAATGCACAAGTTCCAGAAGATAGCTTCGCCAGATTAATATAAGAAAATATTATGAAACTCGCTATACTGCCATGCACACAAATTTCTGCTTCATTTCTATGCACCCCGCACGTCTCTTGTTTTTCGGAGGGTGGATATTTGGCAAAAAGTACGTTTTCAAAAGCGCGTTAGTGGTTAACGGATGGACAGACATACATACGCGAACGTACAAATTTACAATAAACGACACGATTGAATAGGGTGAAAGCAGACGGGAAAGAACAAGTCTTGTAAAACTCCTTTGTCCGTCTGCTTTGCCATAAATACCGGTCGTCTCGACGTTTAGGTACTTCCAGGGAGAAGGAACTCTATAAAGGCTGGCGCATCTGCTTCCCTACGAGACTTCAGAATCATCCGTTTCATCTCAATCCAGTGGAACCTGTCGACATCCAATTTTCCCTAGATCTGTCTCTCATCGACAAAACGCCAGTCTCGATCCTGTGTATTAATGATCCAATATCCTTTGCGTCCACCAAACCGTGCTCGTTTATTGCACTAAATCGGAGTCTAAAAGCAGAACACTGATCTGAATACGTCATCCTCTCTATAGACACGGAGGACGCGCGGGGAAATAATTCGCCGCGATTAAAGACGATTTGCGTGCCATGGAGCAAAGACGACCCCTTTACAACTGCCTGTTCCCAACCGACCCTAAAACTACTACTTCATTGGATTCGGTCTGGGCCCCTCACTCCCCAAAAACCGTGCAGCCGTGCACTCTGCTCACATTTACAATTATTATCGTCACTATTATCTTTGCTACTTAAGGTGACGTCGACTGTCCGGGCCCCTGTGCGGCACGCACCACCACTCAGACCCTGTGTTTCCGGGCAAAAAAAGACATGAGATGGACACCTGGCCCCGAGGAGAAAGGTCATGCGTGCCAGGGGCTGGCTGGGTCCTTATGGGAAGGAGGAGAGCTAATGACAAAGAAACAGGTGACCCGCCTCCTACCCCTTCACCTGCAGATCTCCTTTGCATGCTCTCAGGAAAAAAAAAAAAAATATTACAGGGCATGGGAAATAATAGTGCCTATTTCTTGCTGCGCAGACGTTTGGATTGGCGGGGAGAGTCCGAGTTCTTTCTAGCCCGTTTGCTGGAGGTTTCGGCTCCCCCTGACACAGGCGGGGTGGCACCGGCCCCTGGCCGGGCCCCGGCTCCCACGGCCCTCTCCATCAGTTCGCGGATCTTGTGCTCCAGCTCGGCGAGTCGTGCGTTCTGCTCCCCGATGACCTGCGTCTGCTCCAGCAGCTTCTGTTCCTGGTCCTGCAGCTGCTTCTGCTGCTCCAGCTGCTTGACGCGCACCTCTGTCATCTCCCGCCGCAGTGTTGTCATGGACGCCCCGTTCACCTTCACCTGCTGCTGCACCTTGGTCATCTCGGAGCGCGAAGGCGTGTTCTTGGCCAGCAGTGACATGGTAGTCAATGAGGTGGAGGGCCCAGCCACTGGGTTACGGTGAAATGACAGAACACAAAAACATTCACTGACATCCTCTGCTGCACAGGCTCACACTTTCTTTTTACCCATCCAACTATACATTTCACAGCATGTCTGGTATGATATGCGTTTAATATTTATGACGAACCACACTGTCACATAGCTCCACTTTACCTGGTGCTGAGCCAATCAGGCGACCTGAGAGGTCTGCCCCCGGCAGTCGCTTCTTCAGGATGGGCACGATCTTCTCATCAAAGTATTCCATGGCCATGGATGAAATATCCCGCAATTCCTGCAGCACTTCGTGGGCCCGCTGGGGAGCCCGTGTGGAGTTCACGTAGCGCAACACTCGGTAAATCTCATCAATCACCTGTGGCAGGGAGACAAAAAGGACTCATTCATTTCACCTACATATTAAAGCCTTTGCTTATTGTTGACACCTTGTGGCCACATCCTGAAGTGCAGTTTCAAACCAACAACATTATATACCTTTGAATAATAGGCCGGTGTGGTTTATTTAAAGTGATCACCATAAGGATCCCCAGCCCAATACAAAACAACACACAGAAATTCCCATATCACAGTACCACCTTGCCAGGAATAAAGCAGCAGAGGTTCGAGTCCACATATTTCATGAAGGTCATGTTGAGCAGGGAGAGGCGTGTCTCCACGGCAGCCAGGATGTCAGCGTGACGAGCCAGAGAGTGGTTCCTCCTCTCGGACTCCCGCCTGTTAGGGGACCATAACAACACACACTGATGCTCACTTCATGGACACAGACAGTCAGACACCCAGCAGTACAACACACGAATACATGATCGTCTGCTGTTAGACTCATTGTAATTAATTCAGAGATGAAGATTTAAAAAACAGATAGTATATATGGTATGCATCTCTTCGTGATATCAGATGTTTTGTGATTTAAGGAATTTTGATTGCAGCACATGTCAACTATTCATATTTAAATAATCTATTAAGGCTGCTAATAGTGTTGGGCGGTATACCGGTTCATACTGAAAACCGTTTCTCATTAAGTAAGTATTATTATTATTTATTATTACTGGCTCATACCAAAAACCATTTTATTGTTACAATATGAATTTTTCTTATACCCCAATACCAGTTTAATAGCCTACACAATGTGGGGAAAGTGGAGCAGCTCATGCAGCCCCTCCCCTTCTCTCAATGGCCGCTGAATGCATACGCACTGGACAACACACACATACCAAGCTGGCCGGACATGACATATGCTGCAGTTGAAGGTACTTTGCAACTTGATGTAGTTAAAAAAAAAAAAAAAGACAGCAAAAGTGCCTTTTGGAAGTATTTTGCAGATGACCATGGATGTTGATAAACAACTTTATGAGTGTATTTAGCAACTACAAGGACAAGACACAAAAAACTTAAATTTTAATGCTAATTTAATAAACATGAATAGACAGCACTTAGTGTGGTTTTACCTACTATAGTGGTCCATCATCTCAAATAGCTCCTGTGTGTTTCCTTTTCAGGTGCTCCTGCATAGCACTAGTGCCATGATAGTATGCCATACCACTGCCTTTTTTTGGTGATAATTTGGGATAACCACTCCCATAATTACACAGTGATATTAAAGGAAAACTTGTCATTTTGTAATGAATTGAAGCATTTTAGAAATCATAATAGGAATTATAAAAAATAAAAACGAAGTACTAATTTTAAATACTGATGTCAACTCATTTTCAGCATGAACATCAAATCCATAAAGACCCCTGATGATAAAAAGATAAAAATTAAAGAACTAAAGTTGGGACCAGCTGTAACATGCAGCAACTAGTCTCCTGTAAGCTTTCTGTTGTACATGGTCATGCTATAGGCAAAAGAGAGCATTATATGAGCATTATCACCATTTTTAACAATATGTCAAATACTACAAAAGCTTAAACTATTTTAAGTGTATCATTTAAATATATGAGCAGAACATAATTCTCCCCAATTTGATAAGGGCATGTGTATTTTCGATAAGAATGATTTCCTGATTTTATGATTATTTTCATTTACTGTATTAAAGTTAACTAATATGTTGCTTTCTACTAAATTTATGCTTCAGAAAATCATTAAGAAATCAGATGTGAAGTGTCAGGGATACACCGAACTCTACCCGTCGTTAATGAGAGAGAGGGGTAAGGAGCATGTGCACCCGCCATATGACAAACCACCTCAGGGATGAGAACCCGAGTGCAGCTGTGTGGCAAGTGATACCTCAGCACCACAATAGTTCAAATGGACTGGAACAGTATGGAAGTTTTTTTCTGTTGACTAGAATGTCAGCCCCTAAATTTTCCCTGAAAGTTGGAGGGCCTGCTTGCAGGATTAACATCACATCCAAGATAGAGCAACTGTAAGATAAGGGCCTTGCCCAAGAGCATAATGAAGAGGAATCACTTGTGGCAGTCACAGCAACCTTCCGATTTCTGGGAACAGATCCCTAGCCTCACCACTCCACCAACACTGTTGATGCGGTAATAATTACTCAATAATAATACACTGTGTGCTGATGTTGAGGAGGAAAAAAGAAAACTACATCACTCTGACATTCCTTTATCTGGCTCCATGCTGGTGAGAGTACAGGTCGGGGCTCTTCAAATTTGGTCCTCAATTCCAAATCCAGGTCTTGTTTTCTGTTGTAAGTAGTTAGGTTAACAACACCTCATTCTGACAGGCCAGAGAGACTTCACACCTGCTTCACGGGTAAAGGAAGGCTGAAATATCAGCAGCGCTTGGCCTTTGGGTACAGTGATTTGAATAGCCCTGGTACAGGGAAAAGGTACACGGTTATTATGGCATGTCTGCGGCCCAGGCTAAAGCGCGTATTTAAAGACGGGAAAGCAGCCAGCTTGTAAAATGGACCCTGCACCAACAATAGACACAAACGTACTACTTTCGTAAATTTGCAGCCGCATATGACCCCTGGTTTCATAAACACACCACGGAATCCTATAAGAGAACTCAAGTACCCGATATGATATTTCTGCTTTATTCAAAGACCTCTTACACAGTTAATACGATGAGATGTATCACTATAGGTAGTGCAGTGTAGCATGAGAAACCCCTTACCTGGGCAGTTGGGCTTTCACCTGCTTCTGGCAGAGACTGTGGTAACGCTCCACCTTGAGGAAGCCCTGGTTCAGCATGCGCTGACAGATCATATCCATGCGTTTGCACACCTGGGGACATGCCAGAGTAATGCTTCAGGCCACCGATTTCACGTCTTGAGTCCCTTCTCCCGAAAAAGGCACAGAGGGCTTCCCAGCGATTATAATCACGCTACTAAAAATAGCCACGCATTAGGACACCTCCATCCGCCGCTAGAGAAAATCACACTATTCGTCGCGCTGCGTCGGATCATATTACTTTTCGTGCACTGGTACCGCAGTACTGACGTAGCCAATATTTACTACCAGTGTCAGAAATAAGTGTCCGATCTGCCACGATCGCGGTCGTGACCGCTAAACAAGTGGCGGGTACCGCAACAAACCCATGAACCGAGGCATCGGTCGGATCCTATGTTAAAGCAAACATACAATTAGCAAACCAACGTGCGCAAGTCGCACCCTCCCGTTCGTTAAGAAAAACAAATTTGACAGATGGACAACAACCCCACACCAGTCGTGTCGTCGAGTCGGATCGCGATACCTAATCTTAAAAACTGCCCTAACACGTTGGTATATGCTCACTAGCCAATTAAGAACATGAATTAGCAGCAAACCCTCCTGTCACCATACACCCCTCTGCCGGTACCCTCTCGGGTAGCACCCAATTACCTTAGTACATACGAAAAAAGCGGATACTTTGCTCTGCCATCTGCAAAAATAAAAACGGTCAGCGTCGGGTATTTACCCACACTACAAGTAGGCGATCCAACAAGGTACGCGTTAGATCGTAGTAAAGAATGAGGAAAAGGTGCTCCTAATTTGTACCGACGTTTATTTTCAAGGCCACACGAAGGCACCGCGTGGCGAAACGCAAAGGCTTCCCGGCCGTCGAACCTCCGGTGCCCTACACTCCTTTTTCTCGGTCCCGTATCGGGCAGTCGACCAAGGGTTTGTTTTTGTTCCGTCTCACCAGGCGCAGCAGACTGATCTCGTCGTAGGATAAGAAATTGAGGATCGTCTCGATCGCCACTATGGGAAGGCCCAAGAGTGGGTTGTTCTGGTGAGGCTGATCCGGTGGGGGGATGCACAGCCTCGGCGATGGGGAGTCGGAATCCAGCGCCCCAACACCTCCCTCAACCCTCTCTTCCACGGCCGCCATCTTCGCTTCCTAAGGAAATGCGGAAGTGACGTCCACCCGGTTTTCGTTTATCCAGGAAGCGCGACACTCGAGAGCCCCGCCCCTTTTCTGTCAAAATAACGGGTCTGTTGCCGAAATCAGTCCCTATTACAGAAAATGTGCACTACGTAGTGCAGCCGCCATTTTGTAGTGCCGTTTGAGTTCCAATGTAAATCTAACTCACTATGAAATGCACACGATGTGCCACAAAAGTAGTGTACAAACGATGTAGACTACGATGCTCTTTGTATACCACAATGCAATGCGAAGGTGACGTCTGGTGTCAACTGATCGGTTTTAATGACCATCAAGCAGCACAAGCACCCCTGGCAAAATGTGATGATATGAGTCTTGTTTATGTTTATGTGTTGTTTATGTTGAAACACCTGCAATGTTGGAAAATGCGCATTCTGTTATTTTTGTAATGGAGATTAACATTCTTGTAAATTGTGCAATTGTTGAATAAAAAAAAAAAGCAGCACAAGCAAACACTTTTGGTCTTGCCTATTATGCAAGAATGACTTTTAACCTCATTGTTTGTCCGGACGTTACTATACTGAAAGATAACAATTTTGGAACGTTTGTCTGAAGTTTCCTTGTTTTGACGTATTGTTTGGAAGACAGCTTTAAAGAAGCACAACTAAAACGTGTACTGATAATAAATGATACTATAAGGTTTTAACCTGCAAAGCTTTTTAATTAATAAATGCGAACACAGAGAACACATACAAATTTTGATATTTGCTAAAACTTTTGTTATACTGCGATGGAATCATTTCATAATAATAGTTATTGATATATTATTGATTCCCATGTCCGCAAAGGTCAGCCACCAGTATCTGGCACCCAAGGACCCGCGGACATGCTGGGGTTGGGTTTTAATCGGCTCCCATTCCATTACGGGCACGCAGGGTTGGCCGACTGAACCCCTTTATTTTCCCCTTTCATATTCAGTATGAGGCACTACGGAAGGAAATACACTCACCTAAAGGATTATTAGGAACACCATACTAATATGGTCTACCTGGTACGGTGACCCCCTTTCACCTTAGCATCTTGAAATTGATGGAGATTTGTGGGATGCACATCCAGGGCACGAAGCTCCTGTTCCACCACATCCCAAAGATGCTCTATTGGGT